>CM041778.1:157399823-157738469 GCA_023374045.1 Limonium bicolor | reverse complement strand
TAATCCCTCGCTGGCGAGCTTTTAGGTTGCTCTTCACCATCTCCATTCGCGTCATCACCTGATTGCTCTCCAACAATCGCTTCTTAGACTTAGCCTCTTCCGACTTGCCCCGTCCAGATCTGGCGCAGATCCAAGGTCACATGTCATTTTGAACCATTGGATACAAAGAGTTCGTCTCCCTTGCATTATTCTTTCATAATCACTTCTCAAGGATTAATCATTCATATCATTCAATCATCCACAATCATTCATCATGAATTAATCATTCATAACCATTCATCAAGGATAAATCATCTATAATAATTCATCAAGGATAAATCATCCCCAATCATCCATGTAACACGCCCGAATAAACATCCAGCAGGACAACAAGCTCCTAGCCTTAATACAAGACAACTATGCAGCGGATTCTCAACATCATCCGGGTGTCACAGACGCCAACCACCCACGTGGTTGACAGACCATATTACCAACACCAAGTTACGGTCTGCATGACTGGAAACCGCTCTCCTCCAAAACTCATAAGCAATACAAGATACAATTCCAAATACCGAGTGTCTACAATAAATAAAAAAAACCAAATCATAATCTGAGAATTACATCTCGGATTTAGTAACAGCCCATA
Source organism: Limonium bicolor (assembly GCA_023374045.1). Taxonomy (NCBI): domain Eukaryota; kingdom Viridiplantae; phylum Streptophyta; class Magnoliopsida; order Caryophyllales; family Plumbaginaceae; genus Limonium; species Limonium bicolor. The sequence continues at coordinate 157,737,844 of CM041778.1, read as the reverse complement.
CTACACAATTCAAAAGTTATGCCCTAATGGACTACCCCCATGGTAGTCATCCCGCCTACGCTCCGTTATCGTCCGGCACAATACCTGAAAAAAAAATTGGGTGTAAAGGACTCATCAAACGCTGAGTATGAACGTGTGTAGCCCGTATGTTGCCGGGCCACACGACTACTTGGTCAAATATTATTAAGTCAATTTGCATGCTATAATAAAGCAGTAAAGCAGGCCACAATACATTATGGTTTCATATACACTCAAAGGTAGCAAGATATTAACAACAAGCAACCAAGCATAACATACTGGCGTCATAGCCACATCAATCACACCACCAAGCACAACAAGTTGCTAGTATCGCAACGACAATCATGTACATAATAAAACGTGTGCATAGGTACATTATACTCCTGATCCTCACAAAGGGATCATTCGAGCGTTGTGTGATTATATTTCTTTTCTCTTGTTCTCATAATGGGTATTACTTTCTCTTTCCTTGCACCAGGTCTGGGGATATAGTTAGATCCCATGACCATATCATGTAGGTGCCAATCTTTCCTTGTTTCCTTAAGGATTAATTGTGAATTCTTTTATCACATCAATTTGGAGAACGTCTTGTCCATAGCCAATCTTCCATCCCCGGATAGCTCTCTCTCTCTCTGTTGTTTTTAAATGTTACTAGCCACTGCCCCGGATACAAAGGGTCTGTCTCCCTATTCCTTTTCAATGTTACTAGCCTCTGCCCCGGATACAAAGGGTCCGTCTCCCTATTCCTTTTCAATGTTACTAGCCTCTGCCCCGGATACAAAGGGTCCGTCTCCATATGCCTTTTAATGTTACTGGTCTCTACCCCGGATACAAAGGGTCCGTCTCCCTATTCCTTTTAATATTATTGGTCTCTACCCCGGATACAAAGGGTCCGTCTCCCTATTCCTTTTCAACGGGTATTGGCTTATCATTACCATTGATAGTTCGACACCATAGTGGGTGTCATTGGAGGTCCTCTATAGTTAAGAGGAGTTTTTCCTTTATGTAGTACCTTTGTTTTGTTTGCGAAGTTCGTTGGGTTTCATCTCAAGGTTCCATCAACGAGAAGGGACTACACTACTGTGTGCGCGTAAGCAATATGCATAATAATAGCAAGCGGGTAAGCAAGGAAAATAAGCAATCCATTCACATGCCTTACACAAGCTCACAACAGACAAATAAGCACGGTAAAACAAACATCCGTTTTCATGCATTAGTCTTGTGGTCATAGTCAAACAAGGCACACAGCACACAAGCCGTGTAACACGGCAACATACGAACCACACATGTCCATACCTTATTCAGAAGCACGTGTCGTCTCACACACGGGGTCTCGATTTGCGTTCGTTACGGACCTAACATTGATTAAAAATAATGTGTCAGTTCATGATTTCATGTGATGTCACTTTTCTAGTTTATCTCATTTATACCGGGTGTTACTCCCTAGATGAACTTTTGGATGCTAAATTATAGTGGCCCTTAGGACTTCCCAAGTATTAGACTTAAACTTTATGTTGCTTCTAGGGCATTTATAATGACGTTTTACACGTTAGCTAAGTCCTCTCGTTAACAAATGTTTATAGTACTTTACGCACCACCTTGTGACAGGTTACTTAGGAAGGAGTTCATTTCGCCTAAGATGTATTCCCCCCTTAGCTATATAGGTTGGTACTGTATTAAACCTATTATCATAGTATTATAACCTTTAGGATACTCCTAAAACATGTTTGTACAGAAGCCAAACGTTACCGAATCTGAGACACAATATCTGTGTAAACCTTTATCTAGCTTCACCTTTAATGTGCCAAACGGATTTCTAACTCTCCCAAAATGTTTTACCAACTCAGCTAAGTGTATTAGTAATGGTTTGGGTTCATTATTAGACCAACGCCCCATCTTTAACAGCTCTGGAAATCGATCATACAGAGGCACAAGTTTCAGTGAACTGAAACATCCGACATGTGAATACTTCCATTCCAACTCCTCTTTTATTGCATTAGATTGATTCCTAATTTTTCCCAAGCGTTTAAATTAAACTTAGATAGATGTATTATCACGGTTGTAAGTTCATTTCCAGGCCACTTCAACCCTCTCATACCATCTATATTACCGTTATACAGAGACAACAACTTACAGAAAATCTGAAAACCCAATCTGTATGTTTCTTCTTCATTCTTTCTTTTAGTTAGTTAAACTGACTTCTAATTTTCCCCAAGGTGTTTACCCAACTAGCTAAGTGTCTTAGCAAGATTTTCAACTCAGAAACACCCCCAAAACAACACTGTTAATTCTACTAAAACACTCTTATACTGAAACTGGAGAAACTGGAAAACTGAAATCAAGACTCTGCATTCTCCTACTTCTATCACCCCCTTTAATGTGCTAACTGTTTCTCTAGCATTTCCCCTCCTTGTCTATACTTAGTCTAGCGTATTAGCAAGACTTTACACTCAAGAACAACCCAACCTATCACTACTAACTCCTCTTAAATTCACTTATACAGAAAACAGAAACTGCAGGACAGAAATCACCACTTCAGTATACTCTATATTCTATTTCACTTTCAGTGCATGAAACCGGTTTTCTCTTCTGTTTAAAACACTCCCCATCTTACTTAGATGGTACGACGAGATTTCAGACTCCAACCCATCCCAACAACTGGTTAATGTCACAGATATGCTCTCAAACTGAAACTAAACAGAAGTTCAGCATTTTTAAAAAAAACTGAAACTGATAACTTGATGCATTCTTTTCTGTCTTGATTCAGATTATCAATCTGTCTTCAACTTCCCCTCAAAGTTTTCTTTTTATACTCAACTGGTTAGATGTTTTAAGAAGGTTTTAATCTCACATCCAAATCAAAACAACACTGTGATCACTCCTGAACCTCGGTTATACAGAGACTGATATATTGTAGGCAAACTGGAAAAAACTACTTTCTGTATTTCTTCTCTAACCCTTCTGTTTAGTTATTAGTCAGTCTGTCAACTCATCCCCAAGTACCCACTTACTTAATTAAGTGTTCTAGAAAGTTTTTAAACCCAAAACAATCTCGTTGATGTTACAGACTTACCCTCACATAGAAAAACTGGGAAACTGTAAAAACTGAAACACACTGAGACTGATATCCCTTTCTTCTATTTTTGTTTGTTTACAAAATCTGATTCTCGATTTTCTTCCTAACCTGTTTGCCCATCTAGCTATGTACGTTATAAGGCTTTTAAACTCAGTACTAACCCCAAACAGCATTGCACCAGTTACTGAAAACTTGCCAAATTCTAAAACTGACCAAACTGATACAAACTGAAACGTATAGCTGAATCACCTTTCTTCTGTTTCCTTTCTGTTAGTCACTAGTCTGTCTTTCAATTTATCCAAAGTACTCACTGACTTAACTAAGTGTTCTAGTTGTTTTTAACCCAAAGCTAAACCCAAGAAATATGGTTAATGCTACTGGATTTACATTATCCTAAAACTGAAATCTGAGATTGATGTGTTATCTTCTGTAGTTTTCTTTTTTGCTCTCTAATCTGATTTCTAGTTCCCCCACGTTGCTTAGCTTCTTAGTTATATGTTTTGTCATGGTTTTGTCCTCAAAACAACCCCTGGTAGCAGGGAACACCTCTCTGATAAGTTATTGACATATTAACTGTCAAACTGAAACAAAAGAACACAACCTGAATCAAGCAACCGATATAACCTCTACTTTCTCTTTCTTTTGTTCATAATTTGGCTTTCATTTCCTCTCACCTTATTTACTCATGATGGTTAGGTGTGTCATTGAGATTTCAAATTACAAACAACTTGATAGGATCACTGATACATCCAAACTGAAACCAGACAAAACTAAAAAAAAAACTGAAACAGAACCTGAACCTTGAATCTGTATTTTTTTTTGTTTTCTGTTTCGTTCATTGGCTTGGTACCTAACTCCCCCACGTTATCCCACGACTTAGTTATCATTATCATGCAGTTTTTTTAACTCTCAACAGCACTAGGCAGCAGAGACTATGCCTCTGAAAAATCATTATCTAAAACTGAGAATGACACTGTAAAACCTGAGACATGGAATTGATGTTTATTTTTCTGTTATTGTTTTTCTTTCTGTTTTCAAATCAGTTTCCCCTTAATATGCTATCTGTTTTTTTTCTTCTAACACTCATGTGGCTCACCTATCTGTTACGTAAAGCACTAGACGGTTAATAGATCACAACTAGTCCCTTAGCCACATTTCTCTCAGAGCATTTTTCATGAGCACAGCTATTCATTAAAGCAGAGTTCTAAAAATCTATACAGAACACTTGGTTAGCTCACTACCTTGGGTTCTTTTTCTTTGTTTGGGTTGGTTCTTCCTGGTGCTGCTTGGCACAATGTACACCCCACCCCAGCTCTTTGAACTCTCGACCTCAACTAGGATGATCACTCGGGGGTTAGATTTTGACAAACCAATGAGAGGGTGGGATTGAAAGCAACCCGACATTATTTTGAAAAGCTTTACCTTGTAATTGTTATTCAGGTGGGTTGGCTAGTTTCCTGGAGCTTACTGGCGCACTCCTTGAAGGGTTCCTTCCAAGGAGATTCATGCATGAGCAAAGTGAAATAACAAAGGAGGTCAACACCCAACTTTCAGGCATCACGACAGAAGGAATAATTCACCCGAGTTTCTGGTTACCTGCGTTTACCTACAGGCGTGTGGAGGGAACTTTTGTTCAAGGTTTTTTTTTCTTCTTCCAGAGATCATGCCCGCATGTTGCATGCCAGGTACTTGTGTGAAAACAGAAGGAAGATTAGAGGGACTTGAGCAGTGGTTTCGGTTAGGAACATAGCAGAGGAAAGGTTTACACAGAACCCGTTTAATGGCTCTCCTTCACGCATGAGTGAAGCAACTGAGGAGAGGAGATGGTCTGCATGTGTTATTAATCGAGTGACACAAGAAAGGGGAAAGGTTGGATGCAGAATTGGAATGACTGTTTGTGGGGTAAAGTCCCGATGAGGAGTTTTTTTTTTTTGAAGCTCACGACAGTAATGGCATGGGCAGGTTGTCTGATTTGAATTAAGACAAATCTGTCACACACACATGGTGAGGATGTTTGCAGTTCCAATAAAGCCAGTCGTGGGAGTTTGGGGTGTGGGCATCATTACCCTAAAAGGGGAAACATTGCAGACTGCAACACCGTTTGTAAGGCAAGCATGTACTGGTAACCATGGGTGCGCTTCAGGAAGTTGGTAGTGCTCGTGTTTGTTTTTTTTTGTAACTACCTTGTTGACTTAATACTAGTTTTAACTTGTTGGCATAAGTTATTGAATTCGAGCATAGCTCAACCGGTTAAAGTGTTTAGGAAGATACGAAAGGTACGGGGTTCAAACCTTAGTGGGAGCGTTTGTGCTCCTTTTTCTTCTTTCTTTTTTTTTCTATAAGTATGCTTATTTATATATGTAGACCATATATTATATCGCGTTATTTTTGTTACGATGTTATGCGACGTTATAAGTAACAATGCGACACATTTATATATATATATATACATATACGCACAACCAACATTACAATATTTTGTTTTGTCGCGTTTTAGTTGTATGATCATAATGGTTACTCATAATTTAATTTAACCTTCACGAATTTGAACGGTTAATTATTCAGGGTATTTCAATCCATCAAGGATAAATCATATATAATCATTCATCAAGGATTAATCATCCACAATCATTCATCAAGGATAAATCATCCGTGATCATTCATCAAGGGTTAATCATCCAACATAGACCATTAATCAGTGGGGCATCATTAACCTCCTTACAATCAGTTATTATCAATTTCCATTATACCCGGTTGCTCCCAATACCACATATCATCAATTTCATCACTAGGATCAACTAGATTTAAAGCTATCCATATCTAGATATATAAAATATATATGATACCTTTAGAGCCATTCATGTATAAGGGTCCTTAGGACTACCAGTAACAGTAAGTCATAGAGGAATTCTCATGCCAAAGGTTATCATAACTACATCTTTCTTCTCATCAAGTTCATCTTCATAAATCATCAAGACCATTGTTCAATTTCGTTTCATTTCATGTCTTATTCTAAAGGTTAATTGACCATTACATATGTTTGCTCAAGCTCATTATCAAAACCATCTCTACTTTTTCACGAGAACAAGGGTTAACAATCAGACATCATAAAGGTCACCTTTCAATTCCAATTATGAGCAACGAATCATCACATTACACCAACATTCAATTTAGCAATCTAAGGTCACCATGATCGTGCTTTGTCCGCAACCAAGTTACAATTCCAAAGGTCATCACTCCTTCATATCCAAGTTCATACACCAAAATATATAGAGATCATCCAGTCCATAATGTAATCATTACCACTCTCATACTAGGATAAATAGGATTTATAGTCATCCTCAGGCAAATGTATCCACATAGATCATAAAGACCGTACCATTCCTTTACCTTTCATTCAATAATCATCCTAGGTCTACAAGCTCATCCATACACTCTCTAGAATTTCAAGAGGTGATCAAATAGCTTACATATAGGTTACCTTTTTTGAAACATAACTTCTTGTCTTGCTCGGTAATCCATATCTTCAAAGCTTAGAGCCTCCAATGGCTTATAAAGCAGCACATAAGAATAAAATTAACATTAGCACTCATTAACCATAATTATACCATTCTCATTAGCTCAAACCCTACAATTTTTTAAGGTTTGAAATTCCATCTTTAAGGGTTCCAATCATTTAAATCTCGATCTCAAGATCATAATAAATTATCTAAGAGGTTTAGAAACCAAAAACACATTTTATAACATTTGATTTGAAGTCAACATCCCTGGATATGGGTTTGACCAAACTTTTCCAAATCTCATTATGTTTTGCTTAAAAGAACGACAATAAGGAATCAATAAGCTTTTACAAAGGACTTAAGCCAAAATCAAAGAGGAAGTGGTAGATCAAGGGAACATTCTTCTACCTTAAATAGTAACAATGAAGGAAGTGGAAAGCTCAATTTCTGAAATCCATGCTCCAAACGAAATCACTATAAACCTTAAGGAAAATCCTTACTTTAGCTATCCAAAGAAGTATTTTGAGGTGGGGAGCAACCATTATCTTCCATGGATGGTTGAGCACGACCACAATCATTGGGAGGAAAGAGAAAACGAGTTGGGGGAAGGTTGAAGGAGAAGTGAGGAAAAAGAGAACTTCTCTTTTATTCTCTTAACTCAAGTGGCATGTGTCTTCCCATTTCTGATTTTATCTTTTTATAAAAAACCCTCAAATCCTTATAATTTCATTTTAAGCCCTCTTTTTAAAATTCCAAATTTGCCATAAATGGACAAGGCACGTTTTTTCCATTTGGGGCTAAAACGTGCTTTTAAGGTTTTTAAATCTTCAAACTTAACCAAGACTTGCTTTTCTTCTCAAATATCTTCTTCATCATTAAAATAGGAAAAATCTCTATCTGGAGGTTATAAATCACCTTTCAAGGTAAAGAATATCAAACCACTCAAAATGACTAAAATGCCCCTTAAGGCCACAGTGTGCTGTAAGAAAATATTTTTAATACTCTTGAGCTCTTGCTCGATAAATACTATTTTGAAACTCATGTTAAGCACATAAATAAGGATTAAATCACTAATACAACCCTATTAAGTTGTGGTATTTCTTAAACATAGTTCACATTATACCACATTAATATATTGTATTCTCAAAATACTACAAAGAATAATAAAATACATTAAAAACAGTGAACATAATGAAAATTTAAGTTTATTAATATATTGGTTAGAATTATAAAATTATCGTGGGAAATTTCATGAAATGCCACTATATTTTTGGCTAATTCATGAAATGCCACTTAATAAAAGAAAGTCATGAAATGCCACTATTTTTTGCGAAAGTCCATAAAATGCCACTATATCATTGACCAGAAGCAAAAAAGATAAAAATACCTCTACTTTTGTACTTTAAAAGTTTATAATATACCCTAAGTGTTAAAATTTTCACTAAAAATCACAAAAAATTCAAAATACTATAAAAATATAGATAACTGTAAAAATATTTAAAATTGAAAAAATATGAATACCATATATATATTAACAAAAGAATCTATAAAGAATTATAAAAACTGGGTTGCTATTCACAATGCAAAATTACTAATCACCGCAGTACAAACTTTTTTTTAAATCATTTTAACGTTGTATACATGTAGTGACATCGTGTTGTAATTTTTATTTTTTGAAAAAATCATTTCATCACCGTGAACCGTAAAACACTCTCATTGTATTAGAAGACGTTAAAGCCGTTTTATTGCGTTCAAACGTTATAATTGGGACTTGAAATTGGTAAACGATGTTTTACATTACGTTTGATTAAATTACAGACATTGTTACAGTTTCAGAAACGTCGTACGGAAAACGTAGTTGATAATGCCAATTTCGGGTAAAAAAATGCTCTGGTGTAGTAAAAGCCGTTAAACCCGTTTTTATTACGTTTGGATGTTATAATTGTGATTTTATATTAAGTTATAAATGTTTTACTGTATTTACTACGAAACAACGTTAATATGTTGAAAACGAGTCAAAACGAGTGTTTTTTGAAAAAATGCCCCAAAACGCGCACATTATATATAAATGGGACGTGTCCTGTATCTTCATTTCTCACGCACCCACCATCTCTCCTCCAAATTACCTCGCCGGAACCCTCTCTTCCTGATCACCGGAGCCACCGCCGGACCACCGCCGGGAAAATTTTCCGGTGTGTTTTTAAATTTTTTTGCAAGTTATAGATCTTGATGTGGTGATTTCAAATATGTTGTTAGAATTTGAAACACACATTAAATTAGCCTAGATCTACAAAATAAAAATATAGAAAAAATCTTGAAACTCCACTAATGGAGTCGCCTCCCTTACTGACACGAGATGGGCTCCCTCGCCTCACCTTCGGACACGAGTCGACGCGACTCGGCTCCGCCTTTGACACGCCTGAACTCTGCTCGCCTCCTCCATCAACACAAGCACTACTGTCTCATCGTGCCTGCAAAAACGAAGCTCCACGCCTTGCCTCGCCAGAAGACTCGAGTCGTCGTCGCCCAGGATGAAGACGCGACATCGCTCAACTCGCCCAGGAGGAAGACACGAGTACGCGTGGCTCGCCTTGGATGAAGAGGCGACATCGCCCAGCTCACCCCTGAGGAAGACACGACCAGAGGCGACTAACCCGGGCGGCGGACACGAGTTGTCCAAACTCGCCCCGTCTATTGGGGCGAGAGCTATTTTTTTTAATAATAAATCTTTTTATATTTATTAAAATAATTAAATCATAAAATATTAAATTTAACAAGTACTAATAAAACAACTCAAATATTAAATAAGAGAATGACAATTATAAAGTCAAGAGTTACAATTATAGAATAATTATAAATCATAAATGACCTAGCCATTTTACTAAGTTATAGTTCTATTTTTTGAACTTTCCTTTTCCTTGTATTATTGCAGGAAATTAGAGCTTGGTAACCCCTTGAAACCACCTAGAAAAGAAGGGAAACAAGTGTGGAAAAGTCCATCTTTGTAAAGGTAAAAACTCTAAACTAAACCTTGAAATTAAAGAGTTGGTTAACCTTGAAATTTTTACCAATAATCTAAGTGAAACCCCTATGTAAATAGGGCCAAAGAGCAAGGAAAACTTCAAGCTACAAGCCTCTTGAAAAATCAACTGTTGGGCATTAGGAGGTAAACTCCTTAAGTTAGGGTTTACTGTCATTTTAATGGTGTTTTGGTGTTGTAAAAATTAAGGTCGGATTCCTACTGGTTTATTTATTGTATTTTAAGTTTATAACGTGTTTAGAACAAAGTCAAAGCATTAATATGAGTTAAAGGGCTTATAGGTACAAAAGGATAAGTAAAAGGGGCTAAAATGCAATTTTTGAAAACTAAAGGGTTAGTTATGTATAGGGCCGAATGGTTTCTGTATAAAATGGTTTATGATGATATATTTATGTTTATCAACTTTTATTATAAGTTTGAGTAAGTTAAAATAAGGTTTAAGTACTTAAATAACAAGTTTGTGAAATTTTGGGGTTAAAGAGTAAAATGATGGAACTAGGGTGTACTTGCTGTATAAAATGATTCATAATGACCTAAATATACTTATAAACTTATTTTACAAGTTTTGGGTAATTTAAAATAAAGTTTAAGTGACTAAGTAACAAGTGTAGTAAATCGAGTGGCAAAAAGGTAATTTTCTTAAAGTTTGGGGTATGGTTGGTAAAGGTCTGAAAGTCTACTGTAATTTAGAGCTAATATTGACCTAAATATGATTATAAGGTTATATTATAAGTTTTGGCTAAGTTAGATAAGATTTACGGATTAAAATGATGAGTTTGGAAAGTTTTGGGCTAAATTGTAATTTCGGAGAAATTTAAGGGTATAAGATGTAATAGGACAAATAGGATCAATTAGGTAATTAAATCATCTTGGGGGACTTAGGAAAAATATCTAAGTGATTGGAAGTAGTTAGGAAGCTTAAGTGTAAGAAATTACCTACGAGAACTTATAGGCTAATATGATAAATTAACCAAACCTTGGGTGATGAAAGATTACAACACATGGAGGAATTTAAATTGGGGGACTAGGCTGTAATTAAACTAAAAATATAAGATTAGTTTGGTTAGGAAAGAGGGAATTAGGGTTGTCAAGAGTTACTATGATGTTTAATTAATTTAAGAATCTCATCTTTCTTATGAGTTTGTCAACTTTGACCTTATTGGTCAACACTGATAAGAATGGTCAAAGTTGACAAACTCATAAGGAAGATGAGATTCTTAAATTAATTAAGCATCATAGTAACTCTTGAATAGTAGCAATTCCAACCTTCCTTATAATAACTTACACTTTTCATGTCTAATGTTTTATAATATGATTTCTTCATCATATATGAAGCCCATCTCTTAATACATCAATTATAACTTGAACATATAATTGTAACACTCCATAAGTCCTTATAATTCCAAATTAACCTTAAGGTTCCTTTGACTTATACTAACAAGATAAGTTAAGTATGAGTTTGGGTGATAATTTGTGTCCTTGGTGTAACCGGAAATGGGAGGAAGTTTTATAGGTTGATTTCTTTGTGAAAAACAAAACAACTAATGGGTTTGATTAGGCTTATAATAAGCTGTAGGATCACTTAGTCTAAGTAGATTTAATAAAAAAAACCAAGACAAACTAAGATGTGTAAAGATGTACAAAAGGATGTAAATACATAAAATTATTCTTTGTTCGTTGTTGTGGCCGATTTGTGTGAGGTTTTGTGGTATGTTTGAAATACCCCTAACATTTAAATAATTAAATAATGACAAATAAGTATTATTTAGGGGATTATTGAACCCTAAGAAAGTATATAAACACTTGGGCATTAAAACACACCTAAACTCCTTAAGGTAAAAAATGTGGGTTAAAGCCCGACCTTAAGCTAAACAAGTTATATAAGCTATAAAACACAAATGAAGTTAATCAAGGATCATTTTATGACCTTTAAAACACAATTCCTTAGTTAGAACTGAGTAAAAATACAATACGCCCGGGAGTTCCCTTAAGGGCCCCTTAAGGCCTAAAAGTCCCGGAAATACCTTATAGAATAAAGTAAAGCATTACACTTCATTATAAATACAAAATAACACTTTAATGAATATTTAAGATGAAGTTATCAAGATAAATTCTCAGTTAAAGACAAAGTGCTCGGAGGTTCCCGATGAGGGCCCCATAAACCCTCGGAAGTGCCCAGGAGAGGTACCGAAGTGGCACAAACTCCTATAAATTATTCTAAGAGTTCCTATCATCTATATTCAACATTCTAAATAGAGTACTCGAGCTACTTTTTCAAAATACACAAAGTGCTCGAGAGAATTTCTTAACGTTTGCCCCGGGAGTGTCCCGGTAGCCCGAAAATTGAGTTACGAGTTTATATAACCCCATATAACTCAATGTAACACCTTAACATATTATTATTGACTATAAACAATGTAAATAAACACTTGGAACTCATAGCGACTAATTAATTCCCAGAAAAATCCTTAAAGCACAAAAACGCACCTTCGGGTGTCACAAAAATGCGTTTTACGCAATTGCCTTGAAGTTTTTGAGGAGCCACGAGTTGATAATCTTAAAAGGGGATAAATTGGCCATATAAATTAATTAATTCCAGTGCTAAATTCATAGCACAAGTGGGGCCTATTTTATCATCAAAAAGGTACCTAAAATCAGCATTTTTACCTTAAAACTTTCATCTTTTACCATGGTATAAATGTACCAAATAAATGCTGGAACCTATCATACATATTAGTATGGTCTTAGTACAATATAATGGGACATGAATTAAATGAAAAATTAATCCCATTTGGTCCCTAATGCATGCGCCAGTTTGGGGTAATATTTGAATAGTTTTAACAAAAAACATGTCTTATGATAATGTGACTCACCTAGCATATACTATATGATAATGTAGCAATTATATTCAGCCAATTTAGACCTCCCCCACCGTAAAACCTGCAAGGAAACAAGAAGATTAGTCTTGTAAAAGTCATAGAAATGACTACATAAAACAAAAAACTAGACTAGTCTTTATATGTGCATTGTAACTAAACAATTAAGTAAATGAAAAATCCATGTTATTACCCATGTGACTGCCGATGGGGACCAAGGAAAATGAGGGAATTATTGCTATACTTTAGTCTAAATAATACACTTACCTAACTAGCATAAATCATTGTCAAATGAAGACAAATCAAGTGTGCCAACAGCACTATGTCCGATTAAGCTAGAAAACAAGGGCTTAATTTGCCTTATAAAAATTCAATGAGATACCTACCTATACATCCATGTTCTCTTGCCTTTAAACAACAACAAAATCGGTGGGCAACTACAACATATACAAACCAAGAATACAAGGAAAAAGAAGTCAATATTGGCATGGTTTTCAACTTATAAAATTCAAAGGAAACATGTACCAACCTTAACTTTGTCTTCTAGTTGCAATTATCAATCAAAGACTCCATTACCTCTTATCAATCAGCCGTATGACTAGTCTAAATTGAGAGACTTTAGTAGCCAATTATGAAATCAAATAATCAAAAACAAATCATAGAATAATGACATGTTACATGACAATAATTTCCAAGTTGATTCCTTTCATCCTTCCCTTATTTCCCTTACGTAACTCCTCATTTCTTTCCTTGCCACTACCTTGGCCGATGGTGTAAGCTCTCTTCTCCCTTCTCTCTTTTCTTCTTCCTTTGCTAAGTTAATTCCTTAAAGCTTCTAAGATCCATTAATGGTGTATTAATTTCTAACACCATTTCTATGTAAATTCCTAGTTAAATCTTCTAAGTCTTGAAGCAAGAAATCATCTTAGCAATCCTTGCTAAAATCAAGCTTTAGTACTCCAAAAAGGTTCCTAGCTTCAACAACAACACAAGGAACAACAAGATCAAGTTAAGGTATATTTTCATGTTGAAAATCCTAAGTAAATTCCTTAAGGTATTTTTGAAAATTTATGAACTTCTAAACCTAGTTTCTCTTCATTCATAATGAAGGAAATTTAGATCTAAACTATCTCAAGGTGTACCAAAAATACCTTGTTAAATTCCTAAGGTAAATTCTTGTAAGATTACTCCAATATTATTTATAAATCTTTGTTAGAAGCTAACAAATGGATCTCCTAAATATATTTAAGGAGCCGAAAATTCTTCATCAATCGATGCTTTGGAGAGCTTGATTCAAGGAGAAATCAAGTACAAGAATTGTCTTGATTTAAGGAGTAAGTATATAATTAAGGTTTTATTAAGTTTAAGCTTGATTTAAGCTTCAAACCTTGGTATAAAATTATGTATAACCCTTGAATAATTAAGGCCGAAAATCATGGGTTAAAATATCAAGGAAAATAATTTATAACATAAAGGTAAGATTATTACCTTAAGGTATAAATTTGTGTCACAAAAAAATTAATTAAGATGCATATATATAAAAACCGAATTATCTAAGGGTTATTTGTTATATTTTGAAATTATAATCATTCTAAGTCATTAGCATAATTTTTAGAAGTGTTATATGGATTATATACATTTATGTGTATTTATTATAAAGTTTAAAACAAGTTTTAAAACTATATGGTAAAAATATAGTAAGGCCGAGAATGAAATGTTTTATTTGGTGATTTTCGAAATATATAAGTATATTAACTTATATTATAAATTTTGGGAGTATTAAAAATATCTACAAGTATTTAAATGGCTAATTTATTAAGTTATGTGGCTAAAATGTAAATTTTGAAAAGATTGGTGTGCTAAATATAAAAACCTAGAGCTTAAGAATTAATTTGGTATAAATATGATATAATATAAGGTAGGAATTAATATTATGAATTTTGGTGAATTTAGATAAGTGTTTAAGTGTTAAAATAACATTTTATAAAATTTTGGGACTATTTTGTAATTATTGAGAAGTTTGGGAGCATAGCCGAATTACAAGTGAATTTATGAGTATATTAAAGTATTAACTATGAAATTATGTCTTGGTCAAAGTGTTGACCAAAAACTTTGGGTTAAAATGATTTATGACATAAAATATTAAGTTTATAAAAGTTTAAGGGTGAATATGTAATTTATGAAAGATATATGTGAAATCAAATTAAAAAGGGGGCGAATTGGTGATTTATGAAAATATAAGTGTCCACTTGGTTATTTTAGGAAATTTAATATTAAAACTATAATTTACAAGTTAAATTGTAACTTATATAAAGTTTGGGTTAAAATGTAAATATAGAGAATATATTTACAAACCGAAATGGTTAAAGGGCGAATTCATAATTAATGAAATTATAAAAGGGCTTTTCAGTTATTTAAGATAATTAAGAATTAAAACTATAGTTTATAAGTTAATATGTAACTTATATAAAGTTTTGTGGTGGAAAAGTGATTAAAGGAGAATATAAGTGAAAACCGAAGGTTAAGGGGTTTATTTGTAATTTATAAAGGTTGGAATAATAAGATTGTAATTTACGAAGGTTAATATGGCTAATTGGTAAATTAAAAAGGTAATGTGGTTAATTAACAAATTACAAAGGTTAATATGGGTAATTAGTGAATTATAAAAGTTATAAGGTTATTTGGCAATTTATAAAAGCTAATATATTTGTTTTACAACTTCCGAGAATTAATATGGGTATTTGGTAAATTATAAAAGTTATATGGTATTTGGTATGTTAAAAGTTAATGGGTTCAACTTATGATTACCGGAAATTATATGTGGTTTTATTAGTAATATAAAGTTGTTGGGTATAAAATATAAATACCAAATTAATAAGGTTGGTTTGATAATTTAATAAAGAAAGGAATTAAAAAATTGAGTATTATGGTATATTATGGAATATAATATAAAGTTTATTAAATAAACGTGGTTAAAACAAAAGTAACCAACCATATTGATATATGGAATAAGTGGAAATAATTATGGATATATAATTAATGAGATAAAGATATATCTTAAATTGGAAATTCATCATCACATGTGGAGATCACATAAAATAATGAACTGATGAACTATCTAGAACCACTGTTAAATAACAGGGGAAAATAAAGAACATACAAAGTTATTACACAACGAGTAAAAATGCTACAGTAACAGTACTGTAATAATTAGTGGATAGTTATATTAATTTTACCCGGTATTGCATGTTTATATAACAGCGTACGGGGAAGGACTGTTAAAGCATGAATTGTCAAGCTAGCTGTTATCACGGTGAACGGTATGTTAATTGTGTGGTCTGAATGTCCTAAGGATTTTCCTAAGGTGCAGACATTATGTGTTTAATTGTTTAAGAGCGATATCTATGAATTTATGTATATGATATTGTATACTATATTGCTCAACACTGTGCGTTTTATTTATACGCGAACGTCTTATGACTGGAAGTTTATACATCTAAACTGGAACAAGACTAACAGACCTTTAGGTATTATTAAACCTAACTAATGGTCGACTATTATAGTCTTAACTCAAGGATTGGTTATTATGTCACTAACAAAAGGGCTAACTTATAAAGATAGGAATCCAGGTTGTTTCGACTTTCTGGTTGCGCATTGTGATCACAACGAGAGACTTCAATGGGGAGTCACTCAAGGGAATCCATCAGCCACATACGGGGATGGCGGAAGGCACTGCCGTTGGTGCACAGGTTCGACCGGATCGGTCAATATATTATCCTGGGCCATAAGGTCAGCTGGTAACGGTTCCATTGGAACCCAAGGGACTAATGTCCATTAATAAGTTATTAAGGGTTGTCTTGACATGACGCCTGAGGTGGAATTTAATTGGAAAAGGTTAAGTGATTGGTTTAAAAGATAAGGGCCAGGTGGCCACTAACAAGTACAGTTTAATACGCGTATCTTGTTTGGATTATTAATATGTGATTATTGGTTATTGTTATTGAGGTGAAATTGTTGGTTATTACTAGGGATTATTGATGTGTGGTTATTGGTGATGTGTACTATTGTACACTGATGTTTGCAGGTGAACTGTTATGTGATTGTTCAATGTTTACAGTTATTACTGTTATTATTATAAACCGGCATTTTATGTAAAGAATCTAATATCAAGATGGCTAAAACGACTTAAGGAATCTTGATGATTTAAGACTACATTTAGCATACCAGCATTTCGATTGCCGAGCCCTTTAATGGGCCAAACATTCCAGGTTATTGAAGAAGTCTCAAGCCGGAGTGCGGGACAAGGGGGTAGCTGTTGTGTTTTCAACAAACGCCGTTGGTTTTAATTATGTAATGTATTAAGGAGATTGTTGTATTTCATTAGTTGCTCATTTAGTTGGATTGGGTTGTAATAATTAGAGTGCTCAGTATCTGTTCATCACAGCGTGAGGAGTTGTAATGTTGGAAGAGTAAGGATGCCTTGTTACTCACAAGGGTGAGTAACGGCGTGTAACACCAAGGTAGATGGCTTTATTTTCCGCTGCGAATTGTTATTTATTATGCTACGAGATGCGACGTTATTACAGGTTTAGGATTAGGGGTGTTACAATGTTTTTTGTGTTTTCTTAGAGATAATTAAAGTTAATATACGTTATATAATGTTATATTATCTGTCGATTGATCACTTGGTTGGTTAACTTGCTGATTATGATTGTTCTGTTGATTTATTATTACTTACTTGTGTAGCTCATCTTAACTGGATTGCGTCAACTTGTGCAGTGATGGATAGGTTAAAGAATGCTCTGCTGAATGTGTACACCAGAAGAAAGAAGAAGGACAGAAATGTGGAGCAGCCAATGACTACTTCGTTTCGTCGTAGGCGCGGTGCCGGAGTTGATCCTCCACGACACTCGTCTTTCTAGCCAGAGCAGGGTCATGTTGAGCCTGCACGACACTCATTAGTTCAGCCACAACAGGATCATGCTGAGCCACCACGTCACTCATCATATCACCCACAGCAGCAGCCCATCATGGACCCATCCCCTGCCCAATCATTCCATGATTCCAATCCAGTCGCATACATACCTAGGAGAAAGATGTCTGAAGCTTCATCCTCTACAGGTGGTTGGTCATCTGCTGATCTGGCCGATCTCCGTAGCTCCAGTTACAATATAGAGGGTCAGAGTAGCCACCACGTGGGGCATGTGGAGGCACAGACTTCTGCTGGTGGTAGCTATCATGACCACCGTGCGGAGAATGCGGGGGCACAGACTTCTGTTGGGTGTAGCTATCATGACCCCCCGGACCCCTCCGGATGTTGCAGCAGCCGTTGACATGGACATCGATGAGGAGGAGGCTGAAGAGACATCTGAGGATGAGGGCCTGGACGAGGACGACCCTGATCATGAAAGCGCGATTGATGAGGAAGCTGCTCTCACTATGGAGCCCGTTATTCCCACTTTCTGGTGGCTTAATGAAGTGTCGGTACCCGATGGTTCACTATTAACTAGTGTCATCACCAGCTTCAGGGGGCATGTCGCCATTGACCTTTGGTCAATGACTAAGGTATGTACTATCTTATCTTTCACTTTGTCAAGTAGATTTAATTATTTCTTCATGCGTGTCTAAAATTTGTGGTAATTGTCTAGGACCGGGGTGTTTTGGGATTTAAACCCCGAAACCCTATAATCACAAACTGACCGTTTAGCGGAATTCCTTACAAAAGGGCAAGGAATATGATTATGCACTCAGCGTTGGATCATCTGCTAGATGTCACATGGGGTTTCAACAACATGACATTGATCTCGGCCTTTATGAAGAGGTGGCAGCCGGACACCAATTCTTTCCACATGCCTTTTGAAGAGAATACGATCACACTTCATGATATGTGGCAGATACTGAGGAACCCAATCGTTGGTCATCCGGTTGTGGGGAATCCGTCAAACAATGAGCTTAAGGAGACGATGGCTACGTTGTTAGATTTTCATAACAGCATTGACCAGATGACAGAATTCATGTGGCATACTGGTGCTATTCAGACATGTCCACTTATAGAGTGGTGTTCGACCGGCCCGAGGGTACCTATGAAGCAAGCGTGCGGTTGGCTCTATTATGCTCTCGCTACTACCATCTTTGCTAACAAGAGGCATTCACGCATAAGTCCTCTACAGTTCTAGTTATTCACTCCCATGGGTACACATACAAAGCTAAAGAGGTACTCACGGGGATCAGGTACTCTTGCGTGGTTGTATCGCCAACTAGGGATATCATCTCGTGCTGACTGTAATAGCATTGCCGGCTCTTTGACCCTTCTCGAGGTAAGTGTTTTAATGTACAACAATGTGTAATAAATTTTCATGAATTCACATTAATAGTTGGCATAATTTATTTTTTAAATTTATGTAGTGCTTGATATATGCGTACTTCCCCACTCTTAGACCAGCAGTTAGTGCTGACTGGCGTGATGGGGATGATAGACCGTGGGATGTGAGATAGGTCAGGTCCACCTCCCAGTAGAAAAATAAAGATTCACTGGAGAACTACTGCAAGCATCTAGATGCTCTGACAGCAAGAAATGTAAGTGGTACAACAATTTCAATTTGTATTATTTACATTGTTGTTTATTATTGATGCTTACGTTTCCCTGTGATCCAATGTAGATTGATTGGTTGCCCTATGGTCACGAGAAGGTGAATGAGAACAAGGGTCGCTCTTGGTACAGGGGTACTGTAGTACATGACCGTGAATGAGCCATATATGCCGAAGTGTTGTCTTCGTCAATTCGGGTACGTTCAGAGTATCCCATCTCCCCCTATTAGACCGAACATTAGATCCGAAAAAAGAGGGAGAAAGGGAACCCCCTATAGATGTGTGTACCCCCATGTATAGTATGTGGGACACCACACGTGAGTGTGGTCCTGCTCCGGGGTTCACTAAGACACGGGCGGCCCTGCATGCATGTGACGGAGATTATCTGGATTGGTACGTCAAACACACCCATCCGAAGATCATGAATCCTGACATGTACAAAAACACCTTCGTTCATCGGCCGGATCCCGCCTTAGTAAGTTGATCTCTTCCTTTGTATAATTTCAGTTGATTATAGCATTTTATGAATGCTAGGCTAACTTTATAATATTATGTTACAGCTCATGAGTGAGACAATTGAGCTTGCTAGGCCTTACTTTCCTGGGAATCGTAGCTGGGACTGGTGTTACTACCATGAGGAGATGCCAGACGAGGAACAAAGGCAAACTAAACAGGGGATAGATGAGCTATTCAGTACCTTATCTATATGGGATTCGCACCATCACCAGTATGGCGCGCCATAGTTTAGGGTTTTATGTTTTTGTTGTTTTAAGATACAGTATGGATGTAGTTATTTTCTAGTGGACTTGGTGATGGTGACATTATTACTGAAATTACTGGTGATCTTATTGATGACCTTCTGGTTGATTTTATGGAGGTTCTTAGAACCGGGGGAGAGAATAAAAACAGGGGAAACTATGCCAAAATTTTCCTAGAAATGCACAATTTCTTGTGCTTTTCATTTCTCTTAAATGTTAATTCTCTTTTGGGTATCTAACTATGGCCTTTTTGTGAATTTTTCGGAATCAATTTTGCACCCAGTTTCTTTTTGGCTATGCATTGTAGATATAGAAACACCGAACACTAGAACTCCTCAAGGATAAGTTAAGGTAAATTCAAGAGGAACTCTTGCAAATTTTTTCAATGGATCTTCACCGGTTTCTTCAGTGGACAACACGAATGTAAGTACTTCTTCTCAGTTTTCCTCTTAATTAAGTAATACGATATTAAAGGAGTGGAAGGAGAGACAGTTAAGATCCATTACAAATGTTAGGCTAACTTAATGGGAAGAAGTTTCTTCAATGGACAGGGACTGCTGGCAGCTCACAAGACTCAACCACCTGCATCAAGCTATTACCCTCCATAATTCCAGGTAAACTGTCTTGAACACCAAAAGTGCTAGATGGATCACCAACAGATATTTGATCAACTTGAAGATTCCCTAGATCATCACTAATGTTTATGTCACAAGAACTGAAATATATCAAAATGTAGAAATTCCTAACAAAAGTCCTAGAATTTAAACCCTATGAATCACAGAATTGAAAGTGAATAACTATCTAGCATCCACCTAGCGGAGCATCACTAATGTTTATGTCACGAGAACTGAAATATATCAAAATCTAGAAATTCCTAACAAAAGTCCTAGAATTCAAACCCTATGAATCACATAATTGAAAGTGAATAACTATCTAACATCCACCTAGCGGAACAAACATAATGTTTATGTCACGAGAACTGAAATATATCAAAATGTAGAAATTCCTAACGAAATTCCTAGAAACAAACCCTATGAATCACAGAATTGAAAGTGAATAACTATCTAATAATCCAAACATCTACCAAGCGGAACAAACCTAATGTTTATGTCACGAGAACTGAAATATATCAAATGTAGAAAATCCTAACAAAAGTCCTAGAATTCAAACCCCATGAATCACAGTATTGAAAGTGAATAACTATTCATCTAATAATCCAAACATCTACCTAGCGGAACAAACCTAATGTTTATGTCACGAGAACGGAAATATATCAAAATGTAGAAAATCCTAATTAGTGTCTTAATTTGACACGAGTGAGCTCAATTAGTGTCTTAATTTGACACGAGTGAGCTCAATTAGTGTCTTAATTTGACACGAGTAAGCACGAGTAAGCTCAATTAGTGTCTTAATTTGACACGAGTGAGCTCAATTAGTGTCTTAATTTGACACGAGTGAGCTCAATTAGTGTCTTAATTTGACACGAGTAAGCACGAGTGAGCTCAATTAATGTCTTAATTTGACACGAGTGAGATCAATTAGTGTCTTAATTTGACACGAGTGAGCTCAATTAGTGTCTTAATTTGACACGAGTGAGCTCTATTAGTGTCTTAACTTGGCACAAGTGAGCTCAATTAGTGTCTTAATTTGACACGAGTGAGCTCATTTAGTGTCTTAATTTGACATGAGTGAGCTCAATTAGTGTCTTAATTTGACAGAGT
Source organism: Limonium bicolor (assembly GCA_023374045.1). NCBI lineage: Eukaryota > Viridiplantae > Streptophyta > Magnoliopsida > Caryophyllales > Plumbaginaceae > Limonium > Limonium bicolor. Next base: position 157,716,267 of record CM041778.1, on the reverse strand, counting down.
GAGCTCAATTAGTGTCTTAATTTGACACGAGTGAGCTCAATTAGTGTCTTAATTTGACACAAGCGAGCTCAATTAGTGTGTGTGTGTGTGTGTGTGTGTGTGTGTGTGTGTGTGTGTGTGTGTGTGTGTGTGTGTGTGTGTGTGGTGTGTGTGTGTGTGTTTGTGTGTGTGGTGTGTGTGTGTGTGTGTGGGTGTGTGTGTGTGTGTGGTGTGTGTGTGTGTGTGTGTGTGGTGTGTGTGGTGTGTGTGTGTGTGTGTGGTGTGTGTGTGTGTGTGTGTGTGTTGGGTGTGTGTGTGTGTGTGTGTTGTGTGTGTGTGTGGTGTGTGTGGGTGTGGGTGGTGTGTGTGTGTGTGTGTGTGTGTTGTGTGTGTGTGTGTGTGTGTGTGTGTGTGTGGTTGTGTGTGTGTGGGTTGTGTGTGTGTGTGTGTGGTCACAACCCCATGTAAGACTATACAAGGTACGAAATGACATTTCACAATTTTATGGGGAATGCATGTAAGAACACAGTCACTATTAGCTTCAGTATCAACTTTAAGGACAGATTCACTATCAAACACAAGCACAATGTTTTAAGCAAAAATCCGGAACTTGTGCTTTCTCTATAAAAGGAGTAGAGTTGCTACTGATTCTTTGCAATTCATATTTCCACACCACCAACTCCTTCAAATTCACAACTCCATTCACATTATCATGAGTCACTCATCAAATTCCGAAAACACTTCTAATATCATATGGGAGCATGAATACCTTTCCGATACAGAAGAGAGTGATGTTTCAATGGTGGAGAATGAATCACTCCACAACCAGTCAAATTTGAAAACACTTCTAATATCATATGGGAGCATGAATTCCTTTCCGATACAGAAGAGAGTGATGTTTCAATGGTGAAGAATGAATCACTTTACAACCTGGAACTCCACAACCAAGAAGAATCTGCTGGAAGTAATGACTGGGTGGGGGTGTATGAGAGTTCAAAACTGTGGGAAGTAGAATCACTTCTAGATTCATATGAAGACAACAGTGATTTTTCAATGGAGTCAGTTCCAAACAATGAAGTGTATGACAGTTCCATTTTGTGGGAACTCGAATCACTCTCCAATTCATATGAAGCCGAGAGTGATGAGTCAGTTGGTAGCAATGATGATTGAACCCCCCAATAATGTTTTTTTCCCTAAAGATGTCTTTACATCAAATGTCATCTTGTAATAAGTTATGTAACTTAGTTGTGATTCAAGATGTTCAATGAAAGTTGTTTCAAATGTCCATTAGCATTATTCAATGAAAAAATATCGCCATAATACAATCCAACGGAAAGTTTCAATAGAAAAAAAAAATTTGTACTACGTGATGAAATAGCAGATATCAAGTTTTAATATCTTGAACAAAAACGGGCACCCCAACACATTGCAATGTATTCCAGATAGTTTGGCAAAAAAAAATTATACTGCACTTAGTAAAATCAAAATGAAATGATTGTAAAAACTGCTTCATATATCGATTTTTATTTTTTGAACAAAAATGAGCACCCCAACACATTCCAATGTATTCTGGAAAGTTTGGCCAAAAAAAATGTTGTACTGCAATTAGTAAAATCACTATTCATCAAGTATAAACTTCTTTAATCAAATCACAAGTGGATGTCAATTAATGAAAAAAAAAGCTGCACCCACACTTTGTTACATGTTTACAACATTAAAATGATTTTAAAAAATTTTGTACTACAGTGATTAGTAATTTTGTACTGCGAATAGCAACCCCCTTATAAAAAGTATAATATATTAGAGAAGCCACAAACTTGATTTAAAATAGACAAAAGCAGTAGTATAATGGTTGTTTAATTTTTTGTAATTTACAATATATATAAATATATATATAATTTGTTTATATACTATTTTACATTTCAAAAAATACTTATAGTAGAAGTATTATAAAAAATTTGAGTTATCATTCCCTTAATTTGTTTTTTATTTTTAATTTAGTTTTTTAGCTTTTAAGTGATATATACATTTTTTTAATATTTTTCAAAAATTTAATTAATTGTGTGGTTTTGTTATTATTAAATTTTATCAAATAAAATGATAAACTTAAATTTTTATTACTTTTTACTGTTCTTAATATATATTTTATTAACTTTTGTGGTATTTTATGAATTAATAATATTTGTGTGGTATCCTGTGAACTATGTTTATTAACAAGTAGGGGTATTTTGGTCTTAAAATGTTTTGGGTTTATAATTTGTGGTATCTGGTGAATTAAATTTATTTTTTGTGGTAACTGGAAAACTTTTTTAAAAACAGTGGTCTTTGTGAATTAACAAACTTTTTAGTGGCATCTTGTGAATTTTCCCAATATATTAAAATATCATAAAATCATTTTTTTTAAATTAAAAATAAATAAAAATATATTAAAATACCATAAAAAATATATAGAATTTTAAACACGTAATTTACTACTAATTTTGCTATAAGTTTACACCAATATAGTACCATAATTTATACCAATTTTCATAATTTTTCCATACATTTTAAATTATTTTTTACCGATTTAAATTTTTATTCAAAATAATATTTTAATTTTTTAATTAATATTTGTAACAAAATCAATTTATATTCTATTTGCAGATGACTTTATGATATAAAATATACCAATTTTTCTACTAATTAAGCATCATAATTAGTACCAATTAATTACCATAATTTGTACCATACTTTTTAAAATTATCTTTTCTTATCAATATAAATTATTTATTTGAAATAAATTATTTTATATGATAAAGTCATCTGTAAAATAGAATATAAATTAATTATTTTTACAAATATTAATTAAAATTAAACTAATTGTTTTTTAATAAATAATTTAAATCGGTAGAAAAAGACAATTTAAAATTGTATGGTAAAAGTTATGGTAATTAATTAATATAAATTATGGTAGTTAATTGGTATAAATTATGATACTATATTAGTCTAAAATTGTAGAAAAATTAGTATAAGTTACGTGTTTAGAACTTTATATTTTTTGGTACTAAATAATTTTGGAAAAAATCTAAGAAATATTTATTTTTTCAATGTTTTATGATATTTTAATATATTTTTTCATTTTTTTAATAATTTTTATATTTTTTCAATATTTTTTATAGTTATCTATATTTTTATAGTATTTTGAATTTTTTGTGAATTTTTGTGAATTTTTTAACACTTAGGCGCATATTGTGAGCTTTAAAAGTATTTTTTTTATCTAGTAGGGGTATTTTTGTCTTTTTGCTTCTGGTCAATGACATAGTGGCATTTCATGGACTTTCACAAAAATATAGTGGCATTTTATGACTTTATTTTTTTAGTGGCATTTGAGTTAGCCAAAAATATAGTGGCATTTCATGAAATTTCCCAATTATCATTATCTTGACCATTTTTGTCTATTTTCAATCAAATATGTGGCTTCTATAATATATGATACTTTTTACAATTTTTTTCATATTTAAAATTTAATAATTATATATATATATATATGTATTTGTTATTTTTACAATTTAACCATTGTATAAATAAACTTAACTTTTTACTACTTTAATGTTTTCATATATTTTATTGATTTGTGTGGTATTTTGTGAATTAAAATATATAAAGTAATATTGGAAAAAAAGTATTTACTATTTTTGTCTACTTTTAGTCATTTGTAGCTTCTATATAACATATAATACTTTTTTTATATTTTTCAAGTTTTTATAATATATATATGTATTTTTTATTTTATAAAATTTTGCCATTATATGAACTCAAAATTTTATTATTTTTATTATTTTATTGTTTTTACTTTGTTAGTTTTTGTGAATTAAAAATATTAATGTGGTATAATGTGAGCTATGTTTATTAACAAATAGAGGCATTTTGGTCTTTAAAAGTTTAAGTTTAGCAATTAGTTGTATCTGATAAATTAAATTATTTTTTAGAGTATGAAGAATTTTTTTAAAAAGCTATGATACTTTGTGAGTTAACAAACTCTTTAATAATATCTAATAAATTTTCCAAAAAAAATACTAACAAATATTGACACTTTAAGGGTTTATTCAGTATAGCTATTTTACAATTGTTTTAGTCTGACTGTTTTGTAGCTATTTTATACATGGCAATATACTATCAGAGGAGAACATATAACTCACTTACTTATATCACAAATATGCGATCAAATATTAAGGAAGCCTAAAAGTATGTCATAACAGCAAACATTTGCAACGTCAATGGATTGAGCTAAGGACCATAGGCATAGATGTGAAGAGTAGACAAACTCACGGGCTAAGGGGGAGTGATGCCGTGCAAGTCCCGCCAAACATGGCGGCATCATGACTGCTTTTGCTTTTTTTTTTCGCCAACAAAAACTGACTAAAATAAGGCATTGGTAGGTAGGGATGTCAATCTTGACCCGAACCCGAAACCCGACCCAAAACCGACCCGTAAAAAGCCGGGTTCGGGTTAAGATTTTGACCCGAAATGATTTTCGGGTTGGGTTCGGGTTGGGTCGTTGAAACCCGTTTTGGGTTCGGGTTGAACCCGCCAACCCGTAACCCGAAAAAATAATTAATTAAAAATAGAAATATGTTATATTTAATGATTAAATTAGTGTTTAATGATTAATTTATGACTAAAAAACATTTAGTCGATAAATTATGATTAATTATAATACATAATAATTAATTAATATTAAATTTATATTATTTAATAAATAATCCAAATTTTTAAAAATAAACTATATTTTTTAAAAAGTGGGTCGGGTTCGGGTCGACCCGCTGCGGGTTCGGGTTGAAGAAAATAAACCCGCTCTGGGTTCGGGTCAGGTTCAGGTTGACCTAAACCATTTTCGGGTCGGGTTCGGGTTGAGCTCAACCCGACCCAAAACCCGATTTTGACACCCCTATTGGTAGGTTAATCATCTGTAAAAAGCTATTGGGATAACTTGATTTGGGGTTACCAACATAACAGAACAGCACATGCCAAAAACTGTAACAGTGACTTCTTTTCAAAAAAAAAAAAACACTGTAACAGTGACAGCAGAAGCAAAATGTTCATACGACATTAACTAAGCCTATAATTCAATGCCTATATAAGTTGGGTACTACTTTATTGTCATCCACGACCAATGTTCTAGATCGAATTCTAGCAAATATAAGTAGATTTTATAATGTTCTATGGTTTTACATTTCTAGAGATGTAAATATTTCATCACATTGTCTTGCAAATCATACCCTATGTACGCAGGAAACGGGTTCATGGACATGAGACAACATTCTGAAATTTATACTTAAACTAATTTCTTAATATATCCTAGAATTAGTTTAAAAAAAAGACTGCTTTTGCTTAAGGTTGATATTTTTAAATTATAAAGCTCACTTTTGTTGTTATGGGGCCTGTTGTTGTTCTCAAAAGCAGTTTTCCAAAAGTTGATATTTAGAAGACTGGCGACAAAAGCAATGAGTTGATGATTTTTTTTTATTGTTAGGGTAAAATTTGTTGTACCTTAATGTTACATTAAGCTATGATGTTAGAGTCCATATTAAGATCTATCCTAATTTTGGATCATTTTTTGTCAAGTTTCGAATTTTAGAAGTGTCTGGTGGGTAAAATACGAAATTGCCCCTACCGATCTTCTTCGTTCTCCACTTCTCTGTACATGTCCCGTCTTCATACTTCTGAATTCTGAAACTCACTGATAGGGGTGAGTATTCAGTTTGGATATTTTGGATTTATCCAAAACTGAATTAACTGATTTTGTTTTTTGGATTTTTAACCGAATTGAAAATATCGGTTAACCAAATTATCCTAATTATAATTTGGTTTGGATTTGGTTTTTACTTTGTCTAATTCGGTTAACCGAATTATCCAAATTTTCTTTACAAAAGAATATTCTATTTTCTAATTCTAGTCTTTAGTGACAAATAGTCAAACACAAACCCTACATTTTGGTAAGTTGAAATCCAAACTAGCTAAAATTTGGATTTCAGTTTAGATTTTGGATAATAGTTAACTCGGTTTTGGTCTTAATTTGGATACTTCGATTTTTAACCAAAATAACCGAAATCCAGTGTATTTTTTACAATTTGGATTTCAGTTAACCGAATTATCCAAATGATCACCCCTACTCACTGAACCATCTTTGACCCGTGAACTCCTCCACTACCCTCCAACATTGCCCGCTGCCTCTCCACTTCTCCATAGGTTGGTCGTGTTTGTGCTCCTTCTTTTCATTCACTTTTATTTTATCGTTTTTATAAGCTTTTGCTCTCCTCGCCTTCTCGAAAGAGACCGACACCTTCCTTTTTTTTACATCAGAGAATATCTTCACAAATTAGAAGTAGAGGACAACATGTACACTTCAATTGTGCTGTAATTTATTGAAGCTAGTAAACACGATAGGGTTTTGAATGTACATGTACTAATTACAGAAAAATGAGGATAATTCTCTAATGTGTGTGAAGGAGATGCGCTTATCCACGAACAATTTTGAACACAAATAGTTGTAGCTTTATCATAAATCTCACTTCAACGTGAATGGTTCAACTTTCAATGACACAAATCGTGAAGACGTCCCATTACGCGATCACGATTCTCGCCCATCACCTGTTAATGGAGCGAGCGAACAGAGCATTATTGTTGTTTTTAGTTTTCATTTTTTATTATTATTTTATATTTTCCCTTTTTCAATGACCTCTCACTTATTCTATTAGATTTTAAGCTTGGTTTATGTAAAAATAATAATCAGAAAAAAGTAACATCGAAGAAACATGAATACACTAATTTTTTGTGTGCAGACCTAGAAACTAATTAATACTATAAGCCATATTTCTATAATATAATTTTAAATATATTATATATTTTTTAAATAAACTCACACTTAATATTTGTAATTTTTTTGTATAACTTCTTTATTAATATTAAATCCCAGAAAAAGTAACGAATATTACTTAAAATCTAGTGATATAATTATTATCTTATCATAATATATGATAACGAATTTTTGTAAAAGCTTGAAATATTTTACATATAAGATAAAGAAAATGTATAAAAAATTCCTATTCCAAGATAAATAGATAAATTAAAAAAAACTATCATAATACAGAATTTTTTTTTAATTATCAATATTTTTAAAAATTTATTGTTTTGTTGTTATAACTATCGTTAATAACTTTTATTTTTTATACGGTTTTTATTTTATTTATTCATCGTCAACATTAAATTAACTTATTTACATTTAGCTATAGTCCTATGGAATTAAATTATTCCAACAATTATATATTTTTTATCAGTGTGAAAATAATTAAGTTACTAATTACAAACAATTTATATGGATTTCCTTTTATATTATTATATTAATAAATCGGCCCTATAGAAATCTCACGGATCTGCCACTAGAAATGAGTTATTACCCAATCGACAATTATTGCTCAATTGCCATCAACCATTGTTGATCCTTAAAACGGTTACCAACCACTAGTTAATAAGAAATCATTACGTCTTCTTTTTTACTATGATTTATCGGAAACAAATATCCTTCAATACTTTTCACATAGTTTTGATTACAAGTCATTTATATGCTACTTTTCTAAATTTTGTAGTTAAATCCCTTAAAAAGTTCTCATTCTTCCTTTTAAAGCGACAATTCAAATCCTTTAACCATTTCACCACCTAAAATTTTGTTTTCCTAAATATTCATTTCCTCTAAAGCACTATATTTATCACCATCTGTAACATTCTCTACCTACATATTTTAATACAAACGCAATAACTCACCTTATAAAATCATACATTATGTCGATGAAAATCAACCAACTGAAAAAATTTATTTACGTTATCAAGTTATCACCACACCTAAAATATCATACTAACAACAATCTTACAAATGTAAAGTTTCTTCTGAGAAATACTCTTTCTTGTTCTTAATATATGATTTTTTGGGTCCTCTCATTTTTTTAAAAAAATATAAGATGTTTTAACTTTTTAACAACTATTTTTCAATTCAACACCAACTTTTATCTCACAACTCTAGTTTTCACTTTTTAAATTATTTCAATTCCTAATGTAAAAAGTAAGGATAAAATAGTTTTTTTTTTATAGTAAGTATACCCCCACTTCCAATAACACAAACTAAAAGGGGCTTTCTTGTCGCCACCACCACACCGTCCGCATCGACTAGCATAAAAGATTAGCTTAGGGCCGTTCGTCTGCTGCGAATCACCCATTTTCTGCAAATCGCCCACATAACACGCCTTCTTTTACGGGAAAAGCTCAGTCCAAAATCGGTACATTAATCTCATTTGCCAGCTTTATCTTAATGCAAGAAAACCCTGCGTTCAGATTTCATTCGCGCTTCAGGTGGAACAATGTCAATTAAAGTTACCCAACTACCCTTCTTAGCGAACAATGTCAATTAACGTTGACCGCAGTTACTCACATATCATCGTCCCAAATTGAATGCGAAAACCCTATCCCTGAATCTGCCGATTTTTTCTACACTACCGTTGTATCTTGTGGGGATTACCATCTCATCGGATTAGCTCGCTTCGACTTCCCTCATCGATTTTTTCTACACTGCGTCGGCCAATGAAAATTTCGCATACAAACGGTAAGTTCTTTGCAGTTTACATACAATTCAATTACGGCTTGCGCTTTTTCCCTAAAATTGTTGTTGTTTCACAGTTCTGGGGCGGTAGATGGCGTACGTAGTTGAACATTGAAATACAGAAGATAAACAAACACTCATGGGTTGTATGTTTGCTTCTGAATTCGAACTGATTTATGTTGTACTCCCGTTGCAGGGTATACTAGTCTTTTTGGCAAAAAACAGTCCGCTTCCCTAATTACCTCCGCCGAACACCAAAACTGGTGATGCAGATTAACCCCGACGATTTGCTGCGAATCGCAGGGGGATTAATCCCCACATTAATCTAGGTCGAAAATCGGCAGTCACCAGCGACATGCACCTTAATCAAATCTCAATGACTTGATAAACAAGATATCACATAGCTTATAAAATATTACTCATCTACCTCTTGTTCTCATTCTTTAAAGTGATTCGTTTTATATTCATACAAACCAAAAGCAAATACAGATACAGGCTTCACAAGTGTGTATATTGGCAATATGTTGACTTGTCAATAATTAATATCACAATATTTACCAATTAATACCAACGACTTTGACAAAAATCTATATAAGAAGGTTAAGTCCTATAATCCCTTGCTGATTCCTAAGACTATAATACGGGATGACTATCATTTCGACCATACAACAAATCATTATAATAATATCAACTTTCTCAAGTTGAGATGGAAACCTAACTCATTCCATATAATATCAACTTTATCTGACCTCTTTCCTTGTCCAAGGGGTTTTCTCTCTTTTCAAAGTCGTCGCTTCGCCACTTCGTCTTCTTCACCATGCACTGCAACTCAACTTTTTCAGCTCGTCATTTCCGGCCTAATGACACATTAGCCAAATCACTCAACCTTTGTTCCACGTTACTGTCTTCTCCGCGCCCCATCTTGCAAGCTAATTCATGCACATCATTACTCCCTATTGCCCTAATCTTGCATGTTTCCAATCACTCAAGGAGGTTACGCTATTTAACCTTGTCGTTTCTTTTCTTTCAACTTCCACACGTTCAAAACCATCCTCTCTGGGTTTATCATACTAGTTTCTTCCGTCTCTTAATTTTCTTCAGCAACCCTAACTTACTTTATTCAACTTCAATCATGGCTGCTTCTTCATCCAAAGTTGATGCTCTCACATCTAAGTGTGCAGGCCTCACTCTAACCGCCGCGGAGGAAGTTTCTCTTGACGTCGATGATTTGGCAAACTCATCTTTCGCTGCAAGCTTTCAATGCTCTCTTCTTGGGAAAATTCTCATTGTCCGCTCTGTTGATGTCAAACTCCTGGAGCGCACTCTGGCTAAGGCATGGAAGTGTGAGTATGAACTCTGAGTTCGTAATTTGGGTGCTGGGCTCTTTCTTTTCAATCTCCCCGACTAAGAGCATCTTCATGCTGCTTTATCTCGAGGGCCATGGACTTATGACGGCTGTTTATTGGTGTTGTCCAAGGTTGACCACTTCAAAGCCCCCCGTGACCATGATTTCCGCTGGACTCCTTTCTGGGTGTGTTTGCATGATGTTCCGTTGCAGTTCATGACTCCAATTTCCGCGTAACGTATGGGTAACCGTATTGGGCACTTTCTTGACTACATGGCCTTGGATAATAGCCAGTCAGGCTCTTTCATGCGTATGAATGAAAGCGGTCAACGATCTTTGTCCCCCAGTCTACGAAGGCCAGCCAGTACCGAAGGCTTTGGAGAAATACATCGAAGAGATTCAGAAAGCTTTCATCTCTCCACGCGTTTAATACCCTGGACTTAAAAGTGGTTATTAAATTATTATAATATGATTACTAAAGGCCTAATGGTGCCTAGAGAGTGTTGGTAAAGAGAATAAAACCATTAGCAAAGAGAAAACGCGCATTAAATGAGTATATGAGGTATATGACCTCGGTTAGGGTCCCAGATGGATTCCTGAGGCCTGATTATGCCTAATTAGTATGTGGGAATGATTCCCAAAGAAAACAGATCCAAATAATGGATTAAAATGCTAACGGAGCCTTAAAGCATGTTTTTCGAGAAAACCTGAAAACGTGACTTTAAGTGGTCAAACAGACCCGTAAAAATTATGGTTGATTAAATAACTATAATTAAACATAAATGGAAGCTTAAGAACCATTAAAAATAAAGAAACAAGAAAAATCCGAAAAACGGGCCCGGTTAGTGAATAGTGCTAAAACCGGGTAAATTAACGAGCGTTTTCTGTAAAAAGTCAAAAAACACCCTCAGTTTATATTACTAGAGGGTGGCCGGTTTTTAAGAGCATAAACTAGCTCTCTCTCACACTAGTCTAACTTTTTAAATTGATGAGTCATAAAGTAAAAAGGGGGAAAGTTAAAAAGAGACTTTTTGACACTCTCTCTCTTCCCATTCTTCTCACTCACGTTTTGCTCCTCCCCCACCAGAGCTCTCTTCTTCCTCTCTTCTGGTCTTCAATGGCGATTTCCCCAAACCCCACTCAGCTCCTCTCTTCTCTCCTCTTGTTCAAGGCTCAAATCCACTTCAAACTCCAAAAAAATTATACCACTAGATTCCTCTTGACTTGAGGAACATTATCCACCTTTCAAAAATTGGAAACCTCCATCTTCATCACCATGGCTATAGCCATTTTGGAGCTTGGAGAAGAGCATCTTGGTCTCCATTACTTCCTTGTTACTCTAAGGTAAAAAGAAGTTTAAAATTTCCCTCTTTTCTAGCCTTCCTTTGATTTTGGAAATCTCCAACGTTGGGCTCCCTTTTCTCCCATGTCCAGCCGGTTTTTGAGCTTCAATAAGGGCTGGAAATTCGCTAGCTTTGCTGTCCAAGAACTCCACCCAAGAGTGTAAGGTAATACCTTCTTGTAATCCTTGAACATTCCCCTAAGACCTAGGGTTTAGTTATTGAGTTGATTGCTTCCTTGATACTCATTGTGCCTCATGGGAATGTGGTGGTAGCTTGGCCGATCTCAATCAAGAGAAAGGAGGAGAGAATTGGAAAGAGAAAGTGGAGAATTGAAAAGAGATAAGGCTTGTGAACATGAGGTAAATAATTTACCTTGGAGCCTAATTCAACGCTTTTAGAATTTTGGGATGGGAAGTAATTGAATGAACCCAAAAAATTTTTAAATATGTACTTGGTGGTGGTTGAGAGAATTATGAATTAATGCTTGATTTAAGGGCCTTGGAGCCAAGTGTGTTGTGATTTAAGCATTATGATGTGTGCGGAGAATTTGATGAGCATTGATGGATTTATGTGTGCTGGTAGAACCCTTGTGGGTTTGGTTAGTTTTGGGTTTAATTAAATGATGATATGAGCTTTGGGCAATGTTAGAAAAGTATCCGGGCTATGGCAAAATTCTGGTAGAAATCTATGTGATTTAAGTGATGTTTTGAGTGAAGAATAACCTAGGGTTAGCCAGGTATGAATAGAGATTGATTTGAGTTAGTAAACGACCTTGGTAATGCTTGTTTAAAGATAGGAGATTTGTGCAAAAATCTGTAGCAAAAGGGGGTGGTTTAAGTGCCTTGAGAGTTTTAGAAAAGAATGAGGATTTAAGGCTTTAAGAGTGAGGCATGAACCTTGGTGTGAGAAGTGCATTGTCTAGGAGGATTTGGAATGGTCAAATGGAGTGAGAACAAAATGCAAAGTGCCAAGAGAAGTTAGAAAAGGCACAAGTATGCAAGATGCAAAATGAGAATAGAAAATTTGTGAATTTGAGCAAGAAGTTGAGTAAGAATTAAACCAATGATTTAAAGAGGTTTAGAGCATGCTTTTGGGTGTCTAAACATGTTGGGAATGCTTTGGGAAAGATTAGGAAAGTAATGGGTGAAGAATGGAGCAGAAAAACAAAGTAAAATGAAAGTACTGGGCTGGACCGACCTTGGGACCGAACTTAGCAAGGTCAGTCAAGCCTAAATTAAAGAAAGACGGAAGTCTACTGACTTCGACCGACCTTGGGACCGAACTTGACAAGGTCGGTCGAGTCATAAAATGGGAAGCCAGAAGTCTACTGACTTCGATCGACCTTGGGACCGAACTTGGCAAGGTCGGTCGAGTCATAAATTTCGAACCCAGCAACATACTGACTTGGACCGACCTTGGGACCGAACTTGGCAAGGTCGGTGGGTCTGAATTTTCCAGTATCGTAACACATTGACTTCGACCGACCTTGGGGCCGACCCTGGGTAAGGTCAGTCGAGTCATAAAAAAAAACAGTAATTATATGTACATATATATATATATATATATATATATATATATATATATATATATATATATCTATTAGTACACCATGAATGGAGTAATAATGGTAAGAAAGTAAGTATATAAGTAAGGAAGCAAGTATAAGAGATAATGAGAATAGAATGATTTTCATGATCAAGTATGAATTGTAAGAACTAGTAAGTATATGATGGAAGTAGTAATGGAAGAATGAGTTGGGTCAATAATAGATCATTGACCATGTGACTTCATGTATGTATAGGAATCAAATAGTTGAATTACGAAGGAGAACCGGGAGTACGAGTACGACGGTGAACGGTATGATTTTCTCATGCCCCGTATGCTAACCGTGCTACGTTGATTTGTGTGTTTGTGTGCCGGCTTAATCAAGAGTAAAGCATGAAAATGAACCATTGCTTGATTATATGTATCTTGATATATGCGGTGTGTACTAACCAACCTTGTATGTCGATGTGGTCTAACTTAGTGTATAGACCGACTCCTAGTGGAGTACCGTTTGGTTAGTGACTCGTAGGATGAGTTGTTTCGCAAATTAACGAAACGTGCAAACACATGAAAACTATCGAACCGAGAACGATAATGTAAACATATGAACTCACTAAAATGTGAGGAGGTGGTACGGGTTGAGTAAACACCCGATAACGGTTAGAAAACCAAATTGAAACAATCCACGAAACAAATAAAAATGGGAAGATAAATGAACCTCCATTTAGGGGATTAAAGATAGTTCGAAGATGTGAACTTGTGAGATAAGTAAAGGAGACGCAAGGATACCTGAACTTAAGAAGAATTTCCTAAGTCATTAGAAACATCAAGAGTGATGTTTCTTGACCAATATACATAATTATATTATAACTCCAAGAGAGGAGTGTATGGAACGTGAGAAGTCCGAGAGAAGTTCAGACCTCTATGAAAGAAGTAGGAACTAAGAGAGAGTTCCAAGAGTTAGTTGAACCTTCCCACCATGCTAGACCCAGAGTAGGGTCGAAACCGGGGAAGTAAGACTAGGCTTGAAAGCCCGGTGGTGAGTCTTGAGTATGACTCTGCCCGGAGGCCATGTGTTTTGGCTTAAGAACGAATTAAGAGAAAACGATCATGAAGTAAGTATGAGACATGTAGAGTCTCGAGAACTAAGAGAGCTTGAGTATAAGCAACCCAAGAGAGTAGGTGAGATAATGAATAAGTAACCCGAGAGAGTGGGTGAGATATTGAATAAGTAACCAAGGCATAGTGAGGTAGAACCCTGAAGGCCTAGGAGTAATGTATTATGAACTAACAACCTTGATATGTTAGTTAGGGATTGTATTCCATGATTGAATGTCAAATCCTTGTGTAGTGTACATAAATAATGTATTGCTATGTTGCATGTTGATTGAATTAAAATGAATCCCATGCTCTCGACAATAGTAGTCGGCGTACCACGGTTAGCACGCGGGGTATGCGAATTTCATATGCAGCAATATGCTGAGCCCCTAGGGGCACCGTTTTTATTTGCATGTACACCGAAGATGGTACCGTTCGAGATTAGGACGAGGACGGTGGTTAGCATGGGTAGTTAGAATTTAATTTACTCATGTATTTGAATGAGGTGTAAGGCCGAAAGTGTTATTGGCAACCGTATGTTGTAGACTCGGTATAAGAAAGAACGGAATTGAGAATTGTATTACGTGACTCAGTTAGAAATGGATGAGCGTTGTATTTGTAATGAGTACTCAGTTATTCCGGTACATCAGACCGTTACTGTATTTGAGTTAGGCCTGGTTAGCCACGAGGGTGGCTAACGGCGTTCTATCACCCTCCGTTGTATTTTGAATTCCGCTGCGAGATTATTGGCAAATGTGACAGTATAAGAGGTAATTACGAGTTTAGCGGATGGGGTGTTACAACGCGTCCCAACAGATCGCCAAGTGGACATAGCGGCCTACTTCCTCCAAGGACCTGCTCATCGATGGTGGCAGACCGTTAGAGCCAAGCTGACTGCCCAGGCGAACTTTAATTTCCAAGCATTCCTGGTGGCCCTGAGAGCTAAGTTTTATCCATCTTATCTACAGAAGAGGATGAGAAGTTATTTGAGCTGCTGAAGCACGGGACTTCATTTGTTGTTGAGTACTATAACAAGTTTGTGGAGTTGCTTGCTGTCATTGGAGAGGGAGTTTACGCTCCGAGGTACCTGGTGAACAAATTCCACACCGGCTTAAACTTCAGGATTAAGACTATGATAGGTTCCACCAGAGGAATGACTCTGCAGGAACTTGCTGACGATGCGAATGACTGCGAAACCACCATTGCCTATCAGGATTCGGTGTTAGGCAAGAGGAGGAATGACAATGGAGTGACGTCCCTTTTGTGTTTGAAGAGGTATATCTGAAAAAAAATATTCATTACTTTACACAGGGGTATATGGTGAAAATGTAGCCGATACACTGTATTGGAGTATATGGTGAAAAGTATTTGTTGAACTCACAAGGTTATATTGTTTTGTAGAGTAAAATAACTTGAGGGTATATTGTGGAGTTTAATAACATGAGATGTATATTAAAGAGTAAAATAAAGATGAGGGATATATTATAATAATTTATAAAGTTTAGGGGTATTAAAAAATAGGTAAATTTTACCTAGAGTATTTAAAGAAAAAAAGTAAGTATGGTAAAAAATATTAAAACAAAGGAAAATTTCACCAAATATCCTAAAGGTTCGAGCGAATTCCACCAAATATCCCTACCTTTTACAACTTATTACAATATATCACTGAGTTTTTATTTTTATTACGAAATACCTCTGTTCAAATTCTAG
This sequence comes from Limonium bicolor, assembly GCA_023374045.1. NCBI lineage: Eukaryota > Viridiplantae > Streptophyta > Magnoliopsida > Caryophyllales > Plumbaginaceae > Limonium > Limonium bicolor. The sequence continues at coordinate 157,700,618 of CM041778.1, read as the reverse complement.
CATAATATATTTTAAATATTTCCATGTCACCTTTTCATCACATGCCCCTTCCATAATGTCTAGGGTAAATGGTCTCACACTTTTTAAAACTTGTATCAAATTTAAATAAAACACACGAAAAATAGTTAAAAATCATATAAGTTAAAAATAATTTTGACAAATGACAAAAGAAGACACAAAATATATTTAAAATCATAAAGTTAAAAAATATATTGACCAATGATTTCATAATTAAAAACTACATAAATATGGTTAAGATGTTATAAAATGCCAAAATAGTTATAACATGTGACTTAAAATGTAAGAGAGTTACAATAATAAATCAATAATATTTTAATAATTTATAAATTTTATTTAATGAGTACACAATAATTATGATTAAATTTAAAAATATTCTTAAAAAACCCACACAAAAATCATTAAAATCATAAAAGTATAAAAACATATATAACAAATGACTACACAATAAAAATTATAACTCAATAATTACATAATTTCAAAATAATTATAACAAGTGATTTAAAATCACCAAAAAGTTATAAAATTGTACTCCCTCCGTCCTGAATTGACCGTCCTATTTACTATTTGGATATATCGTTTGACTTCAATTTTTAACATATAATTAAGATAAATTAATTTTGAAAATTTAAGTTTTGCATATGATTCCTTACATGATAAACTATATGTTACAAAATTTAGTTTTATAAAATTATTTTATCTTATATACTTAATATTGAAGTGAAAAAACGTGCCATAAAGCAAACAGGACGGTCAATTCAGGACGGAGGGAGTATTAAATATAGTATATCATTACTAATTTTATATATTATAAAAATATATAAGTTTCATAAAAAAATAATAGTCACAAATTTATATAATATTATTTATGTCATTATCAAGAGTAGAAAATGTAATTTTTATAAGCTTATAATTAATGATATTTTTATTTACTCAATTTTTATTTGATAATTTTTCTTATTTATATAAATTAATAAAGTGATTTACTATATTTAATGATTATTTTATTATTTAAAAAAATTGTGTTTTTTAATTATTAACCTTATAATTAACATTTATTTTTAAAGTTTTGTGATTTTAATTTTTTGTGCATATTTTCTATTGTTATATTTTAATTGAAATGATTTCATATTTTACATAAATTTTATTCACATTCATTATTAAACTTATAAGATTTTGATAAACTTTGTGTATGTGTGTGTTTTTTTAGTCATTTATCTACATTGTTTTTATATTGGAAAATTTCATGAAATGCCACTATATTTTGGCTAATTCATGAAATGCCACTAGAAAAACAGAAAGTCACGAAATGCCACTATATTTTCCGAAAAAGTCCATGAAAGGCCACTATAGATGGAAAACATACAAAAATACCCCTACTAGTTAACAAAGTACTTTTAAAGTTCACAATATGCCCCTACATGTTAAAAATTAACAAAAATATCAAAATACAATAAAAATATCGGAAAGGATTGGCTGCATGTGACTGTAGGCAGACATGGCTACAATCGAGAGTAGCAACGCGCGCTTAGCGCTTTTTTTTACTTTTTTTCTTTTTCTTTTCTTTTTTATATTATAAAATTTTTAAATGGTTGTAACTTTTAATATATAAGTTCAAAATGAAAAAAAATTATATCATTGTTCACCTAAATTCAAGCTCTTCAAAACAAGACCAGTCATAGATCTATTTTGACAACTTTTAAAAAAAATTATTTGTACATGTATAGTGCACAAAACGTAAAAGAAAACTTGTACAGATGGTCATACAAACCTGTACAAATGTTCACCAAAACATGTACATCTTCACGTAAAAACATGTACATCCTCGCATTAAAAACATATAGAAAGTCATATAAACCTGTACGAATCATTAAATATGTACATCATTAGATTAAAACTTGTACATATAAAGAAGAGCACTTGTACAGACGGTCATACAAACATGTACAGATGTTCATTAAAACATATACATTCTCATAATTGAACATGTACATTCTCACATTTGAACATGTACATCGTCACATTAAAACATATACATTCTCACATTAAAATATGTACATTCTCACATTAAAGTATATAATGGCTTTCAAACAGATGACCCTAACCCCACACACCCTAAAACCCACCATAGGAAAGCTAAAAAATATCGAAAGCATTTTTAGGGTTTATAGTGGCAAACCCTAGACCCGCGACCACAAACCCTATAAACCTGTCGAGTTAGTTGCTACAATGTAAAGTATAGAACGGTTTCCAAATAGATTACCCTACCCCCAAAACACCCCAAAACCACCCTAGGATAGCTAAAACGTCGAAGACATTTTTAGGGTTTGTAGTGGCGGGTTTAGGGTCTAACGACCCTAAACCCGCTACCACAAACCCTAAAAACCTGTCGAGTTAGTTGCTACAATATAAAGTACGAAACAAATTCCAAATAGATTACCCTACCCCCAAAACACCCCAAAACCACCCTAGGATAGCTAAAACGTCGAAGGCATTTTTAGGGTTTGCAGTGGCGGGTTTAGGGTCGTTAAACCCGCTACCACAAACCCTAAAAATCTGCCTAGTTAATGCGATATTGTACAAGTTTTTACGTGTAGATGTACATGTTTTAATGAACATTTGTACATGTTTGTATGACTATCTGTACAAGTTTATTTTACGTTTTGTGCACTATACATATAAAAATATTTTTTTCAAAGTTGTCAAAACATATCCATGTCTGGTCTTGTTTTGAAGTGCTAGAATTTAGGTGTAAAATAATATAATTTTTTTCATTTTGGACTTATATATTAAAAATTAAAACAATTTAATTTTTTTAATAAAGAGAGAAGTGTAATAAAATATCAAAAATGAAAAAAAAAAAACAAAAAAACAAACCATCACGCTCCAATTCACGAGAGCCGCGCGCGTCGCGATGAAAAAAAATACAACAATCTACCTGCTGCGCATGTCTCCTCTCCCTCATAGGCAGCTCTCCTCGTATGTAGCCAGATAGGTACATATACATGTAGGCAAGAAATTGCCTAAAAATATAGACAAATTATAAAAACTTATAAAAATTTATAAAATATAAAATATAAAAAATTAGAAAAAATGAAAATATTATTAAATATTAATAAATCAATATTCCTTTTTTAAAATTTATTCAATACCACAAAAAGAATATTTAGTTCTAAAAAAATAATTTATACCAATTTAGTACCATAATTTATACCAAATAAGTACCATAATTTTTACTGGGTTGCTATTCGTAGTACAAAATTACTAATCACCGCAGTACAATTTTTTTTAAAATCATATTAACGTTGTAAACATGTAGTGACATCGTGTCTTAAATTTTTTTTTGAAAAAAATCATTTCGTCACCGTGAACCGTAAAAAACGCTCTCGTTGTATTAGAAGACGTTAAAGCCTTTTTTATTGCGTTCGAACGTTATAATTGGGACCTGACATTGGTAAACGATGTTTTACGTTACGTTTGATTAAATTACAGACATTGTTACAGTTTCAAAAACGTCGTACTGAAAACATAGTTGATAACGCCAATTTCGGGTAAAAAACGCTCTCGTAGTTGTAAAAGCCGTTAAACCCGTTTTTTATTGCGTTTGGACGTTATAATTGTGAATTTATGCTAAGTTATTGATGTTTTACTGTATTTAGTACGAAACGACGTTAATATGTTGAAAACAAGTCAAAACGAGCGTTTTTTGAAAAACACGCTCCAAAGCGTGCACTTTATATATAAACGGGACGTGTCTGGTTTCTTCATTTCTCACGCACGCACCATCTCTCCTCCAAATTATCTCACCGGAATCCTCTCTTCCTGATCACCGGAGCCACCGCCGGACCACCGCCGGAAAAATTTTCCAGTGAGTTTTTCAAAAATTTTTGCAAGTTATAGATCTTGATGTGGTGATTTCAAATATGTTGTTAGAATTTAGAAACACACATTAAATTAGCCTAGATCTACAAAAAAAATCTAGAAAAAAGCTTGAAACTCCAACAATGGAGTCGCCTCCTCCTTGGACACGCCTGAGGCCTGCTCGCCTCTGATGAAGACACGACCTGTGCTGGCTCACCGCGCCGACAAAGGTGAACTCGCCCAGCCCGCCTCCTCTGATGACACGACCTGTGCTGGCTCACCGCGCCGACAAAGGCGAACTCGCCCAGCTCGCCTCCTCTGATGACACGAGCTTCTCTGGCTCACCGCGCCGACAAAGGCGAGTTGATGTTGCTCGCCTTGGCTGAAAAGGCAATGTCGCCCAGCTCGCCTCTAATGAAGACACAACCGGAGATGACTAACCGTGGGGGCGGACACTAGTTGTCCAAACTCGCCCCGTCTGTTGGGGCGAGAGCTATTTTTTTACAATAAATCTTTTTTTATATAGAATAATTATAAAAATCATAAATGACCTAGTCATTTTACTAAGTTATAGTTCTATTTTTTGAACTTTATTTTTTCTTGTATTATGGCAGGAAATTGGAGCTTGGGAACCCCTTGAAACCGCCAAGAAAAACAAGGGAAACAAGTGTGGATTAGTCAATCTTTGTAAAGGTAAAAGCTCTAAACTAAACCTTGAAATTAAAGAGTTGGTTAAGCTTCAAATTTGTATCAATAATCTAAGTGAAACCCCTCTGTAAATAGGGTCGACGAGCAAGGAAAACTTCAAGCTACAAGCCTCTTGAAAAATCAACTTTTGGGCATTAGGAGGTAAACTCCTTAAGTTAGTGTTTAATGTCATTTTAATGGTGTTTTGGTGTTGTAACAATTAAGGCCAAATTCCTACTGTTTTATTTACTTTATTTTAACTTTATAATGTGTTTAGAACAAAGTAAAAGCATTTTAGAATGAGTTAAAGGGCTTATTGGTACAAAAGGATAAGTAAAAAGGGGCTAAAATGCAATTTTTAAAAACTAAAGGGTTAGTTATGTATAGGGCCAAAATTTTTCTGTATAAAATGGTTTATATGATATATTTATTTTTATGAACTTATATTATAAGTTTGACTAAGTTAAAATAAGGTTTAAGTACTTAAATGACAAGTTTGTGAAATTTTGGGGTTAACGAGTAAAATGAGGGAACTAGGGTGTACTTGCTGTATAAAATGATTCATAATGGCCTAAATATACTTATAAACTTATTTTACAAGTTTTTTGTCATTTAAAATAAAGTTTAAGTGACTAAGTAACAAGTGACAAAAAGGTAATTTTCTTAGTCATTTTACTAAGATATAGTTTTGTGCTTTAAGGTTTTCATCCTTTAATCACCATTCCCTCTTAGATCTACCAAGGAACTAACTTTCTTCATGCTTTCCTAGTGTTGGCCGAAATTTTGAAGGAGCAAGACCACCATTTTGACACTCTAAGGTAATAATCCATGCTTAAAACCCATCTTTGTGCCTTAAACTTTTACCTTGGATTATGGGGTGTGTATAGTTCTATTTTTTGAACTTTATTTTTTCTTGTATTATGGCAGGAAATTGGAGCTTGGGAACCCCTTGAAACCGCCAAGAAAAACAAGGGAAACAAGTGTGGATTAGTCCATCTTTGTAAAGGTAAAAACTCTAAACTAAACCTTGAATTAAAGAGTTGGTTAAGATTCAAATATGTACCAATAATCTAAGTGAAACCCCTCTGTAAATAGGGCTAACGAGCAAGGAAAACTTCAAGCTACAAGCCTCTTGAAAAATCAACTTTTGGGCATTAGGAGGTAAACTCCTTAAGTTAGTGTTTAATGTCATTTTAATGGTGTTTTGGTGTTGTAACAATTAAGGCCGAATCCGTACTGTTTTATTTACTGTATTTTTAACTTTATAATGTGTTTAGAACAAAGTAAAAGCATTAGAATGAGTTAAAGGGCTTATAGGTACAAAAGGATAAGTAAAAAGGGGCTAAAATACAATTTTTGAAAACTAAAGGGTTAGTAATATATAGGGCCGAATTTTTTCTGTATAAAATGGTTTATAATGATATATTTATGTTTATGAACTTATATTATAAGTTTGAGTAAGTTAAAATAAGGTGTAAGTACTTAAATGACAAGATTGTGAAATTTTGGGGTTAAAGAGTAAAATGAGGGAACTAGGGTGTACTTGATGTATAAAATGATTCATAATGACTAAATACTTATAAACTTATTTTACAAGTTTTGGGTCATTTAAAATAAAGTTTAAGTGACTTTGTAACAAGAGTAGTAAAACAAGTGGCAAAAAGGTAATTTTCTTAGTCTGGGGTATGATTGGTAAAGGTCCAAAAGTCTTCTGTAATTTAGAGATAATATTGAACTAAATATGATTATGCTATATTATAAGTTTTGGCTAAGTTAGATAAGAGTTAAGGATTACAATGATGAGTTTGGAAAGTTTTAAGGCTATACTGTAATTTCATGGAAATTTAGGGGTATAAGCTGTAATAGGCTAAAAATTAGGATCAATTAGGTAATTAAATCATCTTGGGGGACTTAGGAAAAATATCTAAGTGATTGGAAGTAGTTAGGAAGTTTAAGTGTAAGACAATTACCTAAGAGAACTTATAGACTAATATGATAAATTAAGCAAACCTTGGGTGATGAAAGATTACAACACATGGAGGAATTCAAATTGTGGACTAGGCTGTAATTATACTAGAAATATAAGATTAGTTTGGATAGAAAAAAGGGAACTAGGGTTGAAAAAAATAAGACAAGCTAAGATGTGTAAAGGTGTACATAAGGATGTAAATACATAAAATTATTTTGTTCGTTGTTGTGGCCGATTTGTGTGAGGTTTTATGGTCTATTTTTTGTGTTTTCTTAGAGATAATGTTATGTTATCTGTTGGTTTAAGTGTAAGAAAATTACCTAAGACAAATTAACCATCGTTTGGTTTTCTGTTGCTCATGTAAGTGTGCGTTATGATCAGTTTTTGGGCGTCGATTCATCACTTAGTTGGTTAACTTGTTGATTATGATTGTTCTGTTGATTTATTATTACTTACTTGTGTATCTCATCTTAACTGAGTTGCTTCAACTTGTGCAGTGATGGATAGGTTAAAGAATGCTCTGATGAACATCTACAAAAAAAAAAAGAAGAAGGGCAAAAATGTGGAGCAGCCAATGACTGCTTCGTTCCGTCGTGAGCGCGGTGCCGGAGTTGATCCTCCACGGCACTCGTCTTTCCAGCCACAACAGGGTCATGTTGAGCCTGCACGACACTCCTCAGTTCAGCCAACAACAGGATCATGCTGAACCGCCTCATCACTTATCATATCACCCACAGCAGCAGTCCATCATGGACCCATCATTTACCCAGTCATTCCACGATTCTGACCTAGTCGCACACATACCTATGACAAAGATGCCTGAAGCTTCATCCTCTGCAGGTGGTTGGTCATCTGCTAATCTGGCCGTCCTCCGTAGCTCCAGTTACAATATAGAGGGTCAGAGTAGCCCCCACGTGGGGCATGTGGAGGCACAGACTTCGTTGGTGGTAGCTATCATGACCACCGTGTGAAGCATGCGGAGGCACAGACTTCTGCTGAGTGCAGCTATCATGATCCCGGACCCTCCGGATGTTACAGCACCCGTTGACATGGACATAGATAAGGAGGAGGCTGAGGAGACATCTGAGGATGAGGGCGTAGACAAGGACGACCCTGATCATGAGAGCGCGACTGATAAGGAAGTTGCTCTAGCTATGGAGCCCGTTATTCCCGCTTTCTGGAGGCTTAATGAAGTGCCAGTACCCGGTGGTCCACAACTGACTAGTGTCGTCACCAGCTTTGGGGGGCATTTCTCCATTGACCTTTGGTCAATGACAAAGGTATGTAATATCTTATCTTTCAGTTTGGCACGTAGATTTAATTATTTCTTCATGCATGTGTAAATTTTATGGTAATTGTCTAGGACAGGGGTGTTTTGGGATTTAAACCCTGAAACCCTATAATCACGAACTGGCCGTTTAGCGGGGTTGCTTGCAAAAGGGCAAGAAATATGATTAAGTACTCAGTGTTGGAACATCTGCTAGATGTCACATGGGGTTTCAAACAACATGTCATTGATCTCGGCCTTGTGGAGAGGTGGCAGCCGGACACCAATTTTTTCCACATGTCTTTTGGAGAGATGACGATCACACTTCATGATGTGTGACAGATACTGAGGATCCCAATCGTTGGTCATCCTATTGTGAGGAATCCGTCAAACAGTGAGCTTAAGGAAACGATGGCTACGTTGTTAGATTTTCAGGACGGCGTTGACAGATGACAGAATTCATGTGGCATACTGGTGCTATTTAGACATGTCCACTTATAGAGTGGTGTTCGACCGGCCCGAGGGTACCTATGAAGCAGGCGTGTGGTTGGCTCTACTATGCTCTCGCTACTACCATCTTTGCTAACAAGGGGCATTCACGCATAAGTCCTCTACCATTCGGTTAGTCACTCCATGAGTACACATACGAAGCTAAAGAGGTACGCAGGGAGCAAGTACTCTTGCGTGGGTATCGCCAGTTGGGGATATCATCTCGTGCTGATTGTAATAACATTGCTGGCTCTTTGACCCTTCTCGAGGTAAGTGTTTTAAGGTACAACAATGTGCAATAAATTTTCATGAATTCACATTAATACTTGGCATAATTTTTTTTTATTTATGTAGTGCTGGATATATGCGTACTTCCCCACTCAGACCAGCAGTTAGTGCTGATGGCGTGATGGGGATGATAGACGTGGGCTATGAGATGGGTCAGGTCCACCTCCAGCAGAAAAATAAAGATTCACTGGAGAAACTACCGCAAGCATCTAGATGCTGTGACAGCAAGAAACGTAAGTGTACAATAATTCAATTTGTATACATTATTGTTTATTATTGATGCTTATGTTTCCCTGTGATCCATTGTAGATTGATTGGTTACCCTATAGTCGCGAGAAGGTGAATGAGAACAAGGGTCGCTCTTGGTACAAGATTACCTTGTAGTACATGACCGTGAATGAGCATATATGTCAGAACGTTGTCTCGCCAATTCGGGTACGTTCAGTGTATCCCACCTCCCCCTATTAGACCAAACATTAGATCTAAAAAAAGGGAGAAGAAAGGGAACCCCTATAGATGTGTGTACCCCCGCCCCCCCCCCCACACGTATAGTGTGTGGGACACCACACGTGAGTGTGGTCCTGCTCCAGGGTTCACTAAGACACAGGTGGCCCTACATGCATATGACGGAGATTATCTGGATTGGTACGTCAAACACACCCATCCGAAGATCATGAATCCTAACATGTACGAAACACCTCGTTCATCGGTCGGGTCCCGCCTTAGTAAGTTAATCTCTTCCTTTGTATAATTCAGTTGATTATAGCATTTTACGAATGCTAGGCTAACTTTATAATATTATGTCACAGCTCATGAGTGAGACAACTAAGGTTGGTAGGCCTTACTTTCCTTGGAATCATAGCTGGGACTGGCGTTACTACCGTGAGGAGATGCCGGACGAGGAACAGAGGCAAACTAAACAGGGGTTAGATGAGGTTAGTCAGTAATCTATGGGATTCGTACATCACCAGTATGGCGCACCATAGTTAGGATTTAGGTTTTTGTTGTTTAAGATTACAATATGGATGTAGTTTATTTCTAGTGGACTGGTTGATGGTGAAATTATTGCTGAAATTGCTGGTGATCTTATTGATGACCTTCTGGTTGATTTGTAGGTTTTAGAATTGGGGGAGAGAAGAAAAACGGGGAGACTAGGCCAAAATTTTCCTAGAATTTCATTTACTTTCGCATTATAGCACTGTTCTATCGGCTATCTCTTAGAACCTTGTGATATTATGCTATGGGACTCATTTAGAGTCCTTTTGGGTAACTAACTATGGCTGTTTGTGAATTTTCGGAATCAATTTTGCACCTATTTTTGGGCTATGCATTGTAGATATAGAAACACCGAACACTAGAGATCCTCAAGGATGAGTTAGGGAAAATTCAAGAGGAACTCTTGTAAATTTTGTCAATGGATCTTCACCGGTTTCTTCAATGGACAACACGAATGTAAGTACTTATTTCTCAGTATTCCTCTTAATTAAGTAATACAGTATTAAAGTAGTGGAAAGAGAGACGGTTAGATCCATTACAAATGTTAGGCTAACTTAATGGGAAGAAGTTTCTTCAATGGACAGGGATGCTAGCAGCTCACAAGACTCAACCACCTGCATCAAGCTATTACCCTCCATAATTCCAGGTAAACTGCCTGAACACCAGAAGTGCTAGATGGATCACCAACAGATTTGATCAACTTGAAGATTCCCTGGATCATCACTATCAACCAGGATCGGGTATATAAACGAAAAATATTCATTTTCTTTCTAGTATCTCTTTTAATCTTCTGTAGAGCTTTTAAATCAGCAATATTGTAGCTTGATGATTGGAGATCAAGCACGTGTATCGAGTAGGAAACGAATCTAGTATTGTCGCTATTGAACTTGGTTAATGCAGTCTGCTTTCGGGAGGATATTCACATGCATCAACTCACTCATGAGAATCGGTGCCATATCTTTCTCGCACAAAATCATCCAAAATATCTCCCAAGGGATCCTTTCTAGCACAAAAGTCCTAGAATTCAAACCCCATTAATTATAAAATTGAAAGTGAATAACTATCTAATGATCCAAACATCTACCAAGCGGAACAAACTTAATGTTTATGTCACGAGAATTGAAAATATACAAAATGTAGAAAATCCTAACACAAGTCCTAGAATTCAAACCCCATGAATCACATAATCGAAAGTGAATAACTGTCTAATAATCCAAACATGTACACCATTGTTGCTATGTTTCTTCAACTTAGTTGTAGTAACTTAGGGGGCGTTCACTTCGAGATAAGGAAACGGAATGGAATCAGGAAAGGGAAATGGAAAGGAAAGGAAAGGAATTTCCCCCAATCAAGAAGTTGTTTGGTTTTTGTTCAGAAAAGGAATACAATTTCTAATGATTCCCTTTCTTGTTGTTAATTTGATATTATATTGAATTAAATCTTAACATAGTATGTAAATAATGAATATATAATAAAAAATGTATAAAGAGGAGAGGTGAAGAGGGAGGGAAAAAAGAGAAGGAGAAGGAGGAAAGGATGAGGGAAAAGAAAGAAATGAGAGAGGGAAATGAAAGGAAAGAGAGGATAGGGAGAAGGAGAGACAGAGAGAGAGAGGGAGAGAAGAGGGAAGAAGGAAAGGGTAATTAGAAGAAAGTATAAATAATATATATAAAGGAAGTTAGGTAATAGTAATTAATACTAAATATATGATTAATATTAAATATAAATATATAGTAATTTTTTTATATTATAAATGAATACATATATTGTATTTATATAAATTATATAATATATTTTCATATTTATTAAAATATTAGTATAGTAGACATAAAATATATATATTTAAATTAAAATGATATTTTAATATTTATAAATACATTAATATATATATATATATTAATATTTTAAATAATAATATATAATAATATTTACATATTTAGAAATACATATTAATATTTATCCAAATTAAGCGAGAATAGATGAAAGATGAAACAAAGGGAATACCATTCCCCACAATGTTGGGGGGAATCGCTGTAGAGGGATATGGGGGTTTTTAAAACTGAAAGTGGGGGAAACAGAATTTTAAAATTACAAAACAAACGATTACAAAGGGAATCATTCCGTTTCCCTTTACTGTTTACCCTGAAGTGAACGCCCCCTTAGTTTTTCTTTAACTTAATTGTTGTAACTTAGTTATTGTAACTTTGTTGTTTTAATCATTTTGACTGAAATTTGGTCATTCAATTCTCATTTGTTTAAGAAAAAAGTGTCTCCTCATAACATTCCAACTTATTCAACAAAGTTTGGTGAAAAAAAAAATTGTACTGCAAATAGTAAAGTTTTTGTTGTTCGCAGTACAAATTAATTTTAAATCATATTAATAGTGTATACACATAAATAACAAATCCAACACTTTTTTTTTGAAAAAAAAAAGTTCCAGTATTGATTACAACAAAAAAATAACTAGTGAAATTCGCTACTAATCAACTACAAACTTCTTGGGTTAAATTATTTTCAGATATCATTTTTTGAAATAAAAAAAACACAGGAACACATCATTACATGTTTGCAACGTTAATATGATTTAAAAAAATGTTGTACTGCGGTGATTAGTAATTTTGTACTGCGAATAGCAACCCTTAATTTTTATCATACATTTTTTAATTATTATTTTCTATAAATTTAGATTATTTATTTCTTCAAAATAAATAAATTTTTTATATTGCTGATAAATTTTACAAACTAAATTTCTAAATATAATAATTTATTGGAAATACAGCGACTGAGAATATATATATATATATATAACATACAATATTAAATAGTAAAAATTATTTGAAATGTCGAATAAAATATTTTCAGAATAATAATATGCAACTTATTATGAGTAAGTAATGATAACCAAAGAAAGAAGAAGTTGTATATTATTACTCTGAAAACGTCTTATTCTACATTTCAAACAAGTTTTACTATTTAATATTGTATGTTATATATATATATATATGTTCTCAGTCGCTCTATCTCAAATAATTTATTATATCTAGAAATTTTAGTTTTTAAAATTCATCAGCAAAATAAAAAAATTATTTACTTTGAAGAAATAAATAATTTAAATTTATAGAAAATTATAATTCAAAATGTGTGATAAAAATTATGATACTTATTTGGTATAAAATTGGTATAAATTATTTGATTATAACTCAATATTATTTTTTTCTGGTATTGAATAAATTTAAAAAAGTGAAATAATTATTTTTTTAATATTTAATGATATTTTCATTTTTTTTAATTTTTCAAAATTTTTGAATTTTTTTGAATTTTATAATTTTTATAATTTTTTATTTCTTTATTTTTATAAAATTTTTAAAATTTTTTATTGTATTTTGATATTTTGTTAATTTGTAACACTTAGGGGCATATTGTGAACTTTTAAAGTACTCTGTTAACTACTAGGGGTATTTTTGTCTTTTTTTCATCTATAATGGTATTTCATGGACTTTTTAGAAAATATAGTGGCATTTCGTGACTTTATTTTTTTAGTGACATTTCATGAATTAGCCAAAAATATATTGGCATTTCATGACTTTTCCCTTTTATATTTTATATGATTTTAATTATTTTTCATAATCATTTTTACTCTTTATGCTTTTAATTATGTCTTTCTTTTGGTTTTTATAGTTTTTGTCATTTTTCAAAATTATTTAACTTATATAATTTAAAATATTTTTGTGTGTTTTATTTCAACTTCACACAATTTTTAGATACATTTGACTACAAACTCTTGAGATTATGGAGGGACATATGGTAAAAGGTATAAAGAAAATATAAAAAAACTATATTGGTACTTGTAACAAAAGAGTATACATAAATTATAAAAATAAGAGTATTTAGTGAAATTTGTTGAAACGGTATTTGATTAAATTTCCCTAAAAGAACTTAGTAGGAAACTCTAGGTACCCACCACCAGCAAGTCCAGCACCATCCCCTCCCTCTAATTCCGGTACACCCAACACTCAATCCTTCGCTTGGTTCTTTCGTAGTCCCACCACTCTCTTCCTCTGTTTCGATCGCATATCCGCATACGGTACCTTGGCGATCCTCGCCGCTTAGATTTCACCGCCAGAACTCCGATCATTTGTCCCACTGCCTTCTCATTTTCAAACCCTAGCTTTCATCTCTCCGCCTCTGATATCCAAAGGCTTACTGGTAATTTGAATCTCGTCGGTTTATGGTTGTAAATTGTCTAATTCGTCATGTTCTCATTTTTGTTCTGTTGATGCTATTATTGTGCGGATGGATCTCTGCGTATCCCCCCTCATCGGGTGTTAATTTATCACATGTTGTGTGTTGTGTGTACATTTGGTTCGCTTCTTCGGAATATTCTATTTGTTTTTCCAACTGTTTCGTGTCAGTCCTGCACGTTGCTTGATCCTTCCTCCTTCCTCTCTCTGCTTTATCTAACTTCCCCCGCTCCCCTCTTTTTCCTTCTCATCCCTCTCTCTGCCTGGTCTTTTATATCTGAATTCTGTGGCTGAGATTCGCTTCATTGGCTGTTCTGATCTTGCTGAGGTAGATTCAGATTTGTTTCATACAAGCCATACCCAGGTTGGTGTATGTCTATCGATGTTTGATCCATTGAAGCGGAGTAAAAATTGAACATTTCTATGTGTTGTTGCGACTGATTGGATAATCTCTTTTCATCATCCTTTTTTTTTTGGACTCGTGATTATATCTCAAATCCTAGTTTTGCTGATTTGAAGATTTGATCAATGATCGCCGTATTGTGCCTCGATTTTCCTGTCCGCATTCTTCCAGTTCACACTTTCTCCTCTGAGCCTTTTTCTATGATGCCAATCTGCTGTTGGGATTGATTGGGCATTGGTCGTTGTTAATGAAATATTCAGGTCCTGACTTCTCATATACGATAGGTCGCCTGGCTTTTCTTGTGCTGACATGCTGTGTTTTCCCACCATCTTTACTTCTCTAATCAATACTTCCAGTGTGAACCTTTATATGAGGTGGCAGTGCCATGATGTATTTTCCAGACTTCCAGATCTGTATTGGGTCTTACCCTTGTGAATTACCAGTTTACTCAATTCCCAGGATCTGAACTCTATGTTGGACTTGCTTATGGGAAATACTGGAAGGATGATTGCTCTAATTATTCTTTGCTTCAGAAAGGTTTAGTGTTAAGATCTGATGTCCTACACATTATTCCAAAGTAAGTTGTTGGGGGCTATGTAAGTTTGTCCTTTTGTTGTTTCTTGTCCTTATGCAAATGCTGCCGTCTTCTCAGGACTTTTTGTACTCCTATCCAGGAAAGAAGAATAAAGTATTTCAGGATGGAAAGTTAAGTTTTGGGACTTAGTGAGTTGATAAGCTGATATGTTTAGATTTCTCTTGTTTTTGTTTCCGGTTTAACCGACTGTTCAGATTTTGATTGTTTATGGGGCTTTGTTTTTTACGGATTGTCCATTGATAAGCCAACATGGATGCTGTAATGCTAAATGTTTGTGCTGGAAAATTGAATTGGCTCTGACTTCAGTTCAGCTGAACAGATGGTTAGCATCTTACTGTTTAGTTGGGGAAATGTATTTCTCATGATTGCCGTCAATCAATGATCTCAGGTGTGCCTGCTAATGGCGAAAGGTGGAAGAGGAAGGCGCATGTTTGTTTCCCGACAATGTAGAAAATGCCCATATCCTTTGCCATCATACGATGAGGATGCATTGGAAAGATTGTGCTCCAAGAAATCCTTGGTGTTTGAGAAGAAAAACTGGGAGGACATAACTTGCTCAGTGTGCATGGAGTTTCCTCACAATGCCGTTCTTCTTCTCTGCTCTTCCCATGGCAAGGGATGCCGTCCATACATGTGTGGGACAAGCTACCGCCATTCAAATTGCCTTGACCAGTACAAGAAAGCCTATACCAAATTGACTCCCATGCATCTTGGGGATTCCCTGCGTGACCCAGATGACTATATGAATCTAAACACAAACTTCAACCCTCTGTTCCAATCAGAGAAGGAAGAGGTGGGAGAGCTTGCATGCCCTCTGTGCCGGGGCCAGGTGAAGGGTTGCACCGTGGTGGAGCCTGCTAGGGACTTCCTCAATGGGAAGAAGAGAAATTGCATGCAAGAGAATTGTTCATTTGTAGGAAACTACAAAGAATTAAGGAAGCATGTGAAGTCTGCTCACCCATGTGCTCGGCCACGGGAGGTGGATCCTGCAGTGGAGCAGAAATGGCAGCGGCTCCAAAGTGAAAGAGAAAGACAGGATGTAATGAGCACAATTACATCATCCATGCCGGGGGCGATGTTCTTTGGTGATTATGTCATAGAGAATGATTACGGGAGTGATGATGATGATGATGAAGGTGGCATTTTTTTTGATGCTGCTCGTTCTCCTTCTCGGAGGGATGAGGGTGGATTTGATCGCAGTAGTTTAGCTAATGTTGTCTTTCTGCTGCATGCGTTTGGGTCCACTAGTGGTGCAGCGTCCCACAGGTGGCCTCCCACTTTGAGAACAGAGATTAGTGGCGACGGTGAAGATCCTGATGATGGGATAGCCAACGAAAGGGATCCTGCCACAAGGATTCAACATGCTTTGACCAGTGCTGGGTTTGATGACGACAATGTTGGGGTTAGAAGAAGTGATGATAGGGAGAATAGCTTTTACTTGTTTGCTGGAGGACATCACGGTAGAGAGGGGCGGGAACACTTGAGTCGTGGGAGTCATAGGAATGAAGAAAGATGAAATTGATAGAGGCAAACGGCAGGATGATTGTTCCATGGAAGAATACGTTCAGGTTTTATGTTTATGCAATTGACAGGCCCTCTGACTAGTTAGTTTTCCCAACCATGCTTTGGTTCGCACATGTTTCACTGTTGGTATCATATTGCTTAGATACTGATAAAACATCTGCTGCTTAAAAGGTAGATAAAGCTCGGCAATGGGATAATTGCCGATTGTGCAGTACCTTGTGCATTATGTAATTTCCTCTTTTATCTTTATGATGTTTTCCATTGGGTATTTTATGTTTTCACAAACTTCATGAGAACTCTCATACTGTTGATGTTGGTGTAACCTAGTTCACCCCTCATTGTACATCAAGTTGGCAGTAAATATTTACTTGTACGAACTGGGTCCTGTGATCCTGATCTCTGCAACTTACTGTTCATACTTTTAGTACCTTAAGCGTCTGGTATTGTTTTTTATTCTTTACCTAAGCTGCGTATGAGCGAAGCAAGTCTTTTTCTGGACCCCTTTTTGCCATCGGGTTTTCTGTCACCCCATGGTCAAGTTTGGACCACTTGACCTAGATTACCATCTCGATGATTTGAATGACGGTACTTTATATTTTCTCAAAGTATAGAAGAGTTAATTCCTTATTTAAACCAACAAGAACAAGCAGGTATATATTACAGACCTGTTTAACAGCGGAGAGCGTCCCTTTTCCTAGCAACATATGCACGATTTTAGCATATTGTCAACAGCTGAAATCCACAACGATAATCCCCGAATAGAAACATAACAAATCTCCGCAATGACTATGAACGATCCCTCTGCGTTCCTTGTTGAGATCTATAACCAAAAGGAACATTTTATAGATCTCCACATTGGTTCCAAACTTGTTTGATTAGTGTTTCACTATTTACCTGTTAGTATAGTTATGTTTGGACTAGAACTGCAACGAACCCTTTTTTTTCTTAGGAAACAGGTCTAAAACTAACCCAAGTTTTCTGCCTAACGTGTATACAAGACCTACTCAAGGACTTTCAAGTTCCACCAATATTTAGCCACACAAAATCCAACTTCCTAGATCTCAAATTTCAAGTAATACTTGAACTTAACAATAGATTCAGTTGACAAGTGAGAATAGCATAGGTGTTAAAACGTCGTCCATCTAAAAAGATATAGGGGATAGAAACATAATCTTACCAAACTTCCCGAACAAACTTTATTTTAAGAATAACAAATGAATTCAACTCAAATATGATCCATATTGAATTTACAACCAACGCTGCTCCTATCTTGAAGTTTTTAGCCAATCTAAGCAGAGAGGACATCGATATTATATTATACTACACTATATAGAAATTGAATAAAGCTCTCACAACACCTTCTTTTTGTTTGTTTCAACCAAGGTGAAATGTGCTCTCTCTGATCAAATAGTGCCAAACAGGGCACCCAAAAACCAAATAAATACATTTTCTATTCAATGCTTTGTTTTGTATAGTTAGAGGTAGGAGGCCAAAAGATCACAAAGCTGTAAGCTACCAAAGCCAAAGTATCCACCTCCCTTAAAATTTACCCATGCCACCCTTACATGTCCCGTAGAAAAATCTCCCGTCAACTAGTCATCTTTCCTAGGCTTTTCCTCTACAAGAAAATTTGCTGTATCCTAGAGTATAATTCTCAAAGCACTGCTCCTTTATGAAGTTAGGCTTAGCTATATTACTCTTCTGTCTTATAGCATTGGTCTTAGATCATTTCTTAGCCGTATGAATCTCTTGGGGGATCGCTTGCTAGACTTGGCAAGTGCTTCTTCTTGAAGCGTACTTTGCCACAAACTGCCTTTGGCAGTAAATTATCAAAAAAAAAAAATCACAAACGGAACATCCAAGCTTCTTCGTCAGCAAAAGCGTTTGTCTCTCTTCTTCCTGGACATGGGCTTCCTCCGGGTCTTACTCCTCGACTCACTCAGCAATTGTCGGCTTAAACTCTAGAGAGAACTCTGGCTCATCAAACAAGTTCCTAAGGCCTTCCCTATCCTCGTCTTCATCCATCGGCTCTTCTTGAGAATGATCGTACTCTACACCCGAATGCCTTCCTCCTACTATCCTTGCATTCATATTCTTCCATTACGAAGCATTCTTCATTTCTGCACGACATTCCATGATCTTGCTCCACCACCCGAAAGAAACTCAAATTCAATTTATGTGAAGAGCAAGCGAAAGAAACTCAAAACAAAAACAACAAATTAAGTTTGAATAGCTCATTTATGCGTCTATTTCATTTCTTCCCCCTTCAACTTAAACTTAGTCCAACAAGCTTTCCAATCTGCCATGATCTTTCAACACATATACCTTCTCCTTGTTAAAGATCAAGTCCATACTTCTCCTTCAAAAACCATACATACAAATGTCCATTCTGGTTAAATAATCTTAACAATCTCAGCAGCGTACGAGCCAACAATGAATCACTTGAGTTTATGTTCGATATTGGCAGTATTTACTCTTTAGATATGGAATTAGGCTGGTAAACTAGACAATCGTACACATTTTTGCTTGATACCACATATTTGATAAGACCGTCATAATTCAATGATGCATCAAATTCTGAAAAATTTTCTCATCATCGTGTATACTCTCTAGAATGGAAATCCTTAATATTATATATGTCGTAGTTTAGCAAATACGTAGCATTTTTTTTTTCCTCAATTGATGCGAGGTATCATTGGTTTGGTTGTTACCAATCTGATCAAACGAGTTTGATGCTCCAACCTTTGACTTAACTGGATTCAAATCAAGTTACAAAAAGAGAAGTAAATGAGACAAAAAATGACACTACAGTAAATTCTATTCATAACATTGGAGTTCAAACTAGTTAAATATATTTCCATTGAATGTCACGTTTAATGGTCAAAAATAGTTTTGACCTAGAAAAGCTATGAAACGCAAGCTATCTCTATGAACTTGAACAATGGAGTGTGTCATGAAGTTATTACTAATAGTTTAGAAAACTTGGGTCTCATAAATCAATATTATAATTGCTTTTGTCAAGCTTGCTACGAGAAGACAAAATGAGAAACTACAACTACAGAAACTAGAAACTAGACATCAGTGTAACTAGAAATGACAAGGAAGAGTTAAAAAAGGGGAACCAAGAAACGAACGAGAAGAGAAAAAAAGAAAAGCTGGGTCAACTAGTGAAAGTAAAGATCAAAGCTGAAAAGCAAAAGGAAGAGAAGTAAGACAGAGATTGATTTCCCCTGTCCTTCTGCAAACCTGGCAAGAGAGGTTGAAAACATAAATAAGACCCGTTTTTTCCCAATCTGTACAATCAAACTTTAGACATAAAAGGAATCTTCTCAACCGGTAAACGCAACTTCCATATCTGGTAGCTCTCGAGTTGCCATTTACAGGAGGGCTAACTGAGGTCATGACTCGGAGGACAAGAAAGTTCATAAGGACAGTAGTATTTGACATAAACAACACATGCATATGTTGAAAGGTGATTGGTGGGTTATAAATGAGATCTAAGCCCTAGCTGCTACTACTACTACTATAAATCGAAGCGAAAATCAAGGACACACGCACAGCAGATAGATGGGGATTGGGGAGAGAGAAGGGAAGGGGCAAGAAAAAAGGAAAGGAATAACATTGATGACACCACTCTCTCACATGAATGAAACAGAGTAGTAGTAGTAGTAGTACTATGATATGACGTGATTGTACAAGTAGTGGCACATAGAGTCTCTCTACAGATAGACACATAAATCGATAGGTGATAGTGACGCGTGGATTCACAGGGGAACCCAGATGTATATTAATTAGATTCTGAAGAGAAATGCTATACTAACAAATGGAAGGCCGCAGATTGATGTAATTGGATGATTGGACATATGAACTGTGCCGTGAATGTGAAACTATTCATCATCATTCATGTGTTTTTGCTTATCCAACCACCCTAGTAGCTAGCTACCAGGGTTTTGAATGAATGATCTCTCTCGCGCGCGCGTTATACTATAGACGAGGCTAAGCAGGGTATTAATTACTTCAGCGAACCATATGGATACATTTGATTGTTTTTATGAATACAATGATGCAGAAAAAGAGATTTGATGAGGGTTTTTTTTTGTAGATTAATTGCACGAAGCGGTGTGAATGATGGATTGTTGTGATTTAAAACAATTGGTTATTTAATTACTTGTAGTAGTCAGTCCCAAGATCGTTGAGCAAGTTTTGGGCAAATCTTAATTGGAGTTTTGAATAGATTAAAATTTGAAAACTAATTTGGAGGAAGTAGCGCGTTTTGGGTTCACAACCAAGTCGGTTATAGTGGCGTTTTGAGTAATGTTAGATTTCAGGGTTTGTAACTGATGATAGTGTTTTGAGCTCTAATTGTGTTAGTTTAACCTTTTGAGTTCGTAGCTAATGTGGGCACTGATGGAGGTTTAGGCATTAAGTTTTGGGGTTGTGTTTATTTTTTTGTGTTTAGTTTAACCTTTTGTGTAGCTCCAAGTTTTGTTTCACTAAGCCATTAATTATCATCTTCTTCGAACTTATCGGTTTGTGGATGTTCAGATTCTCCTTTGGCTACTCAAATTTCAAAAGGGGGAGTTAGAGTACCTTATGAACTAATTCTACTATTCATGAGAATAATTTATTTTACGATATGATACAATTGAGTTTCAGTAAACGTTATCCTCTGTTGAATACTCTTTTCTTTTTCGTTCATTATCATCTCACTGACTACTTTCCTTTTCCTATATGTTCCGCATAAAAAGACAAATTAAGAGTAAAATAGTTCAAAAAGTTTCTCCATAGCTAGCTAGAAGATAGGTAGATGCTTATGTTTATTGACTGAGAGTGTGGTCTGCTCGAATAGATGTCCTTATGAATTTCACTTCCAAGGAGTAAGGAGTTCGCCCTTTTATTCTCTTTGAAGTTGTACGTGGTTATTCCGGTGCTCCCTCTCTGGTTTAATTTGTGAGTACGCAAATGAATTTCACTCCTAATTGCTAATCAAATCGTGTAGCTAGCTATAGCTACGAAGACTACTCTTGCTGATATTTTTCTTTTTAAAAAAAATATTAGTAATTGTTGCAGATTTAATTAATTATAACTCATACTTATTCCCCAGTTGCGTGGTCTGTGTGTCTGTCTGTGAGTCAGTGTGTCCTTGCAAGTGCAACAACATAACGAAGTGATAGATAGTTCCATCATCGCACAATCTTGATCAACTGCCACACGTTTCCTCTTCCTTCTCTCATCATCATTCATCACTAGTACTACTACATCCTTGCATTCAATTCTGTCTCTCTTTGTGGAGGGATCCACTAGCGCCAGTATATATTCACTACACCTATCCATTTCAAAACTTACACAATAACCAAACTATCCAAATGGAAATGGAGCCTGCAGCTGCTTTCAACTCTACAACTCCACCTCCACCAATGATGATCACCCATCTTCACCATCACCAATCTGATCATCATCATCTTCATAACAATTTCCCAAACTACCCTACTAATAATTACCCTAATCCCACCATTTCTTCCCTCCCAACCACCATAATCACAACTCCTCCTCCCACACCACTAATCTCCCCTACTTCAAATCCATGGATGAACCCTAGAATATGGAGCAGACTTCCCCAACGTATCCTAGACCGAATCCTCACATTCCTTCCACCACCATCCTTCTTCCGTGCTCGTTCCGTCTGTAAACGCTGGTACTCACTTCTCTTCTCTCCATCATTTCTTCATCTCACACTCCATATCTCCCCAACTCACCACTACTTTCTCTTCTTCTTCAATCACTACAAACCCATCAAATCCCACATCTACCCACCTACAAAACCCACTAAACCTCCACCTTCCGCTTACTTACTTGACCCATCAACCCTAACTTGGCATCGTCTTACACTTCCATCCATCCCACTTACTTTCACTCCCTCCGCTTCCTCAGGTGGTTTAATTTGTTACATCTCTGATACACCTGGCCCTAAATCAATCCTCCTTCATAACCCACTCTTTCACAATACTACACCCACTCATCTCCCTCCTTCTCCACGTCCACGTCTCTCACCTACTCTCGGCCTCACCGTCACACCATCCTCCCTCACACTTCTCCTTGCTGGTGATGATATGGTCTCACCTTACGCAGTCAAAAACCTCACAACTGAAACCCTACACCTCCACGACAACAACAACTCATCTTACACTACCACCGGAATATACTACACTTCCTTATGGACAACCACTTCCTCCCTTCCACGTCTAAGTTCTCTCGAATCCCGTCAAATGGTGTACTCCAATCACCGTTTCTTTACCATGAATCACTCCCCTTTTAGTGTACTCACTTACCACATCCCCACTAACCGTTGGTCTAAAATTCAAGCTCCCATGCGTCGGTTCCTTCGTTCCCCTACTCTTATCACACTCAACAACACTGAAATTATCATGGTTGCGGCTGTTGAGAAAAGTAAACTCAATGTTCCACGAAGTCTAAGGATGTGGAAGTTACAGCAAAATGATCAATGGGATGATCATCAGGAACATATTGATGGGATGGGATCTTCCACTTGGATTGAAGTAGAGAGAATGCCTAGACGAATGTATGATGAGTTTATGGAAATTGAAAATGGAAATGGGTTTGATTGTGTTGGGAATGGTGAGTTTGTTGTTATTAATGTTAGAGGTGGTGTTAATAAAACTGGTGTTGTGTTTGATGCTCTCAGGAAAAGATGGGTTTGGTTGCCGCCTTGTCCGTTTGTGTGTGATGATAATGATGATAATGGTGGTGGAGGTGGTGAGTTGCATGGGTTTGCGTTTGAACCGAGGTTGGTTACTCCGATTACTGGGTTAGTTGATCAGTTGGGGACGACAATGGTCACTCCTCCTGAGTTTAGTAACCACCATCACCAGCAGCAGCAAGGGGTTTTCTGGGTGTAATTGAGAGGAGCAGTTAGTTAGCGTACGTGGTAGTATTATTACATTAATTAGTTAGTTGTGAGATTCGGGGTTGTTATCTTTCCCAAAAAAAAAAAAAAGTTAGTTCTCCACTTCTGAGTAGTGTTTGAATGTGTTGTTTCAATTCAAGTATTATTAGGTTTATAGTTCGTATAATATATATGTGGTTGTGGAGTTCCTAATTAATTCTGGCCGGTCACATTATATAAGAATGTTCATGTTTGGGTTACTATCCTTCAAAGTTCAAACAATATCACTGCATGCAATTATTCGGTGTGTACATGACTCGAACTAAATAACAATGATCAGGAAATATATTACAACTTCTATATCACATATGCTACGCTTGATACGTTTAATAAATATCACTCACTCATATGAACAAGTCAATTAATCAACTTTACAACCCAATTCATTGACATTACACTTCATTAATATAAAATCTGTTTATCAATTTAACCAATTAGATCATTTATACTAATTACAAGACACACTGTACATTTATCAATCTGCCACGCTTATGATGATAACATACAGGATTTGCATAATCCGGTTTGTAAGTATCTCACTAACTTGAATCAGAAACTGAGTTTGATGCACCCCATGGTCTTTTGCTATGGCAATTTTTATGGAACCCTAGACAGTATATATGTTTACATAAAATATAAAGGCATACAAAACAATTACTATGTTCTTCTTAGCCTGAAAAGGCTAGTAGGCATCAAATCGGCTACAGTATGATGTGAAAGAAGAGAAAACCCTACAAAAGAGAAGAAATCCAACCTTCTATTAATAGAAAGAGGGAACAAACGCAAAGGGGGTTCATTTATACCAGCTTGTTCTCAACTTTTGCCATTTCAGGTATGTGATGATGTAGGAGTTCATTCAACTTCGCACAAGCTAGGCCACTCAATCTACCCAAAATGACAAAAGGATTGGGTAGGGATAGGTGGATGAGAGAGAAGAGATATCTAAAGAGTGATGAAAATTTTAGTACACAAGATTGATTGTTACAAGACACTGACTATAGTAGACTAGTATATATTAGGCCGACTGCAGTACAGTACAGTACAGGTATCACAGACAGACCGCTGTGCACTTACACAGTTCCAAATTCTTTTCCGTATATAGCTATACAAATAGTAACTTGATATTTCCTTAAATATCCACGAATTCATCTGTTGCTTTTTCTTATCTTTTTATTTAAGTAACAAGCACTAATATAGGTTGAATAACTGCTCGATCTCTTTTTCGGAACAAGTTGAATACTGCTTTTAACTCACATACAACAACAGATATGATACTGCTTAGCAAGCACATTAATCAGTTTTCAGGGACAACTGACAAGGGAACCCACACATCAACTTTCTGCCTATGTCTGGATCATCAGGATAACCCTTTTACCAGCCTTACAAGAAGTGTTAGCTTGATCCTAATTAACTTTTTGTACATATGATACATTTCATAGTTGATTAATTGGGGGGGGGGGGGGGATAGGGGGGTGGGAGGGGGGGGGGGGGGGGTGGATTGAGGAAAGCTTCAGCCAACTTGATGATCCAATTCAACCTCTAAAACTTAATGGAAGCCAAAATCAGGGCTTCCCAGCTCACCTGTTTCAGCTGAGACAAAGGAATCAGCGGTTGAGGAGCAAGAAATGGTGTCATCATCAGATTCCGTGTCAATATCAAGATGGGAAGAATGCAGATGATGTTGTTGTTCTTCTTCTTCTATCTCTGATGCTGCTTCGGATGCAGAATCCCCAGACAAAAGCTTGTTTATTGCTGCTTTAGCGGCTTCAGTAAACCATTCATCCTCAGGCAGAAGACTAAAAATTAAACCAGAGAGGATATTACTAATATTGCGCATAACAAGTGCAGATGCCCTTAAAGTTAACCGGGGTCGACGGATCAGTAGTATATCTATATAATGAGTTAAATTTAGGCTACCATTAAAAAAAACAGTGACAGCGTTGAAACAAAAAGGGGACATGTTTTACCTGTGTAGATCTATGCCTCTTTTAGAATAGGTCTCGATAGCACGTGTAGTAATTGCAGATGTTATCTGTAGGACGTTTCTAGATGAATGACCAGCAAACCGAGCAATTTCAACAGTGAAGTGCATGTCAAGAATCAACTGCCATCAAACAAAGGCTCTTTGATGTTAGCATTGCTTTCTCCATAGTTAACCATCTTTTCTCTTCTTTGTAAATGAACAAGCCCTTCAGAATAATATTAACACTAACAAGTTACAACCAAACACCTTAATCATGTTTGTTTTTATTCTGCTTTTATAAAGTGACTAAAGCATAGTACTGGCAAAAGTGCATCAAAGCAACGATACAAGAACAGGCCAAAGAAGGCCCAAGGATTCTCAGGCTAGTTTGGGCAATAGGATAGCGTGGGCAGCCTATCATAAGCACCTAATATTTATTCAAACTTTCAACAGCATTTTGGAATATGAAAGACAAATCCTGCATCTCAACGCTTTCTGCTTCATTGTAGCTTCGCCAAATGTTGTGGCAACGGCACTTAATTTCAGCTTCACCGTTCTCATTCTTATATTAAAAGGTTCTAAGATCAAAGTGGTGTTTCTCACTTTTAGCCAACATCTACAACTATGAAGCGTTGAGCGATCACCGTGTCCCAGATTGGTACTTCAATATGCACTAACCCTACACAGACACTGCACATAACAGATAAGTCCTAAACGAAAGGAAAAGAGCTTCCGGTTATGCCATTGCAGATTACAGTAAGGAGCCATTCTAGCCTCTTTGTTCTTACACAGCCAACCGGAAACGTCAATTGCGTATTAGTTTAAAAGGTGAGCATAAAAGGCACATATGAATTTACATCCATAGTAAATAAACTTTCAGGACCATCAAGGACAATGCAAGTCTATCAGCAGAAGCAACACAAGGTTAGTGTTAGGCCACCGTCACTAAATTGTATTACAGGGGCACTTTAGTAATGTCTGCTGTTAAGTAGGGATTAGTCTACTTAAGCAGAGATTGCTGGAGAGAAAAACATTCTGGAGTTTGCTAATTAAAAATAGGACTCTCAGGGAGATTGTGGAGGGAGATACGCCTCAAATCGTATCAATTGGTATCAGAGATCTTTCTAGGGCCTAGGGGTATTGGAGTGACAGAAACTGAGAGATCAAAAAATAGGGTTTAGAGATAGGAGTTCATGAGTAATGTTCTTGAACCTCCAGTTTTTAAGGGTGTTGACCCACAAGGTTGGCTGAGAAGAGTGCAACTATATTTTACCGTCAACGGCATTGAGGGTAATGATCAATTCATGGAGGCTGGGTGTTGCATGGAAGGGATGGCGTTTAAGTGGTTTCAGTGGCTATGGACTCTTTTTGGGATGCTTTCCTGGAGTGAATTTCAAAACTTCTTGGTAAAAAGATTCAAGTCTTTTCCAGTGCAAGATTCATTCAAACCAGAACTGGAGATTACTCATTCAATTCCAACAGTGAAGAAAATCATTCAAGGTGAGGAGTTGAACAGCAGTGATCGGTTCGACTCGAATCTTGAGGTTGTGTTTTCAGGTTGAAGAACCAGAAGTTAAGCTGATGACGAATGAATTGATATCAAAAGATTCAACGGCTTCAGTCTCCATGGAAGCAGTGTTGATTAGAAGAACACAGGGAAATAGAAAGATAAGGAGATGAAAAGCGAAGATAAGGAAGAGGGAAGATCAGAAATTGCAAGAGGAGATAAGAACTCATCCTATAGAAGTTCGAGAAACGGAAAGAAGATTGAGGCAGAGAAAGCTCCATCGATTGAGAGAGAAGAAGAAATGGATTAAAAAAAAAAAGAAAAGGGAGAAGAAGATTCAAATCATGAAGATTAGGGAAATCCCTAACCCTATTTTTTCCCCTGAACCTTCCAATCCTTCTTAAAAAGCTTATCGGTAGGCTAGTTTTTTCCGGCGAGTTCACCGAGTCCAATCTCTTTTGGCCGGCAGTCCTTGCGCAAGATAAAGCTCGCAAAACAGATTGAAAAAGGGAGAAAGAAGCTCGCTGCTAATTTTATCTCAGTACTAAGGTTGAAAAAGAGCTTATAGAGGAATCAGTTTCTGGGTTGGAGACCATATTGGCCACGGGTGAAACCGGACAGCTCTTCTA
This sequence comes from Limonium bicolor, assembly GCA_023374045.1. Taxonomy (NCBI): domain Eukaryota; kingdom Viridiplantae; phylum Streptophyta; class Magnoliopsida; order Caryophyllales; family Plumbaginaceae; genus Limonium; species Limonium bicolor. The sequence continues at coordinate 157,673,217 of CM041778.1, read as the reverse complement.
GAAGTAAGTTGGTTGATCCATTACCATGATATCGCAGGAGTAGCAGATGTATGTCTACAAGCCTTCAGTTTTGGCTCACCGTTGGCTGTGTTGACCGGGAAGTGACCCTTGTGTGGGTGGCAACTGGATGGAGGTATGACTGGTGATTTTCTTCAATCCTAGCCCGTCCCTCATTTCTCTCGCCGTCTAGCTCGACATCTGTTCTGATCAAAATGAACGAGACTCATTTCTCACACTGTCTAGCTCGACATCTGTTCTTATTAAAATGAACGAGACATTAACACAGCTGATGCAGGATGTTCAACTTGAGGAGGCAGATATTGATGCAAAGACGAGTGAGATTCAAGCCATTTATGCAGTTATCCTCCAGTCTGGTTCAGGGATGGAACTTGATCTCGATGGTGGGATTCAATCTGAGTTGAGAGAGGACTGACATCCAGGTGCCACAGTTCAGGTCTAAGGTGTTGGGCTTATAGTGAGGACGGGTGGGGTCTAAAGCGGTCTTGGAAGACATGCGGATGGATGATAACTTTACGCGGTTTTAATCCTCTAGAGTCAATCTGGTATGGATCAGTAGCGGACAACTGATGGTTGTACATGACGAGGAAAAGGGATACTAGCTCGTGGATGTGGAATAGATAACCAATTGAATTACCGTGCGCTACTGGGGGTGATGATGGCCAAGAGCAGTAGCCGAGATAACAAGATCATGACAGTCCTGGGAACTGATTCTTCTTATCGAAAGCAGTTTCCTACCTTCAACATTGAGGAAAGGTGGTCTTTAAGGAGGTGGTAATGTTAGACCACGGTGTCATTAAATTGTATTACAGAGGCAGTTTAGTAATTTCTACTTGAGCAGAGATTGCTGGAGATAAACATTCTGGAGTTTGTTAATAGAAAATAGGCCTCTCAAGAGGATTGTGGAGGGAGATACACCTCAAATCGTATGAGTTAGTGAATGAGCCGAGCTATTAAGCAGATGTTAACTGAAAGAGCTGACGTCACAACATACCTGTTGCAACCCAAAAGGCTTCAGTGGCACCGATTTATCCTCAAATACGCTCCAGAACTCTTGTTCATCAGACAACCATAATACTACTGTCTCCGTCAATCTAGCCAGCAAGATCTTCTGAATTTTGTCTTTTCCAAGTAAAACATCTCCAGCTATTGTTGCCAGCTGGCGCAGCTTAGAAAATAAAGCCTGCAATTATTTCAAAAGCCACCAATTCATCTTCTCATTTTAGCAATGCAGTACTTGACACAAGAAACAGCTAATCAGTCCACGAAACATAAAGACATAAAAGAAACATAAGACATAAGTTTCTATTGTTATTAGGCATCCCTTAAATTAAAAAATGAACTATTTAATGAAGTTAAAGAGCTTGTGATTAGGAAGGTAGCCTCTAGGTTTGGCCTGATATGCATTCAGTCTTTAGTCAACCATGAATTTCATAAATTGGGCAAGAGCCCTTATTAATCAGCTTTATATTGAACACTCGAAAAGAAATTCTTATAAAAAGTAGTTTAAGACCAATCTCCATATACATACACAGGCCTGAAGAATGCACACGAATAAGATCAATACAAAATTAGAAGAAAACCAAACAATGCCGAACTGAGAATAGAAAGCTCATGACACTGATCCAGGCATCATGCCTCTAGTCAGGAATAAAAACCCACTGCCACATCCCTAATAACAGCAGCTCCTAACTATAGATGATAATTTATTAGGCTTCATTCACCTCTGACGAGAAGGCATATAAGAGTCGAAAGAAATAAATAAAGAATGAGAAGAAAAATCAGAGCCCTTGAACGAGTATGCATATTAAAAATGTATGACCGCGGAATCAAGTTAAACTAAAACTAGTTGTCCAACGATTCTAGAAAAAATAAAAAGATAGAAGAGTAGAGCCGTAACTAGGGTAGCACAACCACATTGTCCAGATTAAGCTAGAAAGCTATATATGCAGTTCCATTACATTGCAATGGTGCAGTAAAGTCATGAAAACTAAAGCTAGAACTTTCCGAAACAAGCTACTCACCTGGAAAGGAAGTGAAGGAAACGGATCTGAATCCCAAAGTGAATCTTCTCCCTCTACATCTACATAAATTCTAGCATCCAAGCGTGTTTTCCCCTCTCGTGAATATATAAAATTCAAAACATACTGTTGACAAAAATGATCCCTCAGCTTGTCAAGATACGGCTGAAGTTGGCGCCTCCAGTCTTTATAGTCAATAGGATTGCCTGATGGAGGTGCAATAGTCTCAGCTAGTCCATTCATCAGCTCGCCCTCATTTTGAGCGTTTAAAATCATAGATAAAGCCATTGGTAGTAACTCGTCGGCAACAGTATAGGCTGCTCCCAGAACAGCAAGTTGTTGAGAGTCTGACTCGGCTTTGAATGGCACAGTTTCTTTGCGCTCAGCAAGGCTGTCATCTTCTGAAGGACTAGGTAACGTTTTACTCAGAAGGTCTATGAACTTCTCAAAAAGCTTAGGAATTCTACTCAAAACATTTGCCCCAAAATGCATGATGGAGAGGGGAGTCAGCTGTTCAACTATATCCTGGAAATTTCAAAATATGAGCACATCAGTGAATATCACAATAATGCCTCAAGAAAGGTACTACTTGTACCATTTCTAGTTTCTAATGTCAAAAAGTGCACAGCGTCAAATATGTTTCAATTCATATTCGAGGCTCTATTTTGGGTTATTTTTTGAAATGCTATGATAAACAACAACCAAGTAGACTGATGATTTTTCAGAGATCTATAGGACGTGCAAGCTACCACCATGGAATAAAAATTCCCATCAGCTACAACCTAAACCTCATCACAAGCTCAACTTATTAGAAGCCTAAATCCATCTCCCTATGTCATATCCACCAGATAGCCACATCAATGAAACTCAAGCAGGTACTGGAACCTTTAGAAACACGATTTATGTAAAAGTTTGTTTACACATTTTATACTCCCTACTTGCCTTCAATTTGAACTTTAAAGACAACCTCATAACAATATGTGAAATAAAAGACAAATAAGTTCCATCTCAGTACCATACAATCAGGAAGGGACAAAATATCAACTTACTTTGACGACCGACATAAACCGCAACCCACTATCCACAATAATATTGTTGGACGATACTGCAAAAACAGAGAGAGGAGACATAAATCGAGGTGATAGCAACTGATTATCACCATAACTGTCAATATCCAGTATTTCTCGTCTGGCTCGCATGAAATTCTTCTCCAGAACTTCTTCAAAATAGGGCCTTAAGAGTACCATAAGCAGATTTGAGAGATTAAGGCCCTGTTCATCCATAACCAAGCAGTGACCGAGACTAACCTGCACACAAACACTTGCTGAATGTAAAGCAGATATACTCTCAGAGGGTGGACCATTCTCCTTCACCAATCGTACAAAAGACTCAATTTCCTGCCCTGCCCATTGAAGAACTTTATTTGTGTACACCGGATTGTCACCAAACATTGAATCTGATTTTTTTGCAGCTGATAATATAGTAGAGAACACAATTTGGGACAATTTAGCAGCATATGTTTTGGGAAAAATAGAGCATGAGGGAAGAAAAGTTTCAATGCTATTTTTCAAGCGAAATCCATATCTTTTCAGCAGTAACTGATGCGCCAAGGGGCCCTTTCCAAGTTTTAGCAAAGCACCAAGAGTCTTTTCAAAGTCAACTTTTCCAAGTGATGGTTGTTCAGCAACTTTTACTAACTGCTCCTCGAGCACTTGCTTTCTTTCCAGTAATACATGTCTGTAAGATGATGCATCCAACTCGACATCACCTGAGATTCCTGTCTCAGGAGAACTCTTCACCTTCATCTCTAAAGCTTCAAGAGCTTCATCAACTTTGTGCTCAGCTAACAGTATATCTACATTTTCCAGATATGCACTTATTGGGGCACTGGCTTCACTTGGTAGCTCTTCTTCAAGTTGACAACCTTGAGATGTTTCTAGAGGCTCAAGGGAACCAGGTTTCACGAATTCATCTAATTCATGGCATACACCAGACATCAGGTCCTGCACCATTATTGCTTGGGCTGAAATATGCCTTCTCAGCTCGACCAATTCATGCTCCGTTTCATTCACTTCTTCAGAAAGTCTGTGAAGAGCATTACATTTGAAAAAATGACAAAAAGAAAATTCACACAACCACTAAAAACTATTGTAAATAAAGACAGCCTGTACACTTAAATTAAGATGAAGACAACCAGATAACCGATATAGGTATGGAGATCAACAAAACAAAATATGTAGCTAGGAAATGACTTAATACATGAAAATGAAGATGCAAAGCAATGAAAATACATCAATTCCATACAAGACAGTATAGAATGATGCAGCATACAAACAGACTGGCACGATAGATTAATCAGATCATTATCAAAAGCATATGGTAACCAGCAGGTATAGCATAATTCAGTCACAGTGATACTAGAATTTTAGCAGGTATGGTTTCATGGGCAGAAAGGGAAAAGAGTTTTCAAGACAGCTCTAAACAGAAGGGGAAAATCGGAGAGAAGTGACTTACACAACAGCAGGTAGGATAGACAACATACGGGTGAACACAATGTGCAAACATGAATTGATAAATCGACCAAAAAAATTCTTAAAGTGTGTGAGAAAAAACCATGTAACCTCAGGAAAGCTAAGTATTTTGTCCTTGTATTTCCGCACAAGTTTTCTACAGAATCCTTGAGATCCAACAGCTCAGAACAAAGCTTCCTGATTCCCTGCATACAAAGTTTAAGATGACAATGGGATAGAATGTTCAATTCACATGTTAGTGTCTCACTGAAAAAGAGACTAAATAACAATTGATGAACCTAAAGACGGTCTATCATGCCTTTAGCATTAAATGGAAGAGATCATCTTACATGAACCAAATGATATACAAACACTAGAGACTAATAAACACATTCCTTATCACCAGAACATTACAGGTTCGAAATGTAAAGTTTAAGTCAGTAATATATACATCACATACAATGTGAAGAAATATTCGAAAAGCAGAAGAGCGGTGCCCAGCCTGAGGCACTGGCATCTTCTGAGGTGCGCCTCATAAGACATACGCCTCAAGAATGTGGATTAAATTTATTAGTTTTTCACTTTTAAAAGTCATTTTCTTCAACTGTTCAGTTTTTTTATGTTTTGCATCTAGCAAGCGTGAGTATGTGCCTCCCGTCTCCAGCACTTTGCATCTAGGTGCACTTCATGCTTTCTAAAACCAAGATACAGGACATACTGGCAAACAAAATCTGCTTATTCAACAAAACCAGCTATAATTATTAGGGAAATTCACCAAATACCACTGGATTTCTACAAATTAACGATATATCACTGTGTTTTTAAAATTACGCAGGACAACACTAAGTTTGAACTAATTTCACAGAGATAACACTCAGGTCTCACATTTTGTTAACTGCTCTGTTAATATCTTTGAAAAAGTCTAAAATACCCCTATTATTAGTCAACTACCTGACAGAGACTTGTGGAATTTATCAATATGATAGATCTTTGTCAGGTGGTTAACTAATAACAGAGGTATTTTACTTTTTCACTTAGATCTTAGAAGAACAGTTAACAGAAATGAGACGGAGTGTTATCTGGTAAAATAGTTAAAATTTAGTGTTATTCTGTGCAATTTTAAAAACATTGTGGTATATCTTGAATTAAGCAAAAATAAAGTGGTCTTTGGTTAAATTTTCCTAATTATGTTATAGTTATTGGAGGATACAACCACCAATAATTAGCTATGGAAGAAAGTAGCACCAACCTCCACCAGTTAAAAGTGGGCCCTTTGTATGCCATCTTCAATTAGTTGGAACATAAAATTCACTACTTAAGAAGTGCAGACATCATTGCTGAAGGTACCATTTCCAAGTAGCCAGCCGAAGTCTAGGCAACCATTCTGCAGTATGTCAAGTATATAGTTCATCAAGAGAATCTATCTCTACAGCTTTGAGTACTACCAAAACAAGCACATGCTTTGGGGCACAGGGCATTGAGGTATAGTTGTCATCATGTCACAAGCATTCATGATGCATTTAGGATCTGAATTTTAGTGTTTCATAGTGAATGCGTGAGGCGCTCCGAGGCGATGAGGGGCCAAGGATGAGGCGTGATGCATGAGGCGTTGAGGCGAACGCATCACGTAGTTGAGGCGATCATTTTTGTAGAATCACCTATAGATTGTTATGAACATACATTTTGTACATACAAGATAATATAATATCACATTATATAATATAAAAACTTACAATAATATATAATTCCATTTAACTTCAAAAGTGGGAGTGTGCTAGGTTGAATGGTGAGTGAGATTCGTGGAAAAGCAGAGGGAAAGGGAAAAAAATTGAGGAAAATAAATGTGAGTGGAGGGGGGGACCGATGTGGTGTGCTGGGTTGAATGGTGGGTGGGAAGGTTGTAATTGGGGAACATGGGAGAGCAGAGGGAAAGGAAAAAGTAATTGGGGAAATGAAATGTGAGTGGAGGGGGACCGATCGGGTGAAGTAGAGATATTTTTTAGGGTTGAGATTTTTTTACAAAAAAAAAATTCTAACTAATCAAAAACAATGTCGTTTTGGTTAGTAGAAAAAAAAAGAGGAAAACACAGTCCGCCGCGCCTCAATCTTCTTCTTCCTCCGTCCACCTTCCTCTGCAACTTTTTTTTTCTTCCTCTTCCGCCTCAAGCGTCGCCTCACCTCGCCTCCGACCGCCTTGGACGCCTCAGCCCGCCTCACCACCCGCGCACGCCTTGCGACACCAGAGGCGTTATCTCCAACGCCTTGCGCTCAGAAGGCCTCTGGCGCGCCTGAGGCGAGCTTTTTTAAACTGAATGGAATATAAATATTTCTTATTTGCTTAAATTCAGCACAAACGCAAATTGGAAGATAGAGCTCTAGCATTATAGTCACTTTTACTTTCTAACGAGATATCTGCAGGGCTGTTGATTATAACAGGTATACGTTTCGCAAGTCACTTTTCTACTTCGGGGAGCACAGCTTCAAGTTTAAAGAGACACATAGTTTTGTAAGATGGGTAAATTCAGTACTACCTGCATCCCATTTGACTGTCCTGTCAGGTCAACCAGATACTTTTAGGAAGGGTTATCTCGCTAGAGCCTTGAGAATATTTACAACTTTCAATGAATTTCTTCAATCAGAGGCTTTCTTAATTCCAAAAACTAAAATGCTATTACCCAAACTTACAGAGAATCATCAATCATACAAACCAATCACACTGCCTCAGTCTCTAGCTGCAGGCCCCAACTTTACTTCTCCTTTTCTCAAATTGATTTACAGCAGAAACTTATAATCTCAGGTTCATCTTCATCTCCTTTCCAATTTCCTCAATCATTCATGCCTCAAACAAATGTTCTGGAATCAGTAATTTCCTTTAGAATGGCTTTTCTAGCATCTTCAAAATGTATAGATAGTTTCCTTCCAAGGAAAATTCAGATCAAGGAAATGTTTTTAAATTAAAAATCCCCCCTCCAGATATCCACGTGCTATGCTTTCAGTAGCAAAATATGCCCCGTCAGAACACAGGTGAAGCGTCAGCACTTGTATAGCCGGTTTTATTTTTTCTGTAAAGACCACTTCTATGGCAGGTTAAGAGTGAGCTATGAGTATAAAAACGAAGACAACATGCAGAAAAGAAAAGAAGCCACCTTCTCAGTGTCGGATTGATAGATAGAGCTGATCTTCGATTGCGGAGTTATGCCCTCGTGGTAAGTGAAATCATCGTCCTCTTCACTGCTTTCCATCTTCATTTGCTCCTGACTGTTTTTTTATTAGGGAGGTGATGAAGAAGCAGAAAATGGAAGGCAAGGGTAGACGAGGAAGCTGGAAACGGAGCAGAGAATGCGGACGACAGCGGTAGAACTATGCTGCTGGAGATGGCGACACTGACGCACCGATTCCGGACGATAACTCCGGCTGTGTTGTCGCCACTAGTAGGTTTTGGGTTAGAAGGATCACGAGTGGCGCCCTTAAGGGCCGTTCTTTTGCAACATTAAGGGCTGTTCTGAGTTTTCAACAAAAACCTAGTTTTTTCTTTAATCTACTCCTAGTTAACAAATAACCAAATGACACATATACATTGGGTTAGATTTTAACAAATAATAAACTAACATTTGGCAGTCCAAAAGTAAAATTATGAGATTAATCGTTCAATTGTGCTGAACGAACGTGACCTAAGGCAGTGTTCGCTCATCACGATTTGCTTTTTGAGTAGATTAATGTGACAGGTGTTGATTTTCTATTGGAACACTAGTATTGGAAGGTCCCACAAATGTGTAGTTGGCAGCCCCTTATTAGTTAACCACAGTAACATTAATGATAAAGCTTGGAAACCAAGCTCTATCCTCTCGTCACCGAACGCCCCCTAAGTTGAGTTTTTGAAGATTAATGTACTTTTGCTCAAAAGTGATGTACAAATGTCAATTTTTAATTGGTCCATAACTCACTATAGTACACATGTCAAGTTAACATTTGTTAACTAGAGGGACATTTAACAAAAAGCTAGGAAACCTAGCTTATTGGGCTTCATTCGGTCTTGGCCGTTTTGTGTAAGGGGGCGTTTGATGAACGCAAATTTTGCTGCGAATTTTTTATTGCCCCTATGGTTAACTCTAGTAACCAGTGATATCATGACAGATATATTTTAGTGGGTCCAAAACGAGTGTATAGTCCAATATATGAACAACGCGTGTCAGCTTTATGTGAGGTATTGCGAAACGCAAACAACGAACGGGACCTATATGTCATTTTTTAGGGTGATATTTTTGGTAACAATATCAAACATCATTTTTCAAACCAACCACAGTTTATGCTGTAAAGGGAATGAATACTGTTGATGTGAATAAATTAACAAATTTATAAAAATTCACTTATTATTTATTTTTATGAAAATGTCATTAAGTAGTAGTTTTTACAAATTATTTACCAACACCACATTATAATGGTAGTATTTCATTTTATTAAAAATAAGGTATAAAATCTGAATATTTAATTATATGTACATATAATAATATATAGGCCATGTTTTTTAACAACTAAATTGTTTATTTTTTTGTATGATGTAAACATTAATAAAGTTCACTAATTAATTATTATATTTTCCTTTTATTCGAATGTGAACAAGTAGCCTGGTGTGTTAAAACCATGTATAGTTACAATTATTGTAGTCCATTGATAGAATTGTGGTTGATGATAGTGAAGTTATTTGTATAAATCTAAATATAAATGTTAACAAAAATTGATTGTAATAAAAATTTGTTGTCTTCCTAGTTAATAAATTATGTATATACTAATTTTTATATTTGTTAGTAGTTCTTTATTTACAACTTAACAATATATTGTTTGAATGTAATATAAAATTTATAATCATATCACAGAAATCGGTAAACGCACCGCACGTACTTAACTTATTCAAAAACGCCGGATGAAACAGCCACACTGCCAAATAGCAGTTTCAAAACCGCCACAAATATGTCAGCACACAACAACTAGCAAAACGATGCAAAACAACCAGCCAAAACAGCTACAAAACAACCACAAAAAAACCATGTTAAATAGAGCCTAAAGGTTCAAAATAACATGTTTCTACAAAAATATTCCTCTTATTAACCTCAATTCGAAACTAATTCCTAAAATAACACTCCGGGAGAAATCTTCTATACAAAAGACGATTGCATTAATTCTGGAAGCTGAAATCGTCTCCTTAAAAGACGATTTCACTTCTCTCAGTTAAACTGAGACATCGTGACATTTCAACACTTATAATTTTTTTAAGTGTTGGGTAACAGGTGAAATCTCTTCAAAAACAATTTCAATTTCAAAAATTAGTGAAATCGTCTTTTGAAGAGACGATTTCTCAATAGAGTGTTAATTTAGGAATTAGTTTTGAAAGCAAGTTAATAGACAAATTTATTTTGTAAATAAGGGTTATTTGGGATTTTTTTCCCTCCTTCTATAACACTTCTGAAAGATTTTGAACTTTATTATAAAGCAGTGACATGTGTTATTTTTTATTGGTATTTGAAATACTTATTTAATTTAAAAATTGTAAATTGTGTAACTAAATCTAACTTTCCATGAACAACTAATCTCTAGTTTGAACTTAAATTAAATTTAGGAACAATATAAGATAAGTTTTGAACAAAGGGTTTAAAAAGTTGAACAATGAATATTGCTTATATGTACGTGAACTTGATGTTAAAAGAATGACAAACAAATAGAATGGTATATTATACTGACATTGTTTTATTATGAAATTTCTTACGAACATCTAGTATCAAATTTTTAAACAGCTTATAAACAATAGTTGAACACATGGTCCTGAACAAAAAATTTAAAATTTATAAACATGAACGCGAACTTAAAAAAAAAGACATAGTATGAAGTAAATTTTGACCAAAGTGTTTTCAAAGTTGAACAACTAGTATCATGTATCTGAACAGAAACTTCGTTTAAACACGACAATCTAATTTAAAAATGACAACTTGTATTAACAACTTGTTTCGAATTTGAACCTTGAAAATTTTAAGAAACAATATGAAACAAATTTTGAACAAATGGTTTAAAAAGTTGAATAACGAATACCGTTTATACGAACACAAACATGATGTTAAAAATGACAAACCAATAAAAACGTTATGTTATATTGGTATTGTTTTATTTCAAAATTTCCAATGAACAACTAGTATCAAATTTGTGAACAAACAACATATGGTCCAAAAAATTGAACAACTAATTTTAAATTTCTAAACATGAACTTAAGAGTTTTTTAAACTTGAACAAGTAGTATCACATACCTGACCACAAACTTGAATTAAAAACGGTAATCCACTTAAAAAACGATAAATTGTATTAACATTATTTTATGATATAATCATCCATGAACAAAAAGGATTGCTTAAACGAACATAAATTGAATGTTTAAAATACGGCAAATTAATAAAAATTATATTATATTGACATTATTTTATTATAAAGTACCTAATAAACAACTAGTGTTTAATTTGTGAATAATTTATAAATAATAATTGACCATATGATCCAAAAAATTAAATAACTAATTGTGTATTTCTAAATATGAATTTGAATTTTTTAAACTTGAACATAAATTTTCGGAGTAAAATCCAAAAAGTTAAACAACCGCCATCTTTTATCTGTATCTATTTATAGATATTTGAGCCATAAGATTTTTTTAAAATTATCAATTAATAAAATATTTTATAAAAAGTTAAAACATATTTTAATTATATAGTTTAAAAAACAAAAACATGAAAATAAATTAATATTAATAACTAATGTCAGGTATATACTTGCGCTTCGCTCTAAATAACCTTAGGCCGTTCCGTTATGATAAAGGTGCAATAAAGGTGCTTTGGTTATTTTTTTGAAGTGTGGTTAATTAATAGTAAATTTACAAGTGTACCCAAGTTAAATTTTAGTGGACCTCGCTAATATTCTGAACCAATAATATTAAGACACATGGAATATCTTTATCATAAATCATACTCTTTTAAATAAAGGCAGCCGGGAACAGAGACCACTGACCAAAAAAGGGACCATGCCCATGTGTACGTGGATTGGGTATATGCTCAAGTCACTTTCAGCCTTTAGATTAGAATTTATTTTTGAAAACATTAATCTTAACCGTAAATAATTTTACTTATTTAATAATTAGTTTTTTAAAAATTTAAAAACAAACAAATAAATATAGAAGGGTATAATAGACTATTCTTTCCACTAATAACTCCCTCTCATTGAATATAGCGACGGTTACTACGCCATATCCATTACCCCTCCTTCTCTACCAAAAAGAAATAACTTCCTCCTTCACTATGTTTTGGTTAAAATATACTGATGATTTATTTTTTTCTCTAGAAACTAGATCGTGGGACACGTCTAATATTTATTCTTTTATTTCTAAAATTAGAAATGAACCTTGACACCTATTTAGATTTTTATTAATTCCTCATATTTAAGTGAAAGTGTAAATATTTAAGTAATAATAGATTTTTCAATGTAGGTGTAAATTTATTTGATAAAAGAGTAGAATTTAAATTTAATCCTCATTTAGGTGATAGTGTAGATTTTTAAGTAAATTGGTAGATTTTCAAATTGTAGGTGTAGATTTGTTTGATAGAAGTGTAGATTTATTTAATAAAAAATGTGTGGATTTTATTTTTTTACGCTCTTATATTTACTTTTAAGGAGTCTTCTCAATAGAATTTATACTTTGTTATTTTTAAATTATTATTTTTTACTTAAAACTTGGTATCTTTTTTTATTTTATTTTTCAAATCATTACTTCACTAAGAATATATTGCTAGGAAATATTTATTATAATTGATGGTCTTTTTTTTCACTAGAAACTAGATGGTGTAATATTTCTTCTTTATTTCTAAAACTACAAAAAAAAAAGTTGACATCTATTTAGATTTTTATTAATTCCTTATCTAATTGAAAGTGTAGATATTAAAGTAAACTGAAAGATTTTAAAAAATGCGTGTAGTTTTATTTGATAAAAGTATAGGTTTTAAATTTACACAATACAATTAATAAAAGAAAAAATTGGATTTATTTTTATTTGATGTTCTTATATTTATTTTTAAAAAGTCTTCTTAACAAAATTTCTGATTTGTTATTTTTAAATAAAAGGTTTTGCTTAAAACGTGGGATTTTTTTATCATTATTTTTTTAAATCACTCATTTCGGTTAAAAATATTGCTACAAATTGTGGGAATATTTATTATAATTGATGGTTTATTTTTTTCACTAGAAAGTAGATAGTGGGACACGTTTAATAGTTTTCTTCATTATTCCAAAAATCACAAATTTACTTTTGACATGCATTTATATTTTTATTAATTCTTGAAAGTGTAGATATTTAAGTAAAATGATAGATTTTTCAAAATATAGGTGTAGATTTGTTTGATAGAAGTGTAGATTTTTATAATTCCTGAAAGTATAGATATTAGATTTGTTTGATAGAAAGCTAGATTTTTATAATTCCTCAAAGTGTATATATTTAAGTAAAATGATAGATTTTTTAAATTGTAGGTGTAGATTTATTTGATAAAAGTGTAGATTTTAAATTTAGACAGTACAACTTATAAACTTAAATGTGGATTTATTTATATTTGATGTTCTTATATTTAATTTTAAGGAGTCGAATTTCTATTTTTTTATTTTAAATAAAAGTTTTAGCTTAAAACATTGAATTTTTCTTTTAGTTTTTCAAATCGTTACTTCACTACCATTTAATTGATTGTTTATTTTTTTTCTCTTAAAACTGATCGTGGTATTTGTCTAATGTTTATTCTTTATTTCTAAAATTATAAATTAAATTTGACTTCTATACCCCTATAATAAAAATTAAAATCCACACCATCAATTTATGTTTTAGAGATCCAATGGTCAATGTATTTGAGCATGGTTCTCAAAATTGTTTTTCGGCACCTTCCCCTCGTAGGACCACTGACTTCCCAGTATTATGGCCGGCTCGGAAATCCACTTCACTCGCTTGCAACTCCACTGGGCTCAAACTAACTGCACAATCGACGCCTAGGGTTTTTCACCTTGCAAAACCCCATCGCTTCTCACTCTCAGTATCTTCCGGAGCTGGAATCATTCACCTCGTACTGATCGCATGTAAACTCTCCGTGTCATGGAGAATCTCTGATTAGTGAATCCCCATATTCAATCAGGTCACGATCGCCTTACATATTACCTAATAAAAGAAATTTAGAGCTGCAATTGATCTCCATGGCTAGTAAAACCGACTACTTGAACGGCGCGAAACCCCAGGATTTGAAACCGACAGAAGTTTCGAAGTCGACAGAGACGTTGTCATCCTCCAAAGCTTCAGATCTCTTCAACACCTCCTATTTCTCTCTGAAGACCTTCAAGCTCAAAACCCGACAGCAAGAGCTCCTGATCCGGCTTTCGATTCTCGCACTTGTCTACATCCTCGCATTCATCATTCGTCTCTTTAGCGTTTTGCGATATGAATCCATGATCCATGAATTCGACCCATACTTCAACTATAGGACTACTCTGTACTTGACACAGAACGGTTTCTATGAATTCTGGAACTGGTTCGATCACGAGAGCTGGTACCCTCTTGGACGGATCATCGGCGGGACTCTCTACCCAGGTTTGATGGTCACAGCTGCTGTGATCTATTGGGTGATGAGATTTCTCCGGTTCTTTGTTCACATCCGAGAAGTGTGCGTGTTGACGGCTCCATTCTTCGCTTCAAACACAACAATTGTGGCCTACTTATTTGGCAAAGAGATCTGGGATACTGGGGCAGGGCTCGTGGCTGCGGCATTAATAGCCATTTGCCCGGGTTATATTTCCCGATCAGTGGCTGGGTCTTATGATAATGAAGGGGTGGCCATATTTGCTCTTTTGCTGACCTTCTATCTGTTTGTTAAGGCTGTTAACACAGGATCTCTGGCTTGGAGTCTGGCTTCGGCTTTTGGGTACTTTTACATGGTTTCAGCCTGGGGAGGATACGTCTTCATCATCAACTTGGTTCCTTTGTATGTCTTAGTACTGCTGATTACGGGGAGATACTCCATGAGGCTGTACGTGGCGTATAATTGTATGTACATTCTGGGGATGCTTCTAGCAATGCAGATCCGGTTTGTGGGGTTTCAGCACGTGCAATCTGGTGAGCATATGGGGGCAATGGGTGTGTTTTTCTTGATTCAGGTACTTTGGTTATCAAAATTTTATTTTGTATTGATACTAGCTGCCTCATCGTCTGTCATTGGTACTACCGAATGTTATTTTGTGCCCCGCTAGTACTTGGCAAGTATTGACTATGATTGAGGCAAACTGCATGGATTATTATCTTGCTTGAATTCCTCTGAGAACTGTCGTTTGTACTTGTAGTTATGAGTTAGTGGTTTTGTAAGGTAATGGTGTCAATTATATTTGAAATAACTGGAGTGAAAAACTGTAAATGTTCCACTTTTTGACACGCAATGCTTACGTACAGTAGATTGGAAATATATTATCTTTGGCTTTTTCTTTATAATATCTCAACTGAACCTGAAATGATTTATAATCACTCTTAGCTTGAAAGAAAGAGGCTGAAAATAGATGAAAAACATATTTCCTTGCCGGTATCACTAGTCCGGCCTGGTTGGACTGCGGTTCAGAGTATAGGAACTTAGAGGCAAGTTTCGTGCGCCCGGAACAAGATGTCCTCTTCATTATCTTAATGTCGGTTCCTAATATCTGGGTTTCCTGACAGCTGTCACTGGAAGTCTATGTAACTTAAACCCATCCTGTATTTCAAAATTGAGGGGAACCCTAATGGGCTGAGGCCTTTAACAGAAACACCAAATAACCACATTTTCGTGATAACAAATGAATGAAAACTTATAACTCTGGATAATAAGAGCACACTGATTTGCTAAAGTGTGAGGTATATCTGGTCATTGATGCACTTCTTAACAAGAGGTAATCACGTCCATTTCTCTCCAATTTTCTGGTAATATTTAACTTTTTGCTCTTGTGTGTTAATTCTAAGTATAAACCCTCCATGCTTCTATTTAATGGCCCAACCCCATTGCTGAATCTACTGCTTGGGAAATCCTTGCTTGCTCTAACTTTTTTCATCTGACTTGTAATTGTTAAATGGATTCACTGGCTGCCAACTGATTTCTGACTATAGCATGCTCTTTACTGTCAACGTGTTCAAACTCAGGTGTTCTTCTTCTTGGACTGGGTGAAGCATCTTCTGGGTGATATAAAATTATTTCAAACTTTTTTGCGGATTACAGTTACCTCTGCAGTTGGTCTAGGTGCTGTTGCTTTGGGGGTTGGCAGTGCATCGGGATACATATCTCCATGGACTGGTCGGTTCTACTCTTTGCTGGATCCAACATATGCCAAGGACCACATTCCAATCATTGCATCTGTCTCCGAACATCAACCAACTGCATGGTCTTCGTTCATGTTTGACTTCCATATCATGCTCTTCCTTTTCCCAGCTGGGTTATATTTCTGCTTCAAGCGACTTTCAGACGCAACGATATTTATTATAATGTATGGTCTCACTAGCATGTACTTTGCTGGTGTTATGGTTCGTTTAATCTTAGTTGCAGCACCAGCTATGTGCCTTATAAGTGCCATTGCTGTTTCGGCTACTATAAAGAACTTCACTTCATTGTTGAGGCAGACAAATAAAGTTCTGCATTCTGGTTCTAGTAAAGGAAGTGCCAGCTCGAAGGCTTCATCGAAGGTGAGAAGCATGCTACTTTATCTTTATTTGCCAATCTAATAAAAAAACTATTTAGGGGGCATATTTTTCTTTTAGTTTGCATTCTTATTCTTGAGTATACTAAGACGGCTGCAACACCGGTCTTGGTCTTGCTGTTTGTAAGAGTTCTGTGTCTTTATTCAAGCTTTAATTTTGGTTGCTAAGAAAAGAATGGCTTGCATGCTGAGGAAGAATTAAATGTTGATATGACTGATGGATGAACTTTATGGTGGCTGTTGATGTTCAATTGGAGATAAAGTTTCATGAACATCCAGTGCAATGTTATAGCTTGATTAACACCTTGCTACTAAAAGAGCTACCATTAAGTTATAGTCAATGTCCCTGCCAAATCGCTCTTATCCAGCTTCTTCGATAGACTAGCTGAGGATTATGATTTTTTTCCACTATTGGATGAGACATTGTGGTAATATATTACTTTGAAAGGCTTTCTAGGAGTTAGGTGGCATCAGAGCCTCCAGTTGTCGATGACTTAGGTTTCGATGGATCATGAGATCAATTGTGGCATTATTCTTGGGGATGATTGCCCTGTCTTGTGTGGCATTGCTGCCTCTGTAGGTCATGGCATCTGACATTGTAGGTCATGGCATTTGATTCTAAAATATCCATCTCACTCAAAGTGTCATGGTCTGGTAGCTTTCAAAATTTCAATTCTAAAGATGAACTTGAGTGGGTACCTTTTTATAAATTCTCAGGCCCAGTTGAACCTTCAATTTTCTGTCATTGTATACCTTCCCGAGAATAATGTCTTGTTGTAATACTTAAATGTAGAAAATAAGTTCATTGTATCATTTTAACTCTTAAAACACACTTATTAATTCATCCAAGCTTTAAGTAGAAAACTTTATATATTTGCAGTTAATTGTGCCTATAAGGTGATCAATTCAGGATGGAGTGACTAATTATTTGGTTGAAAATGGACTTGATCCTTTTTGTTTTGGCATATCTACAGGCATCACTTGATCAATCTCTGCCTTTCCAGAAAAATGCTGCCATTGCATTGCTTGTAGGAGCCTTCTACTTGCTCAGCAGATATGTGACTCACTGTGTGTGGGTCACATCAGAGGCATATTCATCTCCATCTATAGTGTTGACCGCAAAGGGTGCACATGGTGGTAGGGTACTTTTTGATGATTATCGTGAAGCGTACTATTGGCTCAGGCAGAATACACCTCAAGAGGCTAAGATTATGTCATGGTGGGACTATGGTTACCAGATTACTGCAATGGGAAACCGAACAGTTATTGTTGATAACAACACTTGGAACAACACCCACATTGCAACAGTTGGACGTGCAATGTCATCCTATGAAGATGAGGCATATGAAATTATGCAGTCTCTTGATGTTGATTATGTTTTAGTGGTCTTCGGTGGCGTTACAGGCTATTCTTCTGATGACATTAATAAGTAAGTCATTGCTAGCTTTGGACCTATTCTGAATTTCCAAGTAAGTCTAGTGCCCTAAATCTTAATGTACTCGACTTTTGGTGCGTCGCATGACTATATGCCTCTGCTGGCTTGACGTAATAGTTCTATGCTGTGGGGATAGTTTTTGTGCTATTCTCTTACATGTGTTCACGTCATTTGTACTCCTTTATGAGATACCACGAGTAGATTTTATGTGGTGGCTGCTTTAATATTTGACCTCCGTTCTCACAAAAGCTGATGTTTCTATTGCAATGAGAGAGCTGCGTCCATGATGTGGGGTTGTTTATTGAAGACCTTCATTGGTGAAGAAAAGTCTTGCTCTAATTATGCTCTGCCTCATTAGCTTTTTAAAATATGAGGTAGATGCTTGTGGGTGATGGCTTCTTATTGAGGCTCCGTGTCCGCCTCATTCATAGACTTTGTTTGGTCTAAGCCTTGCTTGCTAACTGTTTGTTTAATTTCTGACAAGTTTGTTTTTTCTCACAAGCCAAAAAGATGCACTTTTCAATATCTGACAGCCTTTTATCTGGCATCTTTGTACTTCCATAAAGTTGATACAAATATGAAATAGCTAAGGGCTAGTTTGTATTATGATAAAACTTTCGTTCTGTAGGTTCTTGTGGATGGTGAGGATTGGTGGTGGGGTTTTCCCTGTTATCAAGGAGCCAGATTACCTTGTGAATGGAGAGTATCGTGTTGACAAAGGTGCAGCTCCAAAGATGTTAAATTGTCTCATGTAAGTGTTTCAACGATCCTTTATTCTCTGGAATTTATCTGTCCCGGTAATCTTGATCAGATTTGACTTTTTGACCAGTCTGTTTTGGCACCTGTCCAGTTCTTTTCCTTTGCCATTCCTATCTGTGATATTGAGTCATGTACGCATGTAGGGAACAAAAAATGTACTAACTTAGCTTGAGAACACTTGTCTTAAACCTAACAACATGTTAGTGAGTGGATAAAAAGACCTAATAACTGTTCTTGAAACTTCAAATTCTCACTGTTCTGTGTGTGGTGTGGCGATCAGGTACAAGCTATCTTATTATCGGTTTGGGGAGTTGCATACAGAGTATGGTAGACCTCCTGGGTAAGTTTCATTATGTGCTGTCTTTCATGTAAAACACACATGAAAATATAAATCATCAGATGTATAGACTTGATTTGAAAGTTTGATTCATGCATGCTCCCTTTTGGCTGTCTTAGAGTTGCCAGGGGATCACCTTCTCCTGCTGTAATGATTGGGTTATTGTGAAATTTGATTGACGTTTGTCTTTGTTGAACCAATCACTTCATAGTAGTGTGTTATAGAGGAAGAGAAGGATTCAGAACAATTACTAAGAGAGCATTCTAGTAATCTGTGGTAGGCGTAGTTGCTTGTTTGGTGACTGCAAAAATGTGGTCCAAAATTTAACGCATCTTCATTCGTCGTAGTGAAAATACCTCGCTCTAGACGACTAGTTCTATTTTCCTTTTCCTACAATCTCATACAAGTACACATCATCGCGTAAGCAAAATGAAGGATTGTTATAATTTGTCTGTGTTTCTGTCTGGATGGGCAGGTTTGATAGGGCAAGGGGCGTTGAAATCGGGAACAAGGATGTGAAGCTCGAGTATGTGGAAGAAGCATTTACCACATCAAACTGGATCATCAGAATTTACAAAGTAAAACCACCTAAAAATAGGCGGTGAGAGAGTCTTCTCTTTTTTTTTTTAATGCGGTACATTAGGTCTATATCGTTCAAAAAATTGACCAAGGTTTTTAGAAGTGGATTAAGGTTTTGAATTTGGTTTCTTAGCCGCGTGTTTGATCCATGTTTGATTGCTGCTCCTTCGCACTTTTTAGGAAATTACATTTTAGTGCGATCTTTTAAATTTACGATGAGTACAATTACAGTACCTAAGTTCGTTTCATTCCGTGTCTTTTTCTAGTTGCTGGTAGGACACGCAACCAACAACAGAGCTTTAGACGTTAAGATAACTCTTTCACTTGATGTCCAGAAAAACCAATTATATTATTGTAGGTAGATTACATTGATTCGTGAACAAAAAAACATCGTTTTATCTTGGAAATTTCATGAATACCACTATATTTTTGGTTAATTCATGAAATGTCACTAAAGAAAAAGAAAGTCACAAAATATCATTATATTTTCGTAAAAGTCCATGAAATGCCATTATAATCATTGATCATATGGAAAAAGATAAAAATACTCCTACTAGTTAATAAAATACTTTTAAAGTTCATAATATGTCCTGAGTGTTAAAAAATTCAAAAAATATCAAAATACAATAAAAAATATAAATTTATAAAATTAAAAAAGTTATAAAATTAAAAAAGTTATAAAATTAAAAAATTTATAAATTTCTTTTAAATTTTTAAACAATGAAACATTTATTTTTTTAATATTTTATGCTATTTTCATTTTTTTTCAATTTTTATAATTTTTATAAATATTTTTAATTTTTTATGTATTTTGAAATTTTTGTGAATTTTTTGACGTTAAGGAGTATATTGTGAATTTTAAAAGTACTTTTTTAACTAGTAGGGTATTTTTAACTTTTTTTCATCTGATCAATGGCTATAGGGACATTTCATGAACTTTTATGAATATATAATGACATTTTATAATTTTCTTTTTTTTAATGGCATTTCATGAATTAGCTAAAAATATAGTAACATTTCATAAAATTTCCCTTATATCTTTTGCCCGTAGAGTTACGTTGTTGCTCTGAAATTGTAGTCTTCCTTGAATAGTGACAAAATCGACAGCGTAACTTAGCACAATAGTCAGTACCTTGTCTTTAAAAGAAGGTTGGAGCAGTTTTCCCATTACATGAATCTTTTATCATCCAGAAGTCATTCGGAATGAGCGTGCCACAAGTACGTGGGATATGGGATTGCAAACAATCTCTTAGGGTATTAGCCACTATTTACGTGTAAGGATGTCTAATTTAAAGTTTTTTAAGTTTATATGTGATCTGTAGGATTTAATGAATTCGTGGGGGTCCCTATGTTATATGTGAGTTTAAAAAACATTGGATTTCACACTAGACCAAAATTATAACACTTTAGCATTGTTTATTTAAAATTTTATCAATTTTGGATAACATTTAAGCATCTTCAAAGTTGAACAAAAAATATAAAAATTGACACATGTAAAACGGGGAAAACCACTTTAGCCGGGAGAGTATCTTCGAGGTTGTGTAATTCCGTCAAACGTCATAGTTATAGATGTAATTAAACAAAAACAAGCTGAAGGGACAAAAATGAGATAACCCCACAGTTCATCATATGTATCTACAAGTTGAAGGGACAGAAATGAGACAAAACAAATTCTAGATTAAAATACCATGAAATTGTGACATTCTCGTTCTCTAATTTATTATCACTTCGTGTCACAGGTACACATGAAGAAAGTGTTGTCTCTTTGCCAAGAATAATTAATTGCTTTCTTTCAAAAAAAAAAAGAATAATTAATTGTATGTTTATATTTTTCAATTTTGCAAGTTGGCTATAGCTTTTAATGGAACTACTTTAGTTTTACGTATTCATTACGCGCTTTTAAAACCTTTGCTTATCATTATTAGGCATGGGTGGCAGTCAAATACTTGAGCTCTGGACATGGCTCTATAATGAAGAGCAATACTTTATCTTCCAGACCAGTTTGAAACATTCACGACTCATGGGGCTCTTTATTATTTAGCTACCAAAATTTTCTTACTTTACACCCTATGACATTCACGCACTGCAAGCCATGAAGTTTTCAACATTTGTCTAATGCTTTCACTAGATATTGTTATACACTACTTTAGAGTGACCACTTGTAAATGAGCGTGGGCAATTAAAAGTAATGCTCATAGTTAAGTCTAGGATTCGTATTTTTGAATTGTAGGTAGTGTCCATGTAGTTCATTCTGGTACTTTCTGATTAACGTATTGGAAGTTATATTAGATTGTATTTATATCACTACAAAAAAAACAGGATTTAGCGTCCGACGCTTTTGGACGCTAAACATAAAAAATCGGACGCTAAATGTGTTTAGCGTCTGATATTTGATGTTTAGCGTCCGATTATCGGACGCTAAAAGCCTGGACGCTAATTTTTTTTTTTGCGTCCGCGGACACTAATTTGCGTCCACTTAGAGTCCATTTTTGTTTCGGACGCTATTTAGCGTCTACTTGTTAGCGTCCGAAATCGGACGCTAAATAGCGTCTGCTAAATGGTCGCAAACCGCTTAATTGGACGCTAACTAGCTGGACACAAATTGATTACAGATTAGCGTCCAATTGTTTTCAGACGCTAAACTGCTTCTACCCATCAGACGCTAATTCAAATCTTCGGACGCTAAATTGCTTTTACTTGTCGGACACTAATTTATGTATTCAAACACCAAATTGAGTCTTTTTATCATTAATATTTATCATCAGTTAGTTTATATATTCAAACATCAAATTATATAATTTTCATACGTTATTCGGGTATTAAATTGTATGCATCATGTTAAATAAAAAAGGCACAACACATTTCTTATCTAAAAAGCCGAAAAGGCTTCTTTTTTTTCATTTCACATAGAACCGTTTCCACCCCACTTTTGTTGCCTTTCTAAAGGACTTAGTTGGAGCGATTTACATATTTGGAACTAAAAAGGAGCACATATAACACAACCATACAAAAGAACTAAATGTAGCAAGTTTGTGTTGGACCATTCTACATGAAAATAACAAAAAAAAAAGAGCACATCTAACACAAATTAAATATTCAAAGGAAGACCTCAAATAGACTCTTAGATTTCATCATCTCTGAGATTGTGGCAACCTGAAATGAAGACAGACAGCAGAATTATCAAACTAAGGACAGTAACTGAATACAAGCACCATGATACATAAGAAATATTCAAAGAAATTTGAACGCATATGAAACAATCTCCATCACATTCACCTCAATGATACGTTCAACTTCTTTCCTCTGCTAAGATACGTGATATACAAGGAAATGGACAAAGCAGAGAAGCATATTAAGATAAAGAAATCAACAAGGCAATGCAGCTATATACATGCTTGCACAGAGACACATACACACAGCACAATCAAGCAGGTTTCTTTAGAGCCCAATCAATTACTAATCAAAAATATTATGTGTTCGGTTGCATGACAACAACACCAGAACAATAAAACTGAACAGGATCATAGTGTCAATCTACCAAAAACAACCCCAACTCTAAGAGCACGGTGACATCTAAGGACAGAAGCATCTACATGACTACATCCCCAATATGCACAAATTAATACTGCACTGCAATCATGAATTGGGTAGTATAAGCTGTAAGCTTCCACTTCTAATGAAAACTATAACCTGATACAATTTATAAGCTAAGCTATTATATCAGAGGAGGCGCTGGTATTGTATACATGCCTTAAATAAAATAATTTATAAGCTAATTAAAAATTGAACCCAAGTTATTAAAGAAGGTTACCTCATGGCCAGTGACACCTAATATTGATGCATAATCACAATCAGTAGCTGTCTCAGGAGATGCCAATACAAGCTGACAATTGAATCTGAAGGAAAAATAATCGAACTGTAATTTACTAAAAAGTTAAAGGAAAACTTGTCAAATACAACAAATAACATAAGCGGCAAAAAGAAAATCTTTTAAAAGACATACAATCAAACTCTTGTTCTCCATGGCTCCCTTACAAAGCATTTAATGATCAAAAAGATTATACACATGTATTTAGCATTATATTACAAAGAAAAAATTACAAGCTCGATATACAAGACACATGCTATAAAAAAAAGTAAGCAATAATTCATTAGGATATTTGACAATGAACTTACATGTTAAAATCTTGAAATGCTACTATGTTGAAAAGATCCTGATCATAGTCAAGACCAAAGGTCTATGGATCACCCAAAAAAAAGGATTTAAAAAAAGAGTTTAAGGTCAAACATCAGATTAAAAAAGGATTAAAAAGGATTAAAGAAACATCATAAACCTTGCGTTTTTTGTTTCTAGGTTTGGCTTGCTCCCTCCATCCATTCATTCCTTCTTTATCGATTAACGTCCTAAAGCCATCTTTACAGATTCCTCTTTGTAATCTAATCTATGCATAGGTCTCACTCTCTAGTCTCTATCTAAAAAAAAACGCATAACAGCAGGAGAAAAAAATAATCCAATTTGAATGATCTTATTCATATTATGCTACAGTAGTAGTAGTAGTAGCACCATTGGTCTGTGTTTCTTGCAATCCTGCCGCTCCACCATCTATCTGTCCTTTAAGTAAGGACTTATCTTACCCACTCTTCTCCTCTTCTTTCCTCACAGTTGCTATCCCATCTTTTATCACTCACAGACATATCCATATCATAATATCCTTTTCTTTCATTCTTACATGTCCATAGATACAATTACAATTCATCCATCCATTCATCCATCAGAAGCGAGATGATGAGACATTATATAATCATTTATATATTGTAATGACATACTGAATAAGACAAATGATGCTCGAATTAAAATCATAAAGATATACACAATCCATTGTCAACCACTTTTGCAAACTACTAATATTGACAGATAATCGGAGGACTAAATTGATGTGCATGGATGGATTAGAGGTAATCACCTCATTCTTACGTTTTCATTGACTATGCTAGTTTCTCAGTATCTCTATGCTCTCTATATGGGGAGTATGATATTTTTTTATGTACCATTTGTCATTAGTTCCGGATTGCACTCTGTAGTAGTGCACATAACTTGTGAACAAACTGTTCAAACTTCTAGACACAGCAACTTTTTTCTAAATGTTGTAAGAAGATAAACGGATCCATTATGGAAAACCAGGATAGACTGCAGGAATTATTCCAATTACCAACACTCCTTTCTGCTATGCTAAATTAGATTTGGCAGTGACTTGCTTATCTATTATCCAGCCTCAAAATAAAACCATAGATTAGAGATCCAAACCCTCTTAAGAATGTTGATAGAGGTTGTAGTCTCTCAGTCTCAATACAATGCAGTTTGATCCTAATTGCTAATATTTAAGCTGAGCAGCATATTAACAATCATGTTATTGTAGATTCATACCCCATATAGAGCACCCTATCACCATCAGTGTAATACACAATTTCACTATTTCTTGCGAGCTAATTGAACTTCATCTAATATCAACGGAAAGTAAACAAAAATCATCTTCTAATTTTCTTATTGAACTTGCAATAGCAGATAAATAAAACAGTATCTTCCATGGCTAGTAGCACTGAGTTTTCATGATTTCCTTCAATTCTTCTGCAGTGCACCATGATAGAATGTTAATTTACAGACTGCAACTATTGACGGAAACAGAGGGGTTTTGCTCCAATTATGCTACCTTGTAAAAACTGAAGCAATATCTAAATTTGTCCACAAAAAAAGGAAAATCAAAAGAATACTACTAATGCAATTTCAAATCATCAACAAGAACATAGTGAAAAGAATTAATTAATCAGAATACAACATGCTCAATATATTAACAAAAGTATAGGAGCTATGTATTGTACCTTGCTCTGATTATGTAATGTACAATTGCATCGGTTACGGAATGAACTGCAATACCGGTTCAATCTGGTGTGCGGCGAGCAGAATTTCCAGATTTATCTCTGCAGAGATGCAAGCAAACAGAATAAGAGAAAGAAAAGGCTTAGAGTATGTATGTTCCTTATCGCCAGTTAGGGTTGCAATATTCATAAGGTGTGACGGAAAAAAAATCAAAAGCTTCTATTGTTATAATCACCACAGAGCATAAGATAAGTTTGATTAGATTACCGGTTCCGGAATGACTCTAACAATACCGGTTCAATCCGGTGTGCAGCGAGTAACATTTCAGATTTATCTCTGCATATCCACAAGCAAACAAAAGAAGAGATTGATATGGTACAGATTATGTATGTTCCTTATCGCCAGTTAGGGTTGCTATCGTCGTGAGGTGTGACAGACAAAATAATCAAAAGCTTCTATTGTTATAATCACCACAGACCAGAAGATAAGATTGATTAGATTACCAGTTCCGGAATGACTCTAACAATATCGGTTCAATCTGTGGTGTGCAGCGAGTAACATTTCCAGATTTATCTCTACATATCCACAAGCAAACAGAAGAAGAGATTGAAATGGTACAGAGTATGTATGTTCCTTATCGCAGTTAGAGATCACGTCCGTGCTTCTTTTCCCTCTCGTCTGCTTCTGGTTCCTTCTTCGTTCCTTGTTTCTTCTCTCGCGAACTGGGGCAGCGAACTAGCTTCAAGCCGTGGCGATGGTGGTTAGCGGTGAGATTGGGAACAACAAAAAAAACAGTAATTGCGAACTTAGCTTCATCGTGCGAGATTGGGAACAGGAGAAGAGATAGGGTTTGAGAATAGATAAGTGTAAAAGATATTTGGGAACAAAAAAAAACGGTAATTGTATATGGTTAAAAACTGATGGAAAAAATATTATACTTCTAATTTTCCTTCTAGTTAAAAAATGAAATCATGAAACAAATAAGACATTAGCGTCCGAATAGACATTGGACACTAATACCGACGCTGATCTGTGTCCATGTAGTATTGGTTACTAATATCGGACGCTAATAAATTAGCGTCTCAGAATAATCGGATGCTAATTTGCGTCTGTGATAGTGTCTGATGTTAATTTAGACACAAAATAGCGTCCGCCAAGTGATCGGACGCTAAATTCGGACACTAATTGAAAATTAGCATCCGTCAAGTAATCGGACGCTAAATTCGGACACTAATTACCATTTTTCTTGTAGTGTTACAGGAATTAAGTTTGATAGTCTCATCATTTTAAGGAAATTTAAACAAGACGCTCATTGCACTTTTAGTAAGATATGCATCCCCTTTAAAATACCAAATACTCAAGAGGAGACTAGTATAAGAAAATTAATTGTCTCCTTAAAATAGAAGTTTCTTGCACTGACACATAAATGAGCATTTCAAAGGAAGACCAACCATTAAAATGGCCAAAAGCAAACCATTAAAGATTGTCATGTTTGAGAAATGATATTCACGTAAGCTTTTCACATGAGAGAGAGGTCCTGTTCTTGTACCATATCCATTCTTTACATACAAATTAACTTTATGTTGTCACAAAATTTCAATGCCAAGATGATCCAATTTTGAATTACCAATTGGTACCCTTTTAGCACAATTTCTTCAATCTTCACCCAGTAATGACAACCCTCTTATTTGACCACATCCACTATGGTGATCCCTTGGGTGCCCATTCTTGTAAATGTTATTTCGAGAGTTAAAAAATAAAGTTGATTTAAGGAAGGGGAGAAGGAAGGAAAAAACTTAAGTTTCAGGAGTTTCTGAGACAAAGTTGTAAACCCCGGTAAGCGTAAAGGAAGTGACTACTAGCTTGGTCTCCCTTTTCTAGGCAGGGAATTGAAATTCTCTATGAGTAGTAATATATGTGATAACCCATCCAAAAGTGAGATATAAGTGGTAAAGTGATTGGTTTATAATAACACATATGGGTGCTAAGAATAGAATATAGGTGGTGGCCGATTTCCAGAAATGGATAATATTGTATTGGGAATAGGCCTTGTACATAACCTATCTCTTAGGTATTTATAGAGTGTAAAAGAGAATGTAAAAACGTTGTGTTTAACTAAGTTGTGTACATGTATATGTGAGTTAATACAAAATCTGATTTATGTTTCTGTTTTGGGCTTCTTTTCGGGCTGGGTTGTGTCCACTGCTTTTGTATTCCCCGCGATCCGAATGGGTGTAATCCCAGGTGAGATCGAAGAGACCAAATCTGGGCGACAACAATGGTTTTATGAGAACGTCGGTGACTTGCTTAGCGCCATGAATGAAGAAAATACGAAGGGACTGGTTCTGCACACGCTCACGGATGAAGTGATAACCGAGTCCTATATGTTTGGCACGAGCGTGGAAGATGGGATTTGCAGTCAGATAAGTGGCACCCAAGTTGTCACACCATAACACAGGCGATTGAGGTAAATAGATCCTTAAATCACCAATTAAGTTTTGCAACCAAGTAATTTCGCTAGTAGCATAGGCCATCGCTCGATATTCTGCCTCTGCTGTTGACCGAGCGACAGTCGGTTATTTCTTTGATTGCCAACTAATTAGGGTTTTCTCTAGGTAAACTCCAAACCCTGTTGTAGATTTTCTATCTGTAGTGTCGCAAGCCTAATCAATGTCTGAGTACGCTTGCAATAGGAAAGAAGAGTGGGTAGGTATGTGAAATGCAAGGTTGAGGAAGGATTTTAAGTAGTGAAGGATTCGCTTGAAAGTTTGCCAGTGAGATACAGTAGGAGAATGCATTGATTGACATAGTTTGTTAATTGAGTAGCTCAGGTCTGAATGAGTGAGTGATAAATACTGAAGAGCTCCTAGTAGACTGTGAAATTAGTAGGATTGTCAAAGGGTTGACGAGAGATTTGGGTGTTGGGAACTATAGTGCTCATGGGTGTCATGACTAACCGAGAATCGGACATGTTAGCCTTTTGTAGAAGGTTTTGAATGTAGTTCTTTTGGCTTAAATGTAAACCAGAGGATGTTATGTGCACCTCAACACCAAGATAAAAAATGTAATGGACCTAGGATTTTGACAGGAAAAAGGGATGATAATCTAGATATGAAATGTATCTTCAGAATGGAGGAGGAGCCTGTAATCATAATATCATCCACGTAGATCAGAATAAAGAGAGTATCCCCCCTGATAATTGTAAATGAAAAGTGATGCATCAGCTTTTGATGGACGAAAACCCATAAAGATTAGTGAGTCACTTAATTTAGAGATCTAGGCACGAGGAGCCTGTTTTATCCCATAGATGAAGCGTTGTAAGTGACAGACATGATCTGGTAGATAAGGATGGATGAAACCAGGAGGTTGATCCATACTGTTTTTCTCTGTTAGCTCACCATGCAGAAATGCATTGTCAGTATCCACTTGATTGATAGGCCAGTTTTTGCGCACAACAATTGCTAAAACTAGCCTTATAGTGGAGGGTTTTACCATAGGGCTGAAAGTTTTAGCATATTCTAATCCCTCTGTGTGTGTATAACCACGTGCAACCAAGTGTGCCTTCCTCATTTCTATTGTTCCATCCTGATTTTTCTTGGTTATTAGTACCCATTTCATACCAAGGGTTTTGGTGTTAGGTGGAAGAGGAACTAGAGTCCAAGTCTTGGTAGTATGTAACGCTTTGATTCTTTAAGCATAGCTTCTCGCCACTGGGGGTAGTGTAGGCTTGCTTGAAAGTAGGCTCATTTGGGACAGTTTCAGTGAGGTGAATGGATAGCCAGGCTATGGTGCCATAAGTTCGAATTAAAGGTTTCCTGATGTTGTCCCTAGCTCGTGTGGTCATAGGATGTTGAGGTGGAGGTAATGGAGAGATGGTTTTAGAAGTAGAAGGTGTAGAAGTAGTAGAACTTTGTGAAGGGATGTAGCTGGAGTAGTGGGTTGCGAGAGTGTTGGGGCTTCTCAGAGAAGGAGAATGGGAAACTGGTGTAGCATGAGGTGTATATGATGTGGGGCTGTTTGAGTTTGAGGTGTGTGTAATGGGTAAGGGTGAGGAGGGAGAGTGAGGTGGTTGTTGTGTGGGTAAAGGAAAATTGTTGGGTCGAGGAGCATAGGGTTGATAGACAGACTAAGAGGGAGAGGAGTGAGAGTGAGTAAGAGAGATAAGGAAATCATGTTTTATTGAAGATGACATCACATGAGGTATATATTTTGTTTGTCCTAGGTCCAGGCATAGAAAGCCTTTGTAGTTTGGGGAATGACCAAGAAAGATGCGGGGCAGAGATATGAATGTGAGTTTGTGGGTACTAAATGGCCTAAGGTTGGGCCAGCACTCACAACCAAAAACTTTAAGAGTGTTGAAGTCAGGTGGGGACTGAAAGAGTTTTTCATGTGAAGTTTTAAAGGAGAGAACAGAGGTAGGTGTTCTATTTATGAGATAAACAACAGTAAGGAATGAGTGTTCCAAAAATTTTAGAGGAGAGAAGCATGAGCAAGGAGAGATAGACCTTTTTCCACAGTTGTCTTGTGTCTGAACTCATATGACCCTTGTTGTTGATGGGAATAAGGGCAGGAGATACGTAGAGAAATACCCATCCAATGAAAAACATAACTTAAAGGCATGAATTCAGCACCACCATCAACTTTAACAACCTTAACTTGAGTAGCAAAGTAGTTTGAAACAAGATTAAAAAAATACTAACAATGTGAGAAACATCAAATTTAACACCCATAGGAAATAACCAAATATACTTGGTGTTATCATCAACAATAGAGAGATGATACTTGTTGCCACTGATAGCCAATGTATGTGAGGGACCCCAAACATCCATAAACAGTAGGTCAAAGGGTTTTTGTGAAACAGTAAAAGTCTTAGGATGAGGGAGATAATGCATTTTACCCATGTAGCATGCTTTACATTGAACTTGTTCAAAATCTTTGAAAGAAACAGGGAGATTGTATTTGCTGATAGTGAGATTAATGACCCTAAATGAAGGGTGACCTAATCTTTGATGCCAAATATTTGAGGTGGTCTTGTGAGTGACATGAGCTTGCAAAATTGTGGAACTAGGACTTGTGCAGCCACCAGAAAATTTGTACATTCCATGCTTAAGCCCTCCTCTGAGCAAAGTTCTCCTCGTGTCCAGATCCTTAACCAAAAAAATAAGTAGGATAAAAGTCAAACATTACATTGTTATCAGAGGTGAAATATCTCACAAAGATGAGATTTTTGTTTAAGTCAGGCACATATAGTAAGTTTGAGAGAGAGAAATGATTATGAGGAGTGGGCAGCAACCCTGTGCCTTGTCCCTTCACAGGGAGGGAGCTACCATTGCCAAAACTAACTTCATTAGAGGCATTTAAAACTTGATTTTCCAGGCTAAGATTAGAGAAATCATGGGTAAAGTGATTAGAAGCACAACTATCAGGATACCAAGTTGAATCATTAGCTGTATAATTAGCATTAAATTGTGAAGATGAAATAGGTTGATAGGCATGATCAAATTGGTGATAACATACAGGAGTAGTGTGGTCATACTTGCCACAAACCTGGCATTGCACTCTAGGATCACCTCTGCCTGAAAGGTGATTAGTATTACGTCCTCCTCTCCTCTGTAAGAACCTCTTCCTCCTCTAGAGTAATAATTTCCATGTTTCCTCGGCCACCTTTATAGCCTTTTCCTCAAGCAAAATAACTATTGTTGTTTGCAGAATTGGTTTGAGTATGTAGCATTTCTTGTCATGTGAGTATTTGTCACAATATCAAAGACCTGTTGTGTAACACCCCTCTCCATAATCACGTAATAATCTCTCTCGTAGCAATAAATAAAACGTCTTACAGCGGAAGAATAAATAATAACAACAATACTCACTCGGGTGTCACCGGCCATTACTCGCCCATGCGAGCAACGAAGCCAAACTACATCCAACTTCCAACATAAACAAACTGTTAACCGCTGTGATAACGAGAAACTCCTATACATCATACTAAGTCCAAAAATCATAAACATCGACAAGTGAGCGTCTACCCAATCCTGAATACACATAACCGTACCATAATACAATTCACCATCTTCTTTGTTATACAAACAAACTCCCTGTGCGGTAATCAAGTAAACTCTAATTACCTGTTCCCGCTCTTCGGCTTCGACAATAACAACAACCTGCACAATGAGTGTAGTATCAGCGCTATGCGCTGTGTATGCTGGGCCTGGACCCTAATGGTCACTTAGTCATTTTAACCATCTTATTATTAGATTGGTTTCATGCTTTACCATTTTACAATTATAATCAATACTGTAATATACATGTATAATATACATAATCATCCATCCAAACATCCATAAACACTTAACCATCAATCCAATCCAAACATTCATTTAATATTACAAACCACAATTGTATATCGAACGTATCGAATAATTACAGTGTAATGTACAATGTACAATCGCCGTAGCGTACAGTTTCCATAGTTAATTTACCTTGGCCTTTAAGGCCCCATCCAACCATGTTTAATTAATACCAGTTGGGCGTCAAGTTAAGACAACCCGATAACCTCACCATGGACAGTAGTCCTCCCGTACACACAAAGGTGCTCATTTCGCCAGAGGTCCGGAGGCCCCTAACTATTCTCTTTTGTCTCGTAAGACGTCCATATAAAAGGCCGTAGCCACCTGACCCACGATCCAAATAGGGCTCGTTGGGTATAACCTGGAGCGGAATCCAATCGGAAACCCCTTAGTGATCACAAATGCGCAACCAGGTAGTTCGTAAACTACGCTGGATTCCTCACCTCATCTCACACCATCTCTCTCATAATGTTTAAGATATGCTCTTAGTCTTATGGAGAATATAATTTATTAATTAGCTGCCCAATGGGTCGCACGCATACCTAAAAGTAATCTAGGTAATATTCATGTTCGAGATCCATGCTCTAGAGACCGACAATGTCGTGACTCGTTCCTAAGTATTTTACTTAGGTTGCGATATACTTAATACTAATACTATGGTATTATATCAAGTAACCGTCTTGTTATCACAATAACGTATATGTATGTTTATATAAGTCGATCTATAGTCGACGCAGTGTTAGTCCCGTAGGACGCTCGTGCATAATAATTAATGCAGTAGCACACAATCACATACAGGTATCCAAAACACTTAACACACAAGTGATATCAACCAAATCCGAGCCCAAGGAAATCCTTAGGACAACCCGGATCAAACCCCTTTACATACCGTTCACCAAGACCTAGGATGCGCAGTGTAGACCATTAGCTCGTCAAGCGCCTCCGTCTGTAGTATGATCTAAACGGTAATAAAACTATAAGTCAGTCTCCATGACTAACTACATCCAGTATTTTCGAATAACAAGTAACCCCGACAGTTCATCCCCGGACTTCTACAGTTGTTTGTTACGGGTTTCTCTAAACCGGTCGGCTTTGTTACTAAAACTCGTATGTCAAAATATTTCGACTGTTAAGTTTAATTCATTATGTTTCTTTAATCTTATCCACCATTAAATGTAGGTATATAACCTATAGTTGCATGTATGCATGCATTATTATATTATATTGTATTATTTTTCCACCATCCATTATAATACAATGTATTATATAATCCATTATATTTAGTAAATTATATTTGCATTCGAAACCTCATAACTTATAGTTCGTAACTATTTTCCATGTAATAACCACCACCATTATATTATATGGTTTCCCACCATATATATATCCATCCTTATATACATTATTCTTGTGTATGTATATATTTACCACATAGGTAATTTCCATGAGTTATAAAACACTTATATCATATGTTACATTTTATCATCTTATATTAGATGATTATTCCCATTAGTTGTATTATATACAACTTATATTAAGATTATTATCCTAATATTATGTAACATTTATGTTGTATATTTACAACTCCTAAGGTTTAATCAATAAATACCTTAGTTCATAAATCTTATTTTATAACTTGTCACATTATTTTATGTGAATATCCTTTTTTATTAATTCCCTTTTAAACCATATAATTGTTATAACATTATAGACCATAGTCTAAAATTCATTTTCTAACCTTAACAATTCGGTACAGCCCTTGAATTTGTTTAAATTCCATTTTGACCACATAACATTATGTAATGTTATACCATATACTAATATCATATAATATGATATTTTTATTCCCTTTTTTATAACCTATAGTTTTTATACAAAACTATTATATTGCCGCATGGGCACATATATTAAAACCTTATTCTTTTCCATAATCCATAGTTTCCTTTATTTACAAAATCACCACATTATTTATACCATGTTATATATACCTTATAATATAACATTTTTAACTTATAAAATGGTATAACCTATGGTTATATTTTTGTAAATTCCGAACAGACCCAAAACTGTTCTGTAATTGCCATTTGGCCCTATTTATAACAATAGTTTTATAATCATTAAAACCATATATTATACACATATCTTAAATACTTTTATAATTCTAAAAATCACCAAATTTCACCAAAGGGTTATAATTACCCTTACTAACCCATATACTTTGGGTATTTGCTATACCACCGTATATATTTCTCCAAAGTGTCATAATGACATAATAACTATATATTATACATATATAGTTTATTTTAATTCCAAAATCAACCAAATAAATTCCTAAAAATTCCTAATAGCCCATGGGTGTTTATAATACCGTTTTACACCCTTAACTTTCGGTAATAACATATTTACCACATATGTTATAAAATTGTTACAATAAAATACTTATCTTATTATAAAACCTTAAATAAGTTATCTAACTTATTTAATTTGGTCAAAACCTACCATATGGTCAAGGTTGACCTCCTTAATATTTCCTTGACCATTAATTTCTATATATTACAGTTTGTACCCATAATTTTCAAAATTACCATATAACCCCAAAACTTTATATAATCTTATAATTTTTATATAAACTCATTTAAACCTCTAAATTTCGGCTATATCATTATATAGCCCCCAAATTTAATTTAATTACACTATAACCCCAATTCCTTGCGGTAATTTATTTTTAGCACCTAAACTTAATTAAAAGCTTATAAATGCATAAATAAAATGGCCTAAAGTACATGGCC
The DNA here is from genome assembly GCA_023374045.1 of Limonium bicolor. Lineage (NCBI taxonomy): Eukaryota > Viridiplantae > Streptophyta > Magnoliopsida > Caryophyllales > Plumbaginaceae > Limonium > Limonium bicolor. The sequence continues at coordinate 157,638,784 of CM041778.1, read as the reverse complement.
TTATTAAAAACATTAGCTTATAAAATAAATTACACATAAATGCCCAAAAATGCATTAAACTCTTGGCCCTTACCACATCTTTTCAATATTTACCAATTTTCCACATAATGTCTTAAATTTGACAATTATGCTAATTAATTAGTTATAAAATTTATTAAACCATTCCTTAATCACCTAAGGTCAAAATAAGACCTTAATATAACCATTCACTCACGACACATATATATAAATATGTATAAACACATATTAATATACCAAGTGTAGGTTTAAGTGATTTATACCTTGTTTTTGCCAAGTTAAGGCCTTGTTTGGCCACGGCTGTTTGGAGATAAAGTTTCCACAGCATTATTTACATGTTTTCAAACAGAAATTAAGACATGATTAGTCTCCAAGCAAGATCTAACCATAAGAAGTGTTTAATGTAAATTTTCAAGGTAAATTTACCTTAGAATACCAAGGTAAGAACAAGTTGTCTTCGGCCTGTTTTTACATTAGGTAAAGAGTAGCAAAAGAGCTACTAATACCAAGCTTTAAACTGGTATAACTCAGATTAGAAGATGGCTAATTTTCACCTTGATTAAAATGCCTAAAATGGTGTTTTGGCTTGGATCTGGCTATACCTTGAAGCTCTTGATATACCAACTGAATAAGTATGTTAAGAAGAAGATAATAAGGCTAGGAACAAGGTTTCATAACCGGATTTGAAAGGAATCACAAGATAAGTGCTTAAAGCACATTTTTATACCTTAAGAACAAGATTAGATTTCTCCACCTTCTTCCCTTGTTACAGCCGAGATACACCCTCCATTTAACCTCCAAAACAACCTAAAAACATTGATGGAAATGGTTGATGCTTTGCTCCATGGAAAGAGGAAAGAATTGTGAAGAGAATGAACATAAAATGGCTTAATAAGCTTACCTATGTCAATTGTTGTTCTCTTCTGAATATGGGGTGTTACCCACGGTTTGGAGAAGCCAAAGAGAGAGTGCAGCAAGCTGGTTTCAGCTGGGAAGCAAGGTAATGAAGAAAAGTAGCTTAAATTCTCTTAAAACACATTTTTGCTTTGTTTATTGTATTTAGTGTTTGATGAGTCACCATGTATTATTGGCATCGGTTATTGGAGGGGAAAAGGAGCCTCTCACGTGGAGCACCAGTCAATCAAGGAGCAAATGTGTATTATTTATATTATAGTATTAGAAAGGTAAAAGTAGCTTCCTTAAATCATGGAATGTGTTGGAAGCTTGTCTCTTGTGCTTGCAAGTGATGAAATTAGGCTCCCCCTGCTTGTGGCTGCCGGCTCCATGGGATCCAAGGGGTCAACTTTGACCTCTTGACCATTCTTAGTCAATGTTGACTCAAGCGGGCCCCCTTTTAGGGTTTTATTAATATTTTAATATAAAATTTGTAAAAATTTGTAAATTTCTGGAATTAAATTCCTAATATGATATAATAGGCTATATTATCATATTTAAAGGTAATTATAACCTTTAATCCCATTAAAAACCAATTTATAAGGCAATTTCACAAAAACGTGCTTTTAAGGTGTTTTAGTGCACATTTTGAGTCGCAAGGTGTTTCTGAGCTCTATTTTATTTGAGAACAGTTTTGTTGTGTTCCTTACATGATATTTGATCTTAGTAATCCAACTTTACATAAAATAGAGGTCATTAGACCTTTAAGGTTCTCTTAGATCATATTTTTGCCCTACTTGACCTTAAAGCATGTAAATGCTTGTTATATGTGTTAGAGTGTTGTCCAACAATTGTAGTGTGTTCCTTAATGTGTTAATATGCTTAGGAAAAAATTTTAGATCCTAAGAAGTTCATTTGGGTATTTATTTACCCTAAACAGTCAAAGGGTGCAATATCTTGCTTTGTGTTGACCACTGTTATTCTCAATTGACTTTTAAGGCATGTTTAGGCCTTAATTAATGTGATTAGATGTTTAATCTATGTTTTATTAGTTTGGGTATTTCAATCTACCCCCCTTAAAAAGACTTCGTCCCGAAGTCGCTTAATGAAATAGGTAAGTATATAAATATATGACTACCCATTATTCACATAATGTATATCTATGTGATATATCATTTACATACATCGTATTGCACTTATACAGCACATAGCCATCACTTTGTGGCGTTAGTTCAATCATATATGGATATAGGTGATCCATCAGCACCATTATTTCCTATCAATTCTACAAACCCTGACAACCTCCCCGAGGTGTCCATAACATACCATCGTTCCACATTCCATATCTAATGATTCATTTCGTATCTAGGCTATACCATATGTAATCATTCTACAAAGCAATATAAGTATATATATCACAAGTAGCATAAGAAAGGTATTACATACATGGGTGTAAATACAACATTCAAACAAGTATCTCATAAGATACACACATACAAGTGCACATCACACACAAACAAACCAACAACGTACGCCCCGCGTACCAAACATAACCAACAACGTACACCCCGCGTACCAAACATAACCAACAAAACATTAACCAACAAAACATCGTATGCCCCGCACACCACCAATTCACTGTATGCCATGCATACGAAACAAACAAATAAACAAACCTCGTATGCCCCGCATAGCATACAAAACAACAAAACTTAGTGCACACACGTGCACAGCCAAGAGGCTCTACCCCCCTTAAAAAGGGTTACGCCCCCGTACCCCACAAGTATACAACAGCCGCTCAACAAGGAGCGTTGGATACTTGGCTCTCAAAGAGTTCACCAACTCGTGGTTTATCCTCATATCAGAGAGACGGGTATGACTCTAGCTCTTCCGGGCTCCTCAATACATAAAGGGTGAGGCACTGATCTATTTGTGCTCTCTCCCAAGTTCATTCTAATGGGCCCACTTGCTCCGTACTGAGGTGCAGACCCATGAATATAGGCTCAATTTGCCTCTTTCCATTGCTGTGAATCCTGTCATTTGGATCTCTAGCATACATGCGTGTGTCTTCTCTCACTGATATTCAGCTTGAGGTGTAATGTGACATTGGCTACTGTTAGTACTTAGTGCTCTTTGCACTTGTCTTTGTAATACCAAGACGTACCAGCCTACATGTCCACGGAGATAAGCTTGTCATCCGTGTCTCCTGGTGGTCTTATTCCGGAGTAACACACTGTTGTAGTTCTTTGATACACACTCGTGTTGATAACCATTACACCCTTCCGTATTCCCACTAGATTAATAACTGCACAAGTGCAATACCAAAACACTCAGTCCTACAGAGTGCAGAGGCGTAAACTCTCAGCAGCTAATATCTAATGAGTCAAACAGATAAGATGAGCGAATTATCATGTGAGTGGTATATTCCAAGTCATTGTTCCTTGCTTAAGGTATCTGCTAGTATTTAGCTTTGTCTCTTATCATTGCGTAGTCACGCGTTTATGTCCACATAATCTGGTAGATTTCCTCTGGATTGCAAGCCTTTGCTCGATCCTTATGAGGATTCTACATATTATTCATCCATAATGGGTTTCCATGTTTCTTTCCTTCGGTTTCACGTCCTTGAACGGTCTCCCTGTCTTCACTATATACTGTCTACTGCTCTCTGTTGAAGGTTCTTGATTTCTCTAGCCCGTTGGTTTAACTGCGGCTCCTCTCGTCCATCTTCGAGGTAATCTGCATCACTGTCCTTAGTATGGAGTTGACTACTTCTCGTGTTCCTAACACTACTTGTCTACTTGCATGGGGTACCGTGCTGATACATTACTACTTACCCGACTAACTCATAAATAAGTCTGTCAGGCCCACATGCTCCTATCGGAGTGCGGTCGTCCCATGTCTCATTTAGTAAACTGGTAATGTCTGTCACACGGGTATTGTGAAGTATTCTGTTGTCAATCTCCCTTTGATGGATATCCCTTTTTTTTTCTTTTTTTTTTCTTCTTCTTCTTCTTTTTTTTGTTAATTATCTCATGTTATTGGTTATCTTGTAATAAGTGCTATTGCCTTTAATGGCATCGGTGGTAATTCATGCCATAAGCCGGCGTTATTCAGCTCGGTGTAAGTAAAATCTGTGCTATATTTAGCAAAATTGTTTCTTCTATCCCGAACTCATTGAGTACAACACATATTCCTTTTCTCCCTGTTTATCATGATCACAGCTCATCCATAGTTCATATTCATTCCCTCATCCGTTTAATTGGATGTATTGCAGATCGCATAATAGCTTGAGCAACTTGGCTCTTCACTTTCCAACCATCCTCACTGACGGTGGTGCATCTACAAAGGGTATGCTTGTCCATAAGGACTAAACATTCATCACTGGCAGTGATTAGCATTAAATGCGGGTATACACTGGTGGTGTTTGGCTAATAAGCCATGTCTGAAAATTCTCGAACAATTAAACTGGTGTGGTTTACAATCACAGTGGCTGTATAATTTCTTCAGTTGCAATGGTTGGACTAACGGTCCTTCCAAAGTTGCATAGGTTTCTAATATCAAGGTTTGAATGAAAAATATGAAAATAATTTTTTATATATAATAAAATATTAAAAGTAGTAGTAGTTGCAGTTGCATTTGCAGTTGCTGTTGCTGCACTTGCTGTAGCAAGTGCGCAAGGCAGATGCAAATTTCAGTAGTGTGATTGTCATAGCGCTTGCAATAGCAAGTGCGCCATGCAGGTGGAAATCCTGGTTCAGTAATTACTGGTCTCATTGACTCTGTGTCGTCGAGTATGGGCTACATGATAATGTAAGCGTTAACATCATGTTCATATATATATAATCCGTCAAGGTTCCAAGGTCAATCGTATCGAGTCCACAAAACTAGTCTCAAAAGTCATACACAAAAGGCGAGTGGTCAATGACACACTCCCACATATTTATAACATGTCTCTGTCTAACATCCAAGGTAAGTACACAACAAGGTAAACAATAGTCTTCCACCAGCGGTCTCACGAAGTTCAGGGTACTCATGCCCTATCTACTCCCTTGCCCTTCTGGGCTCCAGCATCAGTAGATGTCTGGCCATCCTGACCGCCTCGTGGTACTCCAGATCCTCCAGCCGAGGTCTTCTGAGTATTCCTTGGTGGCCTGTAGTTACGGCTCTCAGGGTTCATCCAGCACTCGAACTCCCTATGGCCCTCTTTCTTGCAGCACCAACACTCAACTTTGCGGCCATTGCAGTCGACCCCATGATGGTCCTTCCCACAACGCTTGCAATAGAAATGGCGCTGGGGCTGTCCGGTGCCTGATGGTAGTATTTAGTTTAATTTAAAATCTGATGATACAAAGGTTAAGGTCACAATTGAATTTAAGAGGTAGGTGTTCTCACCCTTAGGAGGTGCAGATCTCAGAGGTTGAGCATCAATAGCTGGGCCGGTCAACCGAAGGACGGGCTCTTTCCCCTTCTCTCCCTGGTGACCCTGCTGCCCTTTCTTTGGAAAGAATTTCCTGTTCAAGGTTCCGGGTCAGCATTCATAAGGTATTTATTATGGTAACAATTTAGAATGGGATAAGTCCTTACTTTCCCTTCTTTTGGCTATCGCCTGGAGATGCTCCTCCACCCTCAGACTCTCCCTCAGGGTTCTTTCTCTTCTTGGCCCCGAGAGTCTCTTCCCGAGTCTGGAGCATTAGCTCCGTCCTCGAGGCAGCGTCGTAACACTCCTGGAATCTCATTGGTAAGTTCTCACAAAGCTAATCGGTAATGTAGTAAGTAAAGAATTTATGGCTTTCATGTTAATACCTGGATGGTAGTGTAGAGGGTAGCACCCATCGCCATCTGGATGCGAAACAACAATCCCCCCCGGAACTTCTCGACCTTCACGGTCTCTGAGTAATCAACACCGGGGATGAAGTCCAGTAGACCAATGAATCGAGCATAGTACTCATCCACGGTCAGATCTCCCTGGGACAATGTCTCAAACTCATGACGCTTCTTCTGCTTGAGGTGCGCCGGGTAGTACTTCCCTCTAAGCAACTCGACAAAGGCAGCCCACGAAAAGTCGGGCGTAGCCAGGTGATGGTCCTTGACCAACCTCCACCAAGTGCTGGCTGCATCCTTCAGATGGAAAGCAGCAATGACGACTTTCTTGTCGGCGGGTACTTGTAAAGCTTCATAGGCATTCTCATGTTCAACAATGAAACGCTCCAAGGCTACGGGGTCTGGCTCCCCAGAATATGTAGGTGGTCGGGTCTCGGTAACTAACTTCAGCCAGTTCGTTTCCCTGGGCTGGTGCTCCTCCTATCTGAGTACCACACTGTGCGAGAACGGCAGCAACCATTTCTGCAACTCCTGGAACCACGGGGTCACCGCCTCCACCTCTACCAGTACCACACCCTCTAGTTCCCCTAGACATCTGTAGTATAGTATGTCACATATATACTCGGTAATTTACCGTACACAACCAGTAGATATTGAATTGCCTTAAAGGCTAACCTATCACGCAATTTGCGTTACTAGACACAATATCCTTTAAGACGAATCGTCTCATACTTCACAAACGTTTTCCATAATTTCCCAAGTCCTAAGCTCACTGTCTTAACCTATTTTCTCATCATCAGAGCGGTACTCCGCTCTGATACCACTTTTGTAACACCCCTCTCCATAATCACGTAATAATCTCTCTCGTAGCAATAAATAAAACGCCTTACAGCGGAAGAATAAATAATAACAACAATACTCACTCGGGTGTCACCGGCCATTACTCGCCCATGCGAGCAACGAAGCCAAACTACATCCAACTTCCAACATAAACAAACTGTTAACCGCTGTGATAACGAGAAACTCCTATACATCATACTAAGTCCAAAAATCATAAACATCGACAAGTGAGCGTCTACCCAATCCTGAATACACATAACCGTACCATAATACAATTCACCATCTTCTTTGTTATACAAACAAACTCCCTGTGCGGTAATCAAGTAAACTCTAATTACCCTGTTCCCGCTCTTCGGCTTCGACAATAACAACAACCTGCACAATGAGTGTAGTATCAGCGCTATGCGCTGTGTATGCCGGGCCTGGACCCTAATGGTCACTTAGTCATTTTAATCATCTTATTATTAGATTGGTTTCATGCTTTACCATTTTACAGTTATAATCAATACTGTAATATACATATATAATATACATAATCATCCATCCAAACACCCATAAACACTTAACCATCCATCCAATCCAAACATTCATTTAATATTACAAACCACAATTGTATATCGAACGTATCGAATAATTACAGTGTAATGTACAATCGCCGTAGCGTACAGTTTCCATAGTTAATTTAGCTTGGCCTTTAAGGCCCCATCCAACCATGTTTAATTAATACCAGTTGGGCGTCATGTTAAGACAACCCGATAACCTCACCATGGACAGTAGTCCTCCCGTACACACAAAGGTGCTCATTTCGCCAGAGGTCCGGAGGCCCCTAACTATTCTCTTTTGTCTCGTAAGACGTCCATATAAAAGGCCGTAGCCACCTGACCCACGATCCAAATAGGGCTCGTTGGGTATAACCTGGAGCGGAATCCAATCGGAAACCCCTTAGTGATCACAAATGCGCAACCAGGTAGTTCGTAAACTACGCTGGATTCCTCACCTCATCTCACACCATCTCTCTCATAATGTTTAAGATATGCTCTTAGTCTTATGGAGAATATAATTTATTAATTAGCTGCCCAATGGGTCTCACGCATACCTAGAAGTAATCTAGGTAATATTCATGTTCGAGATCCATGCTCTAGAGACCGACAATGTCGTGACTCGTTCCTAAGTATTTTACTTAGGTTGCCATATACTTAATATTAATACTATGGTATTATATCAAGTAACCGTCTTGTTATCACAATAACGTATATGTATGTTTATATAAGTCGATCTATAGTCGACATAGTGTTAGTCCCGTAGGACGCTCGTGCATAATAATTAATGCAGTAGCACACAATCACATACAGGTATCCAAAACACTTAACACACAAGTGATATCAACCAAATCCGAGCCCATGGAAATCCTTAGGACAACCCGGATCAAACCCCTTTACATACCGTTCACCAAGACCTAGGATGCGCAGTGTAGACCACTAGCTCGTCAAGCGCCTCCGTCTGTAGTATGATCTAAACTGTAATAAAACTATAAGTCAGTCTCCATGACTAACTACATCCAGTATTTCCGAATAACAAGTGACCCCGACAGTTCATCCCCGGACTTCTACAGTTGTTTGTTACAGGTTTCTCTAAACCGGTCGGCTTTGTTACTAAAACTCGTATGTCAAAATATTTCGACTGTTAAGTTTAATTCATTATGTTTCTTTAATCTTATCCACCATTAAATGTAGGTATATAACCTATAGTTGCATGTATGCATGCATTATTATATTATATTGTATTATTTTTCCACCATCCATTATAATACAATGTATTATATAATCCATTATATTTAGTAAATTATATTTGCATTCGAAACCTCATAACTTATAGTTCGTAACTATTTTCCATGTAATAACCACCACCATTATATTATATGGATTCCCACCATATATATATCCATCCTTATATACATTATTCTTGTGTATGTATATATTTACCACATAGGTAATTTCCATGAGTTATAAAACACTTATATCATATGTTACATTTTATCATCTTATATTAGATGATTATTCCCATTAGTTGTATTATATTATACAACTTATATTAAGATTATTATCCTAATATTATGTAACATTTTATGTTGTATATTTACAACTCCTAAGGTTTAATCAATAAATACCTTAGTTCATAAATCTTATTTATTTATAACTTGTCACATTATTTTATGTGAATATCCTTTTTTATTAATTCCCTTTTAAACCATATAATTGTTATAACATTATAGACCATAGTCTAAAATTCATTTTTCTAACCTTAACAATTCGGTACAGCCCTTGAATTTGTTTAAATTCCATTTTGACCACATAACATTATGTAATGTTATACCATATACTAATATCATATAATATGATATTTTTATTCCCTTTTATTTATAACCTATAGTTTTTATACAAAACTATTATATATTGCCGCATGGGCACATATATTAAAACCTTATTCTTTTCCATAATCCATAGTTTCCTTTATTTACAAAATCACCACATTATTTATACCATGTTATATATACCTTATAATATAACATTTTTAACTTATAAAATGGTATAACCTATGGTTATATTTTTGTAAATTCCGAACAGACCCAAAACTGTTCTATAATTGCCATTTGGCCCTATTTATAACATATAGTTTTATAATATCATTAAAACCATATATTATACACATATCTTATTAAATACTCTTATATAATTCTAAAAATCACCAAATTTCACCAAAGGGTTATAATTACCCTTACTAACCCATATACTTTGGGTATTTGCTATACCACCATATATATTTCTCCAAAGTGTCATAATGACATAATAACTATATATTATACATATATAGTTAATTTTAATTCCAAAATCAACCAAATAAATTCCTAAAAATTCCTAATAGCCCATGGGTGTTTATAATACCGTTTTACACCCTTAACTTTCGGTAATAACATATTTACCACATATGTTATAAAATTGTTACAATAAAATACTTATCTTATTATAAAACCTTAAATAAGTTATCTAACTTATTTAATTTGGTCAAAACCTACCATATGGTCAAGGTTGACCTCCTTAATATTTCCTTGACCATTAATTTCTATATATTACGGTTTGTACCCATAATTTTCAGAAATTACCATATAACCCCAAAACTTTATATAATCTTATAATTTTTATATAAACTCATTTAAACCTCTAAATTTCGGCTATATCATTATATAGCCCCCAAATTTAATTTAATTACACTATAACCCCAATTCCTTGCGGTAATTTATTTTTAGCACCTAAACTTAATTAAAAGCTTATAAATGCATAAATAAAATGGCCTAAAGTACATGGCCTTATTACAAACATTAGCTTATAAAATAAATTACACATAAATGCCCAAAAATGCATTAAACTCTCGGCCCTTACCACATCTTTTCAATATTTACCAATTTTCCACATAATGTCTTAAATTTGACAATTATGCTAATTAATTAGTTATAAAATTTATTAAACCATTCCTTAATCACCTAAGGTCAAAATAAGACCTTAATATAACCATTCACTCACAGCACATATATAGAAATATGTATAAACACATATTAATATACCAAGTGTAGGTTTAAGTGATTTATACCTTGTTTTTGCCAAGTTAAGGCCTTGTTTGGCCACGGTTGTTTGGAGATAAAGTTTCCACAGCATTATTTACATGTTTTCAAACAGAAATTAAGGCATGATTATTCTCCAAGCAAGATCTAACCATAAGAAGTGTTTAATGTAAATTTTCAAGGTAAATTTACCTTAGAATACCAAGGTAAGAACAAGTTGTCTTCGGCCTGTTTTTACAGTAGGTAAAGAGTAGCAAAAGAGCTACTAATACCAAGCTTTAAACTGGTATAACTCAGATTAGAAGATGGCTAATTTTCACCTTGATTAAAATGCCTAAAATGGTGTTTTTGGCTTGGATCTGGCTATACCTTGAAGCTCTTGATATACCAACTGAATAAGTATGTTAAGAAGAAGATAATAAGGCTAGGAACAAGGTTTCATAACCGGATTTGAAAGGAATCACAAGATAAGTGCTTAAAGCACATTTTTATACCTTAAGAACAAGATTAGATTTCTCCACCTTATTCCATTGTTACAGCCGAGATACACCCTCCATTTAACCTCCAAAACAACCTAAAAACATTGATGGAAATGGTTGATGCTTTGCTCCATGGAAAGAGGAAAGAATTGTGAAGAGAATGAACATAAAATGGCTTAATAAGCTTACCTATGTCAATTGTTGTTCTCTTCTGAATATGAGGTGTTACCCACGGTTCGGAGAAGCCAAAGAGAGAGTGCAGCAAGCTGGTGTCGGCTGGGAAGCAAGGTAATGAAGAAAAGTAGCTTAAATTCTCTTAAAACACATTTTTGCTTTGTTTATTGTATTTAGTGTTTGATGAGTCACCATGTATTATTGGCATCGGTTATTGGAGGGGAAAAGGAGCCTCTCACGTGGAGCACCAGTCAATCAAGGAGCAAATGTGTATTGTTTATATTATAGTATTAGAAAGGTAAAAATAGCTTCCTTAAATCATGGAATGAGTTGGAAGCTTGTCTCTTGTGCTTGCAAGTGACGAAATTAGGCTCCCCCTGCTTGTGGCTGCCGACTCCATGGGATCCAAGGGGTCAACTTTGACCTCTTGACCATTCTTAGTCAATGTTGACTCAAGCGGGCCCCATTTTAGGGTTTTATTAATATTTTAATATAAAATTTGTAAAAATTTGTAAATTTCTGGAATTAAATTCCTAATATGATATAATAGGCTATATTATCATATTTAAAGGTAATTATAACCTTTAAGCCCATTAAAAACCAATTTATAAGGCAATTTCACAAAAACGTGCTTTTAAGGTGTTTTAGTGCACATTTTGAGTCGCAAGGTGTTTCTGAGCTCTATTTTATTTGAGAACAGTTTTGTTGTGTTCCTTAATAGATATTTGATCTTAGGAATCCAACTTTACATAAAATAGAGGTCATTAGACCTTTAAGGTTCTCTTAGAGCACATTTTTGCCCTACTTGACCTTGAAGCATGTAAATGCTTGTTATATGTGTTGGAGTGTTGTCCAACAATTTTAGTGTGTTCCTTAATGTGTTAATATGCTTAGGACAAAATTTTAGGTCCTAATAAGTTCATTTGGGTATTTATTTACCCTAAACAGTCAAAGGGTGCAATATCTTGCTTTGTGTTGACCACTGTTGTTCTCAATTGACTTTTAAGGCATGTTTAGGCCTTAATTAATGTGATTAGATGTTTAATCCATGTTTTATTAGTTTGGGGTATTTCATGTTGAGCTAGATGGGGGGGAGGGAATATAACTGAACAAGGGTCCAACTACTTATAGAAGGGAAATAGATTTTGACATCCATCTACATGAATCACACCTAGCAAGTAGCAAGGGCGGGCACCCTCTCCTCCTTAATCATTGCCCATATACTGTCAACTTCAAAATGGGCACTTGTTGAGCTAGATGTGACTCATAAGTGAGTAGTTGACTATGGAGAACATCAGGAGAAACTGCCTCTGTACGCATCATAAGGTTTGTTTTGACGGAGTCATAGTCCAGAGGGAGACCATAAATGATATAGCTAACAAAATCACCATATGACGTACGAGATCCTGTAGAGGCAAGAGAATTTGCAATAGAACTGGCCTTGATAAAAAAGTAGTGATGTTGTTTGAACCTTTTTTTATGCTCATGAGTTGTGCACGTAACAACATGATACTGGAATTAACCTTAGTTGCGAACATCTTTTGAATTTTATTGAAGGCTTGAGCAGAAGTAGAGGAAAGAACAACCTGAGTGAGGACTAATTCAAACATGAATGTATTTAGCAATGACATAATTAATTGATTTGTTTGTTTCCATGTGATAAAATCTGGGTTTGGAGAATTTTAAATGGTTTCTGTAGGTTGAGGTTTAGAGCCATCAATCCAACCAAATAATCCATGCCCACGAAGATATGGTTCAAGTTGGATTTTCCATAAGGGAAAGTTTTCAGTGGTGATTTAATGAAAATGGAAGAGGGAGACAAGAATGACGAGACAAATATGGTAGTACAAGAGAAAGAGGAAGAGGATGAAGTGGTAAAAGCACATGAAGAACCGCTGGATTGAGCAGAAAAGGGAGAGGGTGTACCAGTAGACATGGCTGAGCTCACCAAGGGCCGATGGAGAAAAGATCAAAAAACCTCCAGATGCTCTCATACATTGCTAAGAATAGAATATAGGTGGCGGCTGATTTCCAGAAATGAATGATATTGGGAATCGGCCCTATACATAACCTATCTCTTAGGTATTTATAGTGTAAAAGAGAATGGAAAAACGTTGTGTTTAATTAATTTGTGTACATGTATATGTGGGCTAATACAAAATCTGATTTATGTTGTTTTGGGCTTCTTTTCGGACTGGGCTGTGTCCATTGCTACTGTAATGCGTTGACTACGACAACAAGGCCTTCCATTTGGCTAGTTTTCAAGCGTGAATGACTTAAGAGTTGGATTGCTTGATAATTATCCATGCGGGGTACTATAGATGGTAACAAAGTTGACTCGAGACCGTGTCAGGATGAACTACCCGACACCTATCGAGGAGGTCCATGGGACTTGGATGTTAAACTTACGACGAGGATGTCGCGGTCTTGAGTAAGGGAGTATGTGATACCCTATCCCACATCGGGATATGAGTGGTAAAGTGATTGGTTTATAAGGATTTGGTTTCCTACAACGACAAGGCCTTCCATTTGGATAGTTACTCTTATGGGATCTTACAGACATATAGAACATAATCTAAACATCATCCTTGACTAGATCAGTAAGAAGTTTCTATGTGGCTAGTTACTTTCAACTCAAGATAAAAGACACTCGAGTTTTGAGTATTGCGCTAACACTACTTTGGCAAGGCACAACAACGACACTATTTGATGATTCATACTCCCTGGGTCCGGTAAAAAAGTAAAGCAAAGTCAACGCCTATATAGTTGACCACATGATTTGAGTTCCATATATCCAGTGAAGGACCTGCATATCCATGCGGGATACTACAGATGGTATTATAGTTGACTCGGGATCGTATCCGGATGAACTACCCAACACCTATTGAGGAGGTCCATGGGACTTGGATGTTAGACTTACGACGAGGATGTCGCGTTCTTTGAGTGGGGGAGTATGTGATACCCTATCCCACATTGGGATATAAGTGGTAAAGATTGGTTTATAAGGATATGGTTGCCTACAACAACAAGACCTTCTATTTGGATAGTTACTCATATGGAAGGTTACAAACATATAGAGCATAATCTAAACATCATCCTTGACTAGATCAGTAAGAAGTTTCTACATGACTAGTTACTTTCAACTCAAGATAAAAGACACTCGAGTCTTGAGTATTGTGCTAACACTACTTTGGCAATTAAGACACAACAACGACACTATTTGATGATTCATACTCTCCGGGTGCGGTAAAAAAAAAGTAAAAAGCAAAGCCAACCCCTATATATTTTACTACAATGATTTGAACTCCATATATCCAGTGAAGGACCTACATATCCAGGCAACATAGTTGGTTATAACTTCCTGGCACACCCGTAGTTAAATTCGAGGGACAAGCAAAAGGAATACATTAATTTATGAGGGTAAAGGAGCTTTGGGAACTAGTGTTGTGATAGTTTAGTTTAAATTTTGTTTCTACCTGGACCATGTATTGAAGCCCAACTGCGGTACTCATTATTTGACATGCAAACGGGCCAGGGTTAAGACTAGGGGTGGCAATTTTTACCCAACCCGATAACCCGACCCATACCCAACCCGAAAATAGCGGGTTTGGGTCCCGATTATTGACCCATTTAATTATTGGGTCGGGTATGGGTTACCTATTAAATTTTTGGGTTAGGTATGGGTTCAAAGTCCTAACCCGTAGTCAACTCGACCCATTTATTTTATTTTATTAAAAATAATAATAAATAGATAATTAGATAAAAATATAAATATATTACTAAGTAAGTGCTAACCTACTATTAGTATAATATAGATTATGTAGTATCTTTTTGATGAGAGGTTGTTTATTTGATAATACTACTTTGTTGTATTTTTTTATAAAGCAAAAACGAGAGTATTCGTTATGTGGATTGTCAAAAGACAGTGTGCTGCTCTCTCCTCCACAGCTCCCACTGTGGTCCTATCTCTCTGTACTCTGTGAAGTTTTTGTCTATGTTTTGATTCTATATTCTGAAAGAGAAAATACAGTTATATTTGGCCCAGGCGCTTGCCCAGGCGCGTACACACACCTTCTTCTGTTAAGTGCTACTGAGAAATGAAAACCCTAACATTTAATAATTAAATATAAGGAAATAAATATTATTTGGGATATAAATATTATTTGGGGATTATGAAACCCTAAAGAAGCATATAAAACCTTGGGCGTTAAAAACGCACCCAAAACTCCTAAGGTCAGAAACGAGCGTAAAAGCCGACCTTAAGTTAAACAATTATATAAGCTATGGACATATACGAATTTAACAAGGATCATTTTATGATCTTTAAAATACAAGTTCTCAGTTAGAACTGAGTGGTAAAAATACAAAGTTCTCGGAAGGTTCCCGATGGGGCCCCATAAAAGCCCGGGAAGGCCTAGGAGGAGTGCCAAGGTGGCACGAACCCCTATATAAATTATTCTTAGAGTTCCTAAAATTATTATTAATCATTCTAAAGAGAATTGCCAAGCTACTTCTTCAAAAATAAACAAAGAACTCGGGGGAAATTTCTTAACGCTCCTTTTACCTCGGGAGTGCCCCTTTAGCCCGAAAATTGAGTTACAAGTTTATATAACCCTATATAACTTAATGTAACACCTTAATATATTATTATTGACTATAAACAATGTCAATAAACACTTGGAACTCATAGCAACTAATTATTTCCTAGAAAATCCTTAAAGCACAAAAACACACCTTCGGGTGTCACAAAAATGCGTTCTACGCAATTACCTTGAAGTTTTTGAGGAGCCACGAGTTAGTAATATTAAAAATGGATAAAATGATCATCTAAATCAATTGATGGCAGTGCTAAAATCATAGCACAAACAGGGGCGATTTTAGAGACAAAAAGATACCTAAAATCAGCATTTTTACCTTAAAACTTTCACCTTTTACCATAATAAAAATGTACCAATTAAATGCTGGAACCTATTACACATATTAGTATGATCTTAGTACAATATAGTGTAACAAAAATCAAATGAAAAATAAATCCCACATGGGCCCTATACCATGCGTTAATACATGCCTTAATTGGCTAGTTTTTGTAAAAATTATTGTCTTATTATATAGTGACTCATCTCCACCTTAGTATTTGATAGTGTATGATTATTGCTGTCATTAGGAGCCTTTCTCCAGTACGTGTACCTGCAAGAAGAATCAATAAGGTTAGCTCATATTAAGATAATGACAATAATGTATAATCTAGTCATGATAAGTGTGAAATATATATACTTTTAGGGTTATAATTATTCCTATTTTAATAACAATTCATGTCATATTTCTCACTTATCATATGCTTTTACTTAAATTTATGTTTTGATGTGAACTGATACATTTTATGTGTCAAATGCAGGAAACAAATATATATAATACACACTGTCATTGTATACTCCCTCCGTCCTGAATTGACCGTCCTGTTTACTATTTGGACATGTCGTTTGACTTCAATTTTTAACATATAAGATAAATTAATTTTGAAAATTTAAGTTTTGCATATGAATCCTTACATGATAAACTATATGTTACAAAATTTAGTTTTATAAAATTATTTTATATTATATGTTTAATATTGAAGTGGAAAAACGTACCATAAAGCAAACAGGACAGTCAATTCAGGACGGAGGGAGTATTATAAATCGCTGCAACTCAGATGCAAATTATCATCATCATTCGCTGATGAATATCACAACCACTTACACACGTCATCATGGCCTCATATCAATTGGGTTCATTCAGATGCGCAGACATGTAACATGGAATTTGGAGACAAGAGACGCAGAGCATGATCTTACCGACAAGACCTGCAGCGAATATAGAGGCGCAGACAACTTGGAATTTGGAGACAAGAGACGCAGAGCATGATCTTAGACCTTGCAGACTTCATGGAGTAGCATTCACGTGATTAAGGCTGCATCATGGTTTATTCACATCACTATACTACTCTGGCATTATTCCTACACTCACACAAGAAACAAATGGAATTCGATGGACAGAGGCGCAGTCACATGCTCCGACAACATCACCAGATCGCAGAGAAATAATCAGAGGCGCAGACACACTAATGCATCATATTACTCCCTCCGTCTCACTCCCATTGTCCACTTCACTATTTGAGCTTGTCGTTTGACTTCAATATTTAACATGTAAGATAATATATTTTTATAAATTTTTTTTATAATGGAATCCTTATGTGAAAAACTATATATTGTAAAATTTATTTTTTAAAAATTATTTTATCTTATATATTTAATATTGAAGTGGAAAAACGTACCAAAAAGCAAATGGGACACTTATGACGGGACGTAGATAGTATTATGTATCGATATTCAACATGCCTGCACGTGTAGTAGGTGCTGGATTGGATCGACAATTTTGAAGCTACTGGCGCAGACATGGACATGCGTGAGAGGAGATGATATATAATATCATGGTGTATAGGCGGTGTATTTAAATGCACGGCATAAGATCATGGTGTACAGGTGGTGGTGTATACACATGCACACCATTATAAAAAAAGGAAGTTTTCATCACTCACAACGATTAGATTTTAAACTTTGCTGGTTAAAGCGGTATTGCAGGCGATTCCCTCTTATGCAATGTCTGTTATTCTTTTACCAAAATCTTTGCTCAAGCAGATTCAGTCTTATATTAATAGTTTCTGGTGGGGAGGAGAGGCACATTCCAATGCTATACGCTGGACAAAATGGTCAAACTTATGCCGTGATCGGTTTTCTGGTGGGATGGGTTCCAGAGAGTTGCATTGCCATAATCGGGCCCTGCTAGCTCGACAGTTTTGGCGTTTTCTCACTGACCCTGATTCCAAGTTGTCCCAGTTTTATAAGGCAAAATATGTAAGGAACTCCACCTGGATGACGGTGCAGCCGGGCTCTAATGCTAGCCCCATCTGGCGAGCCCTTCTTAGTGTCAGGGATTTAGTGGAGCTCGGGGCACGTAGGGGGATTGTTAATGGCCAAACCACAAACCTCACTGATCGGTGGCTGGCGTCGAAGCCAGGGGGAAAGCTTTTTCCATGGCTTCTACCACCAATGGTTTCCCACTATGCATCGGTGGCTACCCTGATTACAGCCGATCAACGTTGGAATCTTTCCCTTATAAACCAATGGTGTGCTGCTTCTGATGTGTCTCACGTGTTATCTGTTCCTTTACCGCAGGGTCAATCACCTAGCGAGGATTACTGGTACTGGGGGCTAGAGCCGTCCAAGAGGTTTACAGTGGCTTCGGCCTATGCTGCGGCTTTTGCAATGAAACAGGCCACAGAGCCTTCTACCTCACAGGCAGCATCCAGGAAACGAGTATTTTGATTAATTTGGGCTCTTGATCTTCCGTCTCGTATAAGACTTTACGGTTGGAAACTGCTTGCTATCAAGTTACCATGCAAGACCGCCATCCGGGATAGGATCCAATCGGACATGCCTACTATATGCTATTTCTGTGACTCGCACGAAACTCTTCTGCATGCCTTGCATGATTGTCCAGTGGTACGTGGCCTATGGACAATTTTGGATATCATTTGCCGCTTTCTGTATGCACAGATGATGGGTTTCGGCACTGGTTTTATGAGTTTTGCTTACACCAATCAAAAGCAAGGACGGCATCTTATTTAGGGTTCCTATGGAAATTGTGGTTCGCCCGATGTCAGGCAGCCCATGGTCGGGTGCACTCTTTCGAACAAGGATGGTGCCAAGCGGATAGTTTTTTCCAGCTCTCTACTACTGCAAATCACATTGGAACAGCTGCTTTGGCTTTGCATCGTCGCCTACAGCCGCATATCTCGGACTTTTTGTGGATGCAAGTTTAGACCGTCATGATCGAGTTGGTTTAGCTTGGATTTTACGGACTCAAGCTGGGGTATCAGCTGCTGGATGCGTAGCTTATAAGCGGCCCATGCTTGTCTCAGATGCGGAGGCTTTGGCAATTGAAGGAGCTTTAGACGCCGTCTCAAAGATGGGGGTACACAATCTGCGAGTCCTCTCCGACTGCAAGTCTACTATTCAATATCTTCATGGGGGTGCTGTCTCTTCGCTATTATCTTCGACAACAGCAGTTTTGGATAGACTCATGGGGAATTTAGGTTGTTTTAATGATATAGGCTAGTTTTATATTTCACGTGATGCCAATGTTGCAGCGCATAGTCTTGCTAACCATGCCCGGAGCACACAGCTGACGGGTTCATGGCCTCTGGATTTTATTCCAGAGTTTGTACTAAAACTTGTTACTTAATCAATGGCAATATTATGTTCAAAAAAAAAAACGATTAGATTTTAATGTCGTTGATTATTACACATGGGCTGCACAACAAATTAATTCACGCTGCACAAGGATGTGAATATGGAATTATATCTCGACACTCAATGACTACTTTATAGCCTTGATCCCTAAAATAAAAGGAGCTGTTAGTATTGATAACTTCAGACCCATAGCCCTCTGCAATTTTACCTACAAAATCATCTCCAAAATCCTAGCCACAAGAATTCAAACCCTTCTTCCTTCCCTCATTTCTGAAAACCAATCAGGTTTTGTAAAGGGTAGGTTGATTTCAGATAACATCATCCTTGCTGGTGAGCTCCATCATTATTTAGAGAAAAGCTTAGCAAAAAAGAAAGGGTACTTTGCTCTTAAAACAGACCTTAGTAAGGCATATGATAGGCTGGAGTGGGGGTTTATTTTCAAAATCCTCACAGCAATGGGCTTCCCTCCAAACTGGTTGACTCCAGTTATGAATTGCATTTCCTCTGCTAGATGTGCAGTAATCGTCAATGGGTCCCCAGGTCAATTTTTTAAGCAAACAAGGGGCATTAGACAAGGTGATCCACTTTCTCCCTTTCTGTTTATTTTGGTGCAAGAGGCTTTATCTAGTTACCTGAATAAAGCTGACCTTGCGGGTGCTTTTAAGGGTATAAGAATGAAGTTTGACAGCCCGTCTATTTCTCATTTAGCTTTTGCCGATGATGTAATTTTCTTTGGGTGTGCTTCGGCTGAAAACGCTACCTTCCTCCATACTACCCTTCAGAAGTTCCTCAAAGCCTCTGGTCACCACATAAATCTTGATAAATCAGAGTTACTTTTCAGTAAGAGATTGGCAAGCCCTCAAAAGCACAGTATCTCAAATGTTCTAGGGGTGTCAGAAGTGGCTGGTTTCTCAAAGTACCTTGGGCTTCCGTTGAAGATAGGAAGGAACAAATCCCAAGTTTTTGAGTATATTATCAGTGCCATCCAAAAAAGAGTTGCCTCATGGAGTACTCCTATGTCCCAAGCGGCAAGGACGATCTTGGTGAGTAGTGTCCTGCAAGCCATCCCTTGCTACTCTATGACCCTTTTTCTTCTCCCTAAGACGGTTGTTGCCAAAATAAATTCTATTATAGCAGGATTCTGGTGGGGTGGAAACAAAAATTCTAAGACTATGGTCTGGTTGAAGTGGAGGAATGTTTGTAGTAAAACTGATGATGGAGGGTTGGGCCTCAGGAGTATTGAGGATTTCAACAAAGCTCTGCTCACTAAACAGTTGTGGAGAATTATTTCTTCACCAGATTCTCTCATGTCCAGATCCCTTAAAGCCCTATATTTCCCAAATGGGTATGTAACAGAGGCTAAGATTCCATCCAAAGCTAGTCAGATTTGGAAATCTTTGCATCCCAACATCAGTTTATTAAAAGGAGGTATTAGAAAGCAAGTAGGGAATGGGTCTTCTACTTTGTTCTGGGATTTTCCTTGGGTGCCTAGACCAGGTGCATTCCACATTATCTCGCAAAAACCCCCTTCTTCCTCTTCTGCCCAGTTGGTCTCTCATTTCATCAATCCAAGTCTTAATTGTTGGAACACTCAAAGACTGCAACAGATGCTCAGCACCACAGAAAGTAATTTCATCGCCTCCCTACCTATAAACTCCACACAAAATGACCACTGGGTATGGGAATTCACTAGAGATAAAAAGTACTCAGTAAAATCTGGTTTCAATTTGATTCAGAAGGTAAATGAAGATGGTCAGTCGTCTCTGCCTAATTTTTTTTCTTCCCTTAGAAACAGAATTGATAGAGATAACTGTCCTCCTCGAGCTAGACTGGTGTTTTGGAAATTTCTGAAAGGAATTACCCCATGTCAAGGTAACATAGGTAACAGAATTGGTGGTGCTACTGTTTGCTTCTTTTGTGGGGACAAAGATACTCCTGCGCATTGTTTTTTCAAGTGTTGTGCGGTCACTGATATTTGGGGTCTTAGTATCAACCTTCAAAGTGCTCCATCTAATGAAGGTGCTGCCATTGTTGATTGGTTCATTGATCAAGCAGGAGTGTGGGGGAAGGAAAAGCTCTCCTCTGTTATTAACCTTATGTGGGTGATATATGATGCTAGAAATAGATGTAGACATGATTCAGATCTAGCATGGTGGAATGTGATTGAGAAAAACCTTGCTTATATTGAGGCTTTCAAAGCTTCTAACAATATGAATTCTCAGGAAATCAAAGAAGGTACCAAATGGAATCCCCCGCCCCCAGGTTACGTCTCTGTCTCTTTGAATGTCTTCATAAGAAGGAATCATCCATACCAGATTGGTGGTATTTTGAGAAATGTGGAAGGAATTTCAATTCTAGCTTTCAACAAGAAGATGTTAAGCACTTGCAAAGTGCAAATTGCTGTTATCAAAGCGGCTTGTAATGCAGTGGAACTTGCTATTTCAGGAGGTAACCATTGTGTCTGTTTTGATAATATGAAGGAGGAGCATCTCAAGATGTTGTTTGGGGCTGAAAATGATCACATCTTAGAGATCAAGGAAGAAAGATTGAAGCTCACAAATTTGTGTAACTCGCTTAATAGTTATGTGTGTAATGTTTCAAGTGACTACTTTAATTTTCCTAGTATGTTAGCTGCTAGAATGTTTAATGATTCCCCCTCGGGTTTGAAAGTGTGGGAGAGAGATCTCATTCCCTACAACATTATTAGTGCTTGCCTCTTGGACAAAGAGTTGAGTCTGTAACATGTATTGTCTTTATGTTAATGAGAATTTGCAGGAAGTTTTCAAAAAAAACATTGGCGGCTGCATCAGGAATTAATTCCCTCATGTGCCTACTCACGGCTGGAGCTTCATTATTCACGGACAATAAGTTGTTCACCGCCCCACTACCTTCTCCTTTCCAGCATGTTACTCCATCACACCCACCGCTTTAATCATTTGTACAAACAATATAAATAGCCCACACAATTTCCATCCATGAGGACGGCTCCATCCGGTACACTACCCACAAATCATCGTCATTCCATCCCAGACCACCACCATTCACTTCATCCCACGCCTCCATCTCAACCCATATTCCATCCCACTAATCATCCATTAATCCATTTTCCATATACACTCGTTATTCAACCGATAAATCGACATATTATCAGTCCAAATAACAAGGCAATATCAGGATGTCAGATAAGATGATTTCTTATTCTGTCTATTTATTTATTATGTCGGTTTAGAGGATTTACTTTGGGGGATGGTTTATTTCAATTTGTTTTAATTATGTAACTTATATTTTTGCTGGTTTTAATTAATTGCGGATTGTTACGATTAATGTTATTTTTGCGCTTTTTAATAAATGTCATGAGTTTATTAAATTGCTTTACTAAATCTATTTTGATCCGACCAAGTGATAAATAGATCGGTTAAATTAATCTGTATATCTGTGGAATTATGGATTGGATTAATTAATTATTCCTGCAGACGTAAATTATTATTCCTCGTACTTAATCCGTTTACATTTGTTTCTGCTTGAGCCTAGACTAGGCCCCGCATTTCTGGTAAACGAGTTCTTCTGAGACTATGATTTAGCTCTTAAGAAAATATTAAGAATTTTGCCAATCTGTCTTTAATTAACCAGTAGACATAATTGATCAAACGGTTTTAACCTGAACCCAGAGTCCCGCTCATCCATATCATCTATCACTTTATTTTATGTGTTATTTATTTTCCTAACTGTTAATTTAATTATTTCATTCTTGTTATTTATTTAAATCCCAAAACAAAAACAACCCCTTTTGAATTACCCATTGTCTTAGGCTAGACTTACTTTATCAAGTCCCGTGGATTGACACCTGGTCGCTTCTAAATTACTATACTACTACGACCGGGATTTTTGCAACCCGACGGTCTATTGATTTGTTGATTTCTAGGATTAATTCTTAGCATTTAATACATCAAATAAAATCGTTTGCACACCTCACCTAGTCAAATAAACAAAGTAGAATCATTTTGATCAAATGGACATGCAGCAGCCGTATGAAATCAGTAGTGGGGTGATTGATTACCAAATTAATTAAGCAAATTAAACCATGACCTAACTTACATGATTGCCATATTGTAAATTAACAAACAAAAATCTAATCTACTAGCAATATTATTACCGTAGCTTACATGGAGTGGAGCTCCCTTTATGCTCCATAATAGCCGATCATCACACCTGCAAAGGATAAACAAATTATCCATGTTAATCAATCTCATAAAGTCTAAACCATTACATAACATTAAGTAATCCAAATTAATTTGGACCATCCCTTTTAGCCGATGGTTGACACAATTATGAGATGGCCTAACTTCATTATTCTCCACCAGCCGTGAGTCTAGCCAGCCTAGGAAGAATACGTAGCAAGTTTAGTAATCAAATAAGCATAATTAATACATAAAATAATGACACAAAATTAATCCAAGACTTACCTTATTAACATACGTGAATGGCAACCTCATTTCTTTGCCTTCATTCACGATTGGTAAGTCTCCTTCTAGCTCTCTCTCTTTTCTCCCTTCTTCATTTCCTAATTTAATTCCTAAGTGTTAACAAACTCTATTAATGGTGTATTAGTTCCTAACACCATTTTAATGTAATTTCCTAGTTAATTCTATCAAGTCTTGAAGCAAGAATAATCCTATCAACCATACAAGAATTCGCCAACAATTTGTACTCCAAGGAGTTGTCTTGATTCAACATCAATTCAAGGAGTAATCAAGGTTAATCTAAGGTATTTTCATGTTTGAAAACCCTAGACAATTTACTTCCACATGTCCGAAAATTATACCTCCTAAATCCATACTCTCTTCATTATTTCATGAAGGAAACTTGGATCTTCAATCATCTCAAGGTGTATCAAAAATACCTTGTTAAATTCCTAAGGTAAACTCTTGTAAAATTACTACAAATATTATTTATAAACTCTTGTTAAAGATCTAACAAATAGATCTCCTACATATGTTCAAGAAGTTCGAATTCTCTACATCAATATAGCATTTGAGGAGCTTGGAAATTCAAGGAAAAATCAAGTACAAGTATTGTCTTGATTTAAGGGTAAGTTTATATAAATAAGGTTTATTAAGTTTAAGTTTGATTTAAGCTTCAAACTTTGGTATAGGAATTTTGTATAACCTTTAAATAAATTAAAACCGAAAACTATAGGTTATATTGTCAAGAAGATAATTTATAACATATAAGGTAAGATTATTACCTTAAGGTATATATTTGGGTCACAAAAATTGATTAGGTTACATACATATTAAAACCGAATGGTTTAGGAATTTTATGTGCTATTTTTAGTTTATAATCATTCTAAGTCATTAACATAATTTTTAGAAGTGTTATATGGCTTATATACATTTATATGTATTTATTATAAGGTTTAAAGCAAGTTTTAAAACTATATAGTAAAATAAAATTGGAGCCGAGAATGAAATACATTATTTGGGTGATTTTTGAAATATATAAGTATATTAACTTATATTATAAATTTTGGGAGTATTAAAAATAGCTACAAGTATTTATATGGCTAGTTTATTAAGTTATGTGGTTAAAATATAAATTTTGTAAAGTTTGGTGTACAAATAATAAAAACCGAGGACAAAGGGGTTTGTTTGGTATATTTATATTATAATACAAGGTAGGAATTAATATTATGAATTTTGGTGAATTTAAATAAGTGGTTAAGTGTTAAAATGACATTTTATAAAGTTTTGGGACTATTTTGTAATTATTGGAAAATATAAGGTATGGCCGAGAATTACTTATGATTTTATGGGTTTATTAAAGTATTAATTGTGAAATTAAGTCTTGGTCAAAGTGTTGACCAAAAACTTTGGGTTAAAATGATTTATGACATAAAATATTAAGTTTATAAAAGTTTAAGGGTGAATATGTAATTTATGGAAGTATATATGAAGAATAGAATTTAGTATGGGCGGAAATGTAATTTAAGGGAAAATATGGGTTACTTTGGTTATTTAAAGGAATAAAATATTTAAACTATAGTTTATAAGTTAATATGTAACTTATATAAAGTTTTGGGGTTAAAAGAGTAAATATAGAAACTATATGATTAAACCGAGGAGCTTATGGGCTTAATTGGTAATTTATAAAAATTGGTGGTATTAATTTGTAATTACCAAAATAATAAGAGTATTTGGTGATTTGTAAAAGTAAGGTGGTTAATTAATATTTACAAAGGTTAATGTGGATAATTAGTGGATTATAAAAGTTATAAGGTTATTTGGCAATTTATAGAAGGTGATATAGTTGTTTTGCAATTTCCGAAAATTAATGTGAGTATTTGGTAAAGTATAAAAATATATGGTTATTTGGTAAGTTGTAAAAGTTAATGGGATCAATTATGTTTACCTGAAGTCATATGTGGTTATTTAGTAATTTATTAAGTTGTTGGGTATAATATATAAATACCGAGTTAATAAGGTTGGTTTCGTAATTTAAAGAAAGGAAGTGAAACTAGGTAATATAATGTATTATGGAATATTAGGAAATATAATATAAAGTTTATGAAATAAAGGTGGTTATAACATAAATAACTAAATGATATGATATAAATGATAAGTGGAAATAATTATGAGTACGTAATTAATGAGGTAAAGATATACCGTATAAATGATAATTCATTATCACATGTGAGCTTCACATAAAATGATGAACTGTTAGGTTTTCTAGAGCTACTGTTTAAATAACCGGGGAAAGTAAATAACATACAGAGTTAGTATACAACGAGAATAAACTCTACGGTGACTGTACTGTAATATTTAGTGGACAGTCATATTAATAAATATACGTTATTGCATGTATGAATAACAGCGTACGAGAAAGAATTACTAGAGCAGGAATTGTCAAGCTATCTGTTATCCCGGTGAACGATATGTTAATTGTGTGGTATGAATGTCCTAAGGATTATCCTAAGGTCCAGACATTGTGTGTTTAAATGTTTAAGAACAATATCTATGATTTTATGTGAATGATATTGTATGTGGGATTGCCCAAACTGTTGCGTTGTATTTTATACGCGAATGTCTTGTGACTAAAGTTTATACATCTAAACTGGAAAAAGACTAACTGACCTTTAGGAATTATTGAACCTAACAAAGGTCAACTGTTATAGTCTTAACTCAAGGATTGGTTATTATGTCACTGACAAAAGGGCTAACTTATAAAGAGAGGAATCCAGATCGTTTCGACTTTCTGGTTGCGCATTGTGATCACTATGAGAGACTCAAGAAGGGAGTCACTCTAAATCCATCAGCCACATTCGGGGATGGCGGAAGGCACTGCCGTTGGTGCACAGGTTCGACCGGATCGGTCAATTAACCAGGGCCACAGGGTCAGCTGGTAAACAGTTCCAATGGAACACAAGGGACATTCGTCCATAAGTTATTAAGGTTTGTCTTAACATGACACTTGAGATGGAAATTAATTGGAAAAGGTTAAATGATTGGTTTAAAGGATAAGAGCCAAGTGGCTAACTGACAAGTACAGATTAATACGCGTATCTTGTTTGGTTATTGTTATGGTTTATTAATGTGTGATTATTGGTTATTGCTATGGGCTATTGTTGTGTGGTTATTGGTGTTGTGTACTATTGTACACTGGTGTTTACAGGTGGATTATTGTGGGGTTGTTAATTGTTTACAGTTGTTACTATTATCATTATAAACCGGTATTTCATGTAAAGAATCTAATATCAAGATGACTAAACGACTTAAGGAATCTAGAAGACTTAGGACTACATTTAGCATACCAGCATAGTTTGTTGAGCCCTTCATTGGGCCAAACATTTCAGGTCACTGAAGAATACACAAGCCAGAGTGCGGGGAACAGGGTAGCCGCTGTGTTTTTTATAAACACTTGTGGATTTGTTATGTATTATATTTTGGAGTTTGTTGGATTTCAGTTAGTTGCTCATTTAGTTGGATTTGGTTTGTAATAAGTAGAGTGCTCAGTATCTGTTCATCACAGCGTGAGAAGTTGTAATGTTGGAAAGAGTAAGGATGCCTTGTTACTCACAAGGGTGAGTGACGGCGTGTAACACCAAGGTTAGATAGTTTTATTTTCCGCTGCGATTTGCTATTTATTATACTACGAGTTATGACGTCACATGTATGTGGAAAAAGAAAAAAGACGAAGGATATAATGAAAACTCTGGAATATCTACCATATTGAATGTATGATTTCATTCATTTGTAACTCCATTTGAGCAATCATATAAAATTTTAATTCTAGGTCTTTTAAATTTTGCATAGCCTAATTATGTTGGGTTAAACGGGTCGGGTATGAGTTTAATCATTTTATATGAGTCGGGTATGGGTTGATAATTTGTAACCCGATTATTATTGGGTCGGGTATGGGTTAATACAATTTTAATCGGGTCAGGTATGAGTGAGCTTCAACCCGACCCATTAACCCGAATTGCCACCCCTAGACTTAAGACCCAATTAGCCATAACGTATGAACTGATCTACATGGCAAAATCAAATTTGTTAGCGGTTGTTCTGAGCGAACCAAAGCCAACATAAAGAGATCTGAAGGGAAAGTGGATATGAAAGAAAAGGACATGCTATTATTAGGCATAAAATATGTGTACTCTCTCGTTAGCTTAGAGAATTTCAATAATTTCTATCATTGCCCATGAAGTAGGCCAACTACGTAAATCTTCGTCTCAATCTCGTTTCATTATTAATATCTCCTCTTTTAGTCTTGTTGTACAAAGTTAGGGTAACACCATAAGATAATTTTACTCTAGCAATAACCGCTTCCTCCGGTACGATATATGTTGATAGGTTTGAGAATGTCTCAAACGTAAATTTTTTTTTTTGATAATTGCTGGAAAATCCAGTTACAATGGCAATACTATGACATAGTGCCTTTCTCGCCTAGTTTTGACAGTTAGGGGCACTTGGCCCAATTGCCACAAGGGCAAAACAAAATGATAGGAGAAACCAACATAAATCTACCATACCTTTCTAGCCCTACTAATCTTACTGGCTAAGAGGGACCCTTAAATCTATTTAGCCTTCTTCTTGCCCCGCATGGCCGCCTTACTAACTCGTGAAAACTTACTAAAACCTAGGGGTCCAGTCCCACGAACTCTCTTCCCCTTATCGTTAGCTGTACTCCTAGAGCATCTATCAGACTCCTCTTTTGACTCTTCACTCTCGACTGGCCTCTCCGGCGATAGCTCGTTCTCTGCTCTCGAATGATCTCTTCATAATTGGATAGGGCAAGCTTCTCGTTAGGGACGGTGCATCGGAGCTGCTTGGCAAGATGAGAGTTTGTCTTGCTTCCTCTTTAACAACTGCCTCCTCAGGATCATCATCGGGGTCATCTTCTTGCTTAGAGGGTCCAGCAGGCTCGAACCCAGGGGGAAACTCCGGCTCCTCGAAGAGGCTCGTAAGACCAACATCCTCCAGGTCTTCCTCCAACACTTGTGCCTGAGGACCACCAGACTCTGACCCGGGCCGAAGCCTAAGATCACCAGGCCCGTTACCATTATGTCCAAGACCGATCACGTCCACGCCATTGCTAAGCTTATCGAAACATTGGGCATCTTCCTCCATCCCTCCTTCCGTTTTATTCACAATATCCACCATAACTGGATCGGGGCCCGAACCCTTTACACTAAGTGGCTGGCGAATTGAAACTGGCACCCGATCACCAGTCCCCGTTGTCCCCTGGCACGGGTTCCTATTGACACCATCATTCGAGTTCTGGACATTAGGAGGCGTGGGAGGGGGTGGCTGTTGCATACATGCAGCTTGGTAGTAACCCACACTGGAATAAAATGGCCATAAACCCCATCCCTGTGGGTGGCCCCACCATCCAGGCTGGTCAAAGCCATGCGTTGGGTATCCTACCCAATAACCAACAACTGGGTACCACCAAGAGGGAGAATAAGGCCCACCGCTCCAGAGACCATTAGCCAAACCACCCATCGGATATCCTCCATTAAAATCGCCGACTTTCACTTTTGTTTTTGCTTTTTTCTCCTTGGAACATGGCGATGTTTCCTCGGGCAAGGAGCCGCTCAAGCGGCAACAGCATCTGAATTGAATTTGTTGTTGGCCATCACGACTCCCCGAGCCAGAGACATGCTCACCACCCCCCTCCAAGCACGCGCCGCCACCACAAGCGGGAGACAACACCCCCGCGCCACCAGGACCGCCCAAATCATTACCACCGCTAGAAGCCTGCATCGGTTTATCAGGAACAGGAGGGATAATCTGGGCTGTAGGTTTGGTCTGCGTCGACATGCTCCTGACCCCGACTGAAGAATCCTTTTTTGGATTGTCCTAAAAGGTTTACTCAAATATGATGATATAATCTATAAACATGAGATATTCTTGTAATGTTGACTGCGTGAACATATTCTAAAACTAGCAAACACATTTTTCTCTTGCAAGTTCATTTGTGGATTCTGGTGAGCTGTGTGTGACTGGCTAAGGAAAGAGCAGCCGTTAATCAGCCCTCCTGCTCGAGGCCCAATCTCAGTACCGCAGCCATGAACAGAATTAGGAAACTAAAATTGCATCCGAGAATCGAAATTTTCGCCTGGAAATTAGTTCATAAAATCTTACCATGTAATGCGTTGGTTTCTCGAAGATGTGGTGGATCTCAGGATCGATGTGTTTTGTGCGGCTGTTGGGATTCCATATCTCACGCCCTTTTTTTCTGCTCTGAAATGATCAAACTGTGGCATTGTTCGTCCTGGGTTTGCCCTGAAAAGAATAAATCTGACTCTGAGGTTTTTGACTGGTTACTCTATAAAATTTTGCAGGATCCAAAAGAGAACATAAAAGGTTTCATTACAGACCTGTGGACAGGTTGGTTTGCCCGATCCCAACTGCTCCTTGGACATGCTCCAACAATCGAATGGGGGAGAGATCAGGCCTGGAGCTTCTTGGCTGCGGCGTACGGCTTGCATGTCGATCCCCGTTGCCAGATTGATGAAGGGAGGACAGATAGGGGGCTGGTCCGAGATGGTTTGTCGATCTGGGTGGACGGTAGTTGCTCCCCCGAAGGTGGCTTTGGTATAGGTGCAGTGGGGTCGAACCAGGTTGGAGATATTGTTGGCGTCGCTTATGATGGTGGAAGAGAGTTGCAGAGTCCTGCTGTGGCTGAGGCGCGAGCGATAATTCTCGGTCTAAAGCTTGCAAGACTGCTCCGGGCAAAATGTGTGTTCCTATTCTCTGATTGCTTGAATATAGTCAATTTCCTTCAAGAGGGGGCAGATTTGGACTACCATGCTTCGCACATTCTTTCCGATCGGAGTTGGTTATGTGCTAATTTCTCTGAGGTTCGGTGGTGTTTCACCTCGAGGGACAAAAATACTAGAGCGCACTTGTTGGCCAGGGAGGGTAGACGAAAGATGAAGGAGTTCTTTTGTACGGGTGATGTCCCGAGTGATTTGTTGTATCTACTCTAGTTATGAATCTGATGTGGTATCTGTTTTGTTCAAAAAAATAAAAAAAAAAATAAATGTAGGACCTTCATTGACATTGTATTCAATATTTTGTAATATTTTTTGTTATATCTATATCTTTATTCATTTCCTCTATTCCCATATCTTCACTTCTAAAAAAAAAAAATATACTCCTATTTTCTCAACAAAATTTCAATCAATAAATACTCTACTCACTATAAACATGCCAAAACAGTTAAAATTGACGTGCAATGTGAAATAGTACCGATAATCCACTTCTAGCATTGACAATGACATCACGCTGTTAAGGTATTGTTTCTATTTACCAGCGTGTACTATTGTAGCTAGGAGTGACTATTATCTAGGGGTGTTCACAACCAGTTTACCGGCTATTCGGTTAACCGCGAACCGGTTAACCGTATTTGGCGGTTAGTCAATATTGATAACCGTAACCGCTTCATTTAGAAACGGTTAACCGGGTTCGGTTAACCGCCGGTTACGGTACGGTTTTTCTGGTTAACCGTTAACCGGATAAAGAAAAAAAATGTACTATTTTAGATTACAACCTATAATTAAAATTATAAAATTTTCTATTACTTTATAAGTTTTATTACAGAAAGCCATCTTAGTTTCTCTTTACATCACATCTAAATTCTGTCATTAAATAACAACAACTAAACTTTACCATTAATTTACAACAACTAAGTATTGTTAACAAATACCAACCAAGTTTCACCAATCACTTGAAAAGTCGAGAGACTCATCAATTGTTATTATAAGTAGCTTCATTGTGAGCTCCTTTATTCCTACAAGCTTTATAGAAAATATTATAGTAATGATACAAAATATTAATTGTAAGATAACTATATGATAAAAAAATCTGACCTTTATCGATTTTCATATCTTATAATTCAAAAATTATTTTATCTAACACAAAATGTAAGGGTTAGAAGTTAAAAGAAAGAAAGGAAAGTGTATAAAGACTTTTAGAAAATCTAATTTTTTAAAATTTATAAATAGTTAAACGGTTAATCCGGTTAACCGGTTGGGCTAAATCTGATAACCGAAATCGTAACCGTAACCGTAACCGACTTATTTAATTGGTCGGTTAACCGAAACCGGAAAATCAGTACGGTTAACCGAATTTTCGATTCAGTTTTCCCGGTTTCGATATCGGTTATACGGATACGGTTTTTTTTAACACCCCTAGGAAGGTATCTGATGTTTATAAAGCCAACGACTATGGCTAGAAGCGTGTAGAATGACAAATCCTTAGCTTTATCCTAATATACACAAAAATGGCTTTGATTTATAGTTATGTTTAACTTATAGTTAACTATTACTGTGTACGCAAACATATATTAATGTACTCTTTTTAAATTCAAACACATATAAAATTTACAAACAGTTTTATTTAATTATACTCTGACAGTTGTTCGCGGTCTATTACTAGAACTAGTTCTAGGAAGGAGGGAGGGTCTAAAAAGTGTATGTTAGGTTTTAGAAAGTTTTCCCGTGCCAGTAAGGCTGCTAGTAGAGGCAAAAATAGAGCAGGGTTGAAAGTGTACGGACTAGGATTTGTGTATGGGTGGAAGGATAGTCTTTGGGAGGTATGAGTGTTTTTTTTTTTTTGCTTCTCGTGCTTTGTCTATCTGTTATTGACCCGCTTTTGCAGTGTTATTGACCTCGCGCCCCAATTATAAAAAAAAATTAAATTATACTCTTTATATGTAAGAAGAGTACTCGATGTAAATTTTAACCAGCAAGTACATACATATAGCTTATTAGACAGATAGGTTAGGAAACATATAGAAATTAGGGTGTTCAAAACCGGTTAACCGGTTAACCGAAAAGCCGGTTCGGTTAACCGGAAGCGGATTGTCGGTTAGTCAAATTTGATAACCGTAACCAGTTCATTTAGAAGCGGTTAATCGGGACCGGTTAACTGTCGGTTTCGGTGCGGTTTTATCGGTTTAACGGTTAACCGAAATGATGTAGATTTATGTGTTTTTTTCTTATAATTAGTAAACAATGTACGGTTTTTCCAGTTTTGGTGCGATATTAAACTAGTTAACCGCCGATTTTGATAAGATTTTATTGGTATTGGTATAATTCTAACCATTAACTATATAATTGTATATTTATTTTTGGTAAATCTAATAATTAACTATATAATTTTATACTTATACTCAAAGAAATTAAAAAAATTAATAAATTAAATACTTAAACGGTTTTTCCGATTAACCGGATACGTCAAACTCAATAACCATAACCGGAACCGGGAAACTAAACAGTTCGGTTAACCGAAACGACAAACAACTTCGGTTAATTGGGTTTCGGGTTTCGGTTTCACCGGTTCCAGTTTGGCGGTTCCGGTTTTCCATGTGAGAGAGAGAAGAGAATATGAATTTCTGTATGTTGAATTGATTTCTGAGTACACAGATACACGTACATATATACACATTTGAGTTGAACTGTTAGCTATCTTTAAGGCATAACAGAATAACAACTATTATTCAAAAATGGAATTAGTCACGTTCTCCATATTTTGTGGAGAGTTTATTGCTATTCGTTATCACCCCCCGGCAAGCTCAAGGTCGGGACGAACTTGGAGCTTGAGACGTAGAGTGTGTAGCCTATCTTTACCCAGTGGCTTAGTGAAGATATCAGCAGTTTGATCGACGGAGGAAACATGACTGATACAGAGAGTACCCGAATCAACTTGTTCACGGACAAAGTGAAAGTCAAGTGCTATGTGCTTGGAGCGAGGGCTAATGACTGGATTTTTGCTCATGAAGATAGCACCGATATTATCACACAGAATGGTTGGCGGCTTTGTAATGGGAGAGCAGAGATCGGTGAGTAAGTGTCGAATCCATAGAGCTCAGCGGCGGTGTAAGCTAAGGAACGATACTCCGCTCAGTGCTTGAACGGGCGACAACTTTTTGTTTGCGAGAGGTCCAGCTGATGAGATTTGGGCCATGGTAGATAGCATAGCCGTACTGTGACCGACTATCATCAGTGTCGGAGACCTCCTGCATCTGAGTAGGCTATGAGTGAAGTAGCAGAGGTTGGTCGGAAATTGAGGCAGTGATGAGAAGTGCCATTCAAGTAACGAAGAATTCTTTTAACTGCACGCCAATGTTGGTCAGTGGGGGAATGCATATATTGACATACACGATTTACCGCATATGTAATATCTGGTCTGGTGATAGTTGCATATTGGAGACTGCCTACCACTTGCCGATATAAGGTGGGATCATGGAATGGATCACCAGTAATGGTTAGTTTGGTTTGGGGATCGGCCGGAGTGGATATGGGTGTGGATTCAGACATTTTGGTTCGGTTTAGTATATCTTTGATATAGCTCTGCTGGGATAGTTGAAGACCATGTTTTGTTCGGTTGATATGAATGCCTAGAAAGAAGTGTAAGTCGCCCATATCTTTAAGAGCATATGCTTGGCGAAGTTGATGAATAAACTGTTGGATGAGTGTGGGATTGTTTCCTGTTATAATAAGGTCATCCACATAAACAAGAAGATAAATAATGGCGCGAGAGGAGTGGTGAATAAACAGGGAAGTATCGGAGTGACAGGCACGAAAGCCACTTTTGAGTAGGAAGGATTTTAAGGTGATGAACCATGATCGAGGTGCTTGGCGGAGGCCATAGATGGCTTTGTGTAGTCGGCAGACATGGTGAGGATGAGAAGGATCTTCGAAGCCTTTTGGTTGTTTCATGTAGACCTGTTCAGATAGATGACCATTGAGAAACGCATTATTTATATCCAATTGACGAATTGCCAATTGTTGGATAATGCAATGGAAAGAACCAGGCGAATGGTGGTTGGTTTGATGACCGGACTGATGTATCGAAGAAATCGGTGCCTTGAGTTTGGCTGAAGCCTTGAGCCACAAGCCGTGCTTTGTGTCGTTCGATGGAGCCGTCAGCTTTGTATTTAGTCCTGTAAATCCACTTACAACCAACAAGGTTAGTGTTAGCAGGACATGGTACTAATAACCATGTTTTGTTTCAAACAAGGGCATCATATTCTAATTTCATGGCGTGTTGCCAGTGTGAATGTTGGACTGCCTGATGATATGTGTGGGGATCAGGTAGTTGATTGGAGGATACTACAGTAAGGAGTTTGGGTGTGAGTGAGTGAGTTCTAGCGCGTGTGTTCATGTGATGGGTAGAAGTGGAAGCCGGTCTGTAGTGAGTGGGTACGGCTCGTTTAGCGGGGCTGTGCGTTGGTTGTTGATACCGTGGTGGGGGAGATACGGCAGGTGTGGTGGAGGGTGGCAAGGGAGGGTCGACTGTAGGGGAGGATGTGGTGCGTGAATGTGGAGAGGTGGGTGAGAGTGGCGTTGGGGAATGGGAGGGAGGCGTGGGTATATTAGGGGGGGAGGGTAACTGAGTGATAGGTGATGGAGAAGGGGATGTAGGTGTGATGTGTGCAGCCTGTTGAAGAATATCTGGTGGACTTTGTGAGGGAGGGGAAGTGGTGGTGTGTTGTATGTGCGCAACACGCAAGTAAGGAAATATTTCTTCATTGAATATAACATGACGGCATATATATATACGTTTTGTGGGAACATGATAACATATATACCCTTTGTGAGAGGAGCTATATCCCAGAAAGATACACGGAAGTGAGCGGAAATCTAGTTTGTGGTTGTTATAAGGACGGAGAAAATAACATAAGCAGCCAAATGTTTTTAGAAATGTGTAATCGGGAATTTTGTTATATAATCGTTGATAGGGGAGTAGTATTTGAGAATGGGAGAGATGGTTTCTGTTATGTAAGTAAGTAGCCGTGTGAAACGCATGTTCCCAGAATTCCTGGGGCATGGACGATTGAGCGAGAAGAGTAAGCCCTTTTTCAACGATGATTCGATTACGACGTTCCACAGCACCATTTTGTTCCTGTGTATAAGGGCATGAAACACGATGAATAATACCCTGAGACCGTAGAATGTAGAGACATTACGGTATTCACCACCCAGTCAGATTGTAATTGTTTTATGCACGTGTTGAACTGGTGTTGATCATTTTGTTGAAAATAAGAAGGTGTTGTAGACTTGTGACTTGTGTGTAAGAAAGTAAATCCATACGTACTTAGTACAATCATCAATGAATAATAAGAAATAACGACTGCCATTAATTGAAGGGAGGGGAAGGTCCCCATACATCCGAATATACTAAATCAAAAGGTTTGGGAGATGAATATGAGTAGAGGACAAATGATAACGATGACTCTTGCCCATTGACAAGCGTCACAGACACTGGGAAATTTATTTGTTGTAATAGGTAGTTGAAAACGGGAAATGAGAGTCCTCAGTAGTGACTCATGTGGATGGGCAAGTCGCTGGTGCCACTGATGGATGGAGGTACGAACTCCACTAAGAGCAATTTTTGGTGGTGTTGATGACGGAGGAGTGAGGCGATACAACCCATGGCTAATGACGCCGTGTAGAATGACTTTGCCCTGAAACGTCTTTACAAGACAAAATTAGGCCAGAATTCGATATAAATTGGGTTGTCACCAGTGAGTTTGGTGACACTTAAAAGATTTTTGGTGATAGAAGGACAACCAGAATATTTTTAAGATGTAGAGGGAAAAAAGAGGAATGTCCAACATGAGTAATAGGTAGAGTGATACCGTTACCAACTTCCAGTTTTTCGTCACCATGGTAGGAGTCGGCTATATGAAGATTGCGTAAATCATTAGTGATATGATCAGTCGCACCCGTGTCGAGATACCATGCCGGGTCCACAACAGTGGAGGAAGTGCTATGGCGAGCCATGTTGGCTTGTCGTTGTTGGATGACGTGGGTTACGTGAGGGGTAGTCGATCTGGTTGTCTCGTTGCCAGCAGTTTATGGCTGTGTGTCCCATTTTTTCGCAGAGCTGGCATTGAACCCGCGACTGTTTTGAGTCACCAGAGGGACGAGGAGAGTTGTTACCACGGCGGTTGGAGCGATTTGTGCTTGTGGACGAAGAAGACGGTTGGCGCTGAACCTGGAAGGCTGCTGGAGTGGACGGGGTGGGCAGCAGTGGGGCTGAGGAAGCTGGAGTTTGGTTTGTTAACTCTTGCTCTAAACGAGCTTCTTCTTGAAGTAGCATTCCGACTAGAGCGTCGACAGAGGTATCCTCATTTTTTACCAGCAGAGCCGCA
The DNA here is from genome assembly GCA_023374045.1 of Limonium bicolor. Classification (NCBI taxonomy): domain Eukaryota; kingdom Viridiplantae; phylum Streptophyta; class Magnoliopsida; order Caryophyllales; family Plumbaginaceae; genus Limonium; species Limonium bicolor. The sequence goes on along the minus strand of CM041778.1, from coordinate 157,601,990 downwards.
GTGAAGGGGCTATAGGCAGCATCGAGGCCGTGAATAATATGACCAATGAGGTCTTCATCGGTTATGGGATGCAGATTTTCAGCCAGCGCATCAGCTATGGAGCGCTTCTTTTCAATGTAGTCGATCATTGACAGATTTCCCTTGCGAAAAGACTGGAGTTGCAGCTTCATCGCCATTCGACGGGCACGGGTTTGAGACTGAAATGTGTGCTCGAGGGCGGTCCAGGCGGCTTTAGAAGATGTGGCGCGAGCGACCGTGGCTAGCGATCGTTCAGTGAGTGTTGATTTTATCCAGAGGAGGACAAAGCGGTCCTTCTTTTTCCAGATTGTGTATTCAGGGTTGGGCTCAACAGTGATAGTGCCTTCTTCATCAGCAAGGGAGCGTTTTTCTGGTGGAGGTTGAGGGTCAAGAATATGGGATTCTAAATCAAAGGTTTCAAGGGCAGATACGATGGTTGTACGCCACAGCGAGTAGTTTTCTTTGTCTAACTTGATGGATATGGGGGGTATCTGGAGATTGGGGTTGGAGGCGGAAGCATTAGCAAGAGCAAGGAGATGAGAGCTGTTAGAAGTGGCCATGGGAAGATAGAACGTACGAGAACGCTGAGGAAAGAAAAAGGTTGTGGAAAAAAAAAAAATTTTAGCTGGCTCTGGATACCATGAGAGAGAGAAGAGAATATGAATTTCTGTATGTTGAATTGATGTCTGAGTACACAGATACACGTACATATATACACATTTGAGTTGAACTGTTAGCTATCTTTAAGGCATAACAGAATAACAACTATTATTCAAAAAAGGAATTAGTCACGTTCTCCATATTTTGTGGAGAGTTTATGCTATTCGTTACCATGAACCCCTAATAGAAATGGATATATCTGGCGCCATCTTTGATATTTGTTCAACTTTATAATTAAATGTGAAAATTTTATCGTACAACCGATTAGTGGACTGGTCACTCTATCAATGCGAAGATAATGTTAGTATATTAAAAAGACAATTTTATAGTAGTACTAGCTTTCCCACCTATCATGAACTTTTCCCCAGATCCTAATCTACTGATTCTGAGGTGGGAAGGCCGCGCTTGAATCAAAATTTGATGGGCTAACCTTTCCTTCCTAGACAACAACCTGCACAAGCTGTAAAGGCGGCCACCTTCCTCTAATCTCCTTGGACCACGAAGTCCTCGATACAACTCAGTTGAGACTGATTTCTCATCTGTGGGGAAAGAAATCATAGACAGTTGATATATTCTCATCAAAAGGCTTCATTATTTAATTAAACTTGCCACCACAAAACAAAAATGAAGAACTTTTGTTCAACTTCCAAAAGTTTCTTGCAAAGCTCCCAACTATGAGATTAGATTACTCGGAGAGGAGGACTGGTGCTCCCACATTCATTTCCATGTTGTTGAACTCCAAGGTGAGAAGTGGCTTCGATAGCATTACCATAAGACTTAACCAGCTTCGATCTTTATTCTTACAGGCTTCTTCTTCTACACATGTGATTTGCTTCTCTGTCTGACGTTCTGATGACCACTGTACTGGAATCACCTTAAGAGGTGGCGTAGCTCTTACCCTGTACATGAACAATTTTAGTGTTAAAAACTACTTTCAGCTATCTTCTTCGCTAAAACCATCTGTAGACATCATTTTGCACCATCATTATTTAAATCCTTTAAAGAACAGAGAGAGATATTGCAAACATAACGGAATTCAGCAAATTTACCCAAGGCGGTAAGAACAAAAGATACTATTTCTTGAGTCAGAGAACTAGACCTGCAAGTCATTTGACATGAGTATTTCAGAAGGTTGGTGTTATCCTCTGTTCGGCCGCTGAAAATTAAGCATGGTATAGTATTTAGTTGATCATATAACATAAGAATTGTTCTCTTGATGAGAATGAGAGGTAGATATTGTTTTTCGCTCTTCTGGTGGCTAAATATTCAACTCGTATCCATATACACAGCAATATAGAATTTTACCTAAAACTTGGCAGAGACATTTTGATTGATGGTCCCATCCACCCTTGAGGTTTTCGCGGTGCTAACCAATTATAGAAGACATAAATAGTTATACCTTTTTGTTGCTTCCTCAAATCCAGGTCTTTACAATTTAGTTCGATGGATTAACCACATGCCACCAAAAATGTATTTGCATACAAAACTCACCAGTGTTTATAAGGTTGATGCTAAAGATCTGGTTATTGAGCTCGCTGACTTGTGTAGTTTCATGTCTATCATAAGAAGATACAGGGGAAGTCATACCCTTCTTCGTCCAAAAAGCAGATGCTTTGGCATTCTGAGCTTGGTTAACAGCCACAATTCCTGCTGTAGAACAACTCCTGCCCTATATACACACACACTAACATGCATTATCTTCATTTTACAAACAAACTTGGGAATAAACAAACAAAGAAAAGTTCCTTTGTTTCTTCAGCGAATGTAAATCTTCTTTTTTTTTTTCTTTTTGACACACAAGCTCCTCCAGAAACTCCCAACCAATCTTCTAGTACCTCATTCCCTTCGCGGACCGAAAACAAACCAGACTGGCCAGTACCCATCAAAAGAATCCTTCTAAAGAAATGCAAACCGCTTCAAACAAAGCAGCCCAAACTCATCTGCCTTGTTTGTTTAAACTTATGTGAACATAAGTCAACAGTAATGCATCAGTTGGTGAACAAAAATTCCTCTCACGAAACTAAGAAACAATAAATCACAATCATCAGTCTCAAACAAACAGGGCCATCAGTTCCTTATTTTTGGCAGAATTTGGTGATAATGGACGAGATTGCAAGCTCAGTGCCCACCTACCTTTGAGAAAGAGGCAACATGGCTTGGAAGTCCCACGACCTGTGAGGTATATAATATACAGAACATTCAAAAGGGGTTACTTTTTCTTCTAGGGTTTTGGTCAAAGTAGAGTTAGGTAAGGATGAGTGCATAAATAGAAACAAGCTATTATTTGATTTATGGTGATTTAAATAGATAGATATTTAAAGAAATATACAGCATGCCAAATACCCACACCTCACGTCCGTGCTGACATGCTTCCTGGCTGCTCACGAGCACCCTGGAGGCCCATCTGTGTTTTTCACACCATCAATATGGAAACATTTGAAAGAATGAAAAGGAAGGATTGTTTAGTCGACATGAATCTAAGTGCTGTTCTTCTATGAAACTAGATTGCATTTTCCATTTCAATCAATAATTTCCCCTGCCCCCAGTATGAGAACTAAACAATTATGTTTTTCATGCTGAATAAGTTACTCAAATAAGCATTTCCAAATTTCTTTGTCTATCTACACGAACAGTATTACACACGCTCATGGCTTTCCTTTAATGATCTTGGTTTACTTTAATGTGCTTATTTTTAACGGAAATTTCTATAAATATTCAGAAAGAATATTCCACTTGGCAATTAGCACGCACAAAATGGCTCAGTACTAAGTTTCTAGCACTAATAAAAGTCCACAATTATTACTTCATAAAGGTAGAAACCAAATCTGTAGGTTGTAGGAGCCATACATGAGGCCAACTTGGCATAGTTATATAAAGTAATGATTACTTTAATGGTTAGCTTTTATTTGCTTGTACTTCCCACTTTTTGTTTGCCTTCTATCTTTGGACAAATGGAAATGAAATTTGGGATAATGCTATTCCTGTTAATGTCTCCGCCTTAAGATATATACACATGTTCAACGCTCAGAGATAGCTAGTTATTATCGCTACAAACGATCAAGTAAGAAGAGAGAAACTCACGCGCAAGATGTAGGCGGATTCCAAACTATGCCTGCTATCACTACCAGCTGAAACGTGTAGAGCATTGACCATTATAGCAACCGCCAAAATGAGAAAAAGAAACAAGTGCTAAAGATGCCTGGTGACAGCATCATGATACATATATCTAGTAGATAAAAAGGATTATCACACAAGCATATCGGGAAACAGCTGACAGAAGAGACCTATGTACCGTAGTTTGTGATATTTCTGTGTGATGGAACTTTTGAGTTTGTACTTGATGTACAATTTAAGAGATGAATTACCAACCGAACACGATAGGATAAAAACAATCTTTCTTTCACTGAAAAGTACTGTCATGGTTTACCATTGGCAATAGACTATTCACTGTGAGACTGATTTCTTAAACTTGAATCTGCATCTTACCGTTCGACGACCTAATCAATCATATTCTTATATATATTGTTCACTCTTAACATATGGTGATCAGCTTGCAGTTAATAGACGGCCAAGAAAATACAGGAAAATGAACGGGAAACACATCTTAGAAAAAGTGAAGGACTCTATGTACCTACCTCGTCAAAGGCTCCAGCAGGGCTGTCATCATAGCTAGCAAGAAAGAAGCCGCCCAGAGTGTATCTGTGAAAAAACCGTTGTCCATTATTAACGAATCACACAAAATTAAAGGAGAAGATGATGGTCTACTAAGTCATGAATATTGAATAGTGTATTAGTAAGTCTAGAACAGTACATCAATGCAGCATTACTATTTCCATAAATAGTCATCATCAGAATTATCAGTGTCAATTATCAATCTCTCGTATACACAATAAATGCAACAAAATATAAAGGCAGGGAGTTGAAAATGATGAGGCCCGAGTATCCATTTCCATACCCAAAAGCCTCTACTAATTTGAGCTCTTTGGGGATGAGCGTTCTGACAACCTCCGATTTCACAAGGTGGAACTGATAGAATGCACTGAAATATAAAACAAACAATTCAATCATGAGTCCCACCTTACCAAATCAGTCAGCTTGGAGATATAAGAAGAGGAAAATAATTAAGGTTTGCTCACCTGCCCCGGAATTTCCAAGGTGTTTCACTGTAGCCTCGGGAAGCTATAGCTTCCATAGTCGACTTTGTGAATATAGAGCGGAAAGCTTGAAAAATACTGCACTGGACAGGCTTGAGACCAAACCCAATGTAATTTCTTCGCGGAATAAAGGAGCGCCAACCGTTTTGGATGAGAAAACGACAAATCAAGCAACTATCAACCAGGTTATTCGGTTGTCGGTGTTGGTGAAGTAGAGATATATACACTCTCAGAGTCTCAGTTCCTAGCTACACTCACTTACCGAAGAAGCATTGCTTATTTAACGCGTACACTGTTTACGCAATTACACTCGGGTAAGATAAGTGATAATGAAAACAATAAGAAATCGAGTGAAGAGAAGAGAGAGACGGCATCTTTCATGGTGGAAAATACGGATGGCAGCAAGTTGTGTTTTGAGAGTGGATGAGATGGGGTTGATTCCCCCAAAGATTAGATTTCAAGATTCAGTCCGCTGAAAGCCGGTAGCAAGTTGAATCTATTGGTAGCATCTTCTCTTTTACCTTTCGATTGTTGAGTGCTCCTGCTCGAGAAAAAGGGCGAGCGGTTAGCTGACTAGCCAGTAAGGATGAGGAAGGATATGACGAGCTCATGTGGCGTGTTCGAGGACTGTTGGCTCGGTGAATGATTATGCTTTTAAGTATTTTATTTTCTTTGTCCTTTTTTTTGGAAAAACGATTTCCTTTATTCTTAATGAATGTACTTCTCCCAGAACTTTGCTCAAAATATCATGTTAGATCGAGAAAAGGCAGCGAGACGCGTCAGTATATGAAACAAGGGTGTTGTATGAGCTTAATAAATTTTGAGGGCACTCAGTTGTGTTTTTACTTCGTACAGTTAGGAAATGACCATTTTATCTCTGTTTTAATATTCCTTCCGTTCAACAATATCTGTCATTCTAGAAACTTGCATACTTATTAAGGAAAGTGGAAAAAAGACGCATGTACCCCTACTTTTTACTTTTTCATCTAGATAATAATTACTTTTGTGTTGAATAGTAGGGTTAAAAATGGAAAAAAGTGTATCAAAAAACTAAAATGACATGTATTGTTGAACAAGAAACACTCCCTAGAACGACAGATATTAATTAACGGAGGGAGTATCTTTTAAAAATTATGATATTTACCCACAATTTGTGACATATTACGGGGTGACCCCAAATTTCATTACGCATAGTCGGAATTCCAATACATTTAGTCGGAAAATGACCAATTTAGGGACTAATGTAGGCAAAATTTATTAAAAACGGTTAAAAAAAGCAAAGAAAAATTCCGAAGCACTTATATAAGTAAAAAAATATATCATAAAAACTATCATCAAAGTATATCATGACAAAGTAGATGAAAAGACGAACGCGTTGGCGCAAACGAATAAAAAAACGGAGCTATAACGAAAAAGATATGGCGATTTTAAAACCGAAACCCGGTGCCAGCACCGGTAAAGAAGGGCCGGTGCCGGCGCCGGTAAAGAGGAACGCGCGCCGGCACGCGTCATTCTTTACCGGCTCGGCGTCGGCCCTTTTTTGTTGGTGCCGGCGCCGGGTTCTGTTCTTAAAATTGTCATATCTTCTTCGTTATACTTCCGTTTTTCGATTCGTTTATGCCGGCGCGTTCGTTTTTTCGTCTACTTTGTCATGGTATACTTTGCTGATAATTTTTCTGATATATGTGTTATTTCTTTTTAAGTACAACATTAACTATCATCGACGTCTTGTTCGAAATTGCCTATCAACCACTAATTTCATGTCCGTTGAAGAATAATCTATTTGAAATTCATCGAAATTGTCTATCATTTCCAACAATTTCACGTCCATTGACGAATAATCTATTTGAAATTATCAAAATTTCCTATCAATATCAATATTAACTATCATTGACTTCTTATTCCATAGTAAAACAATCAAGCATATTCTATTCTAATTAACAGACAAATTAGACACCAATCTAAATAGTTAGAAGTATCTACATTAATCATCATTGACGTCTTGTTCGAACTTACCTATCAATTCCACTAAATTCATGTCCATTAAAGAATAGTTTATTTGACAATCATCAAAATTATCTACCATTTCCCCCAATTTCATGTCCATTGAAGAAGAATCAGTGTGAAATTATCAAAATTGTCTATTAATATTGACATTAACTATCATTGACTTCTTATTCGATAGTAAAACAATCAACCCTGTTCTATTTTAAATACTAGACGAATTGGACACCGATGTAAATAGTTAAATGTATCGACACTAACTATCATCGACGTCTTATTTGAAATTGCCTATCAATTCCACTAATTTGATGTCCGTTGAAAATAATCTATTTTAAATTCATCAAAATTGTCTATCATTTCCCTCTTTCATGTCCATTGAAGAAGAATCTGTGTGAAATTATTAAAATTGCCTATCAATATTGACATTAGCTACCTTCTACAGTCCCAAATGTGATTATTAGACCTGGCATCTTCGTCTAGGTCATCCATCTGATAGGATTATGAATTTTGCTTTAAATAAGTTTGGTTTAAACAGATAGCCTATTTCTACTGCTTGTCCTGATTGTTGCGCTGGAAAAACACGTCTTACCCCATTTTTTTCTTCTTCACGTTTCACTGCACCCTTAATGCTTCTATACATGGATGTTTGGGTCCAGCCCCTACACTTGGATCTGATGGATGTAAATTTTACTTATCAATAATGGATGACTTCTCCAAATATGTGTGGTTATTTACTCTGAAAACCAAGTATTCTATTCTAACTGCAGTTGAGCATTTCCGTTTTGTACCCCAATATTTCGGTAATTATATTATATACCCATAAACTTTATACTTGTTACACCTTTAATACTTAAACTATATATTATATCCCTTAGTCAATTAAACCATTAAACTAACCCCAAAAAGTCTCTAAAATTTCAAACAAACCCCCTAAGGTTCTAATATTAACATTTAACCTCTATAATTTTTGGTAATTGCCCAAGTACCCCATATCTTTTATAATTATTGTTTTTGGCTTAATATTTCTTTTAAATACCCAAAATAATTATTTTTATCATTTTAATTTGGTCAACCCTCACATGTGGTCGAGGTTGACCACCTAAATTATCCTTTTGACTAGATTTGTTTTTATTTACGGAAATACCCTAAGAATTATACTAGTTTCACAATTAACCCCTAATTTCATAAAATTCACATTTTATATTTATAAGCTTCCTAAAATTAACCCCTCTCGGTTTTAATTATACTTAATCCTCTATATTTCTTTTAATTATGTTTTGGCCCCATATATAATTTATTTATTTACATAAACATTTTATAAGGTTTTAATTTCATTTAAACCATGTTATAAGCTTATAAATCTACCAATATTTTCCTAATGTATTCCTAAGTAGCCATGTACTAGTATTATTATTTAGCACCAGAAACTTATATAACTTGGTAAATCAATCTATAAATTTAATAATAACTATTTGAAGCTCAAAATAAACATAATGACATGGCTTAAACATATGACCTTAAAAATAACATAATAATAACTTTAAAATGACATTAAAATGTCTCTATAATTATCCTATGCTCTCGGTTTTGGTATATAATCATCATGTAATTTTCTTAAATCATTTTCCTACCATTTTCACACACATTTTGACTTTAATAAATCATATACACCTAAGTTTATCTTTCCTAGCTCACATACCTAACTTATTACACATTATCAACCTCAATTAACACCTGTATGCACATAATATTTCCGCTATATCACACCTAAAGCTAGCGACCTTTAAGGTATTAAAATGAGTATTAGCACTCTTGCCTTAGTATAACTACCAAGAAAATTTTCACCAGCCACTAACACCAATTCTCGGCCTAGGTATACACACATATCATAGGTTAATATTTTGTGCAAAAATTCTCCTTAAATCATCATATAACCCTTAAGGTTTTAAGGGTATATTTACCTCTTTACAACTTGATTTCTCCTCTTGTAGTTCCTCCCCCAGCTCTCGGTACACTATGGGTTCACAACCCATTTTTTTTTAACATTTACACCATGTAAAGAGTTAAGTTAGTGACCATGTAAACTAGCTAGCTTAAGGAGGTTTTTATACATGATTTTTAAGCATAAAAGGGATTACTCTTTACCTTGGATTAGGAGGGTTTCCAAAGTAGTTTTCAGCAGCTAAAAACAAGGGAATAAGCTCAGTTTTTTGTATGGAAAGTGAAGGAGAAAAGAAGGCTTAAACAACCATGGTTGATGTCGGTTTTTACCTTGTGTCAAGACCTCATGGTGTGTCTTTGGTGCAGCTTTTGCTCAGTGAAAGGGCTGGAAAGAGCCCCCATACAGGAGCATAAAGAAGCAAAAAGGAGGTGTCAAAACTAGCATTTTCGGACACACATATAAGGGAGGTGAAGATGGTGTTTTGAGTGGGTTTTTCTTACCTTGGAGACCAAAGGAGTTCTCCTACTGCTTGTACCTCCTTAACTTGGTATAGGAGTCTTCAATGGTGGGTTCTACACCTTGGAAACATGGAAGAAGATGATGAAGAAAGGTGGCTGTATGCTCCAGTGAAAATTGAGAATGAAGAGGTGTCTTTACCTTGTTTTGTGTTGTGTTTTAGTTGCTGTATCAACCGAGAATGGGATGGAGGTGATGATTCTTGATATCTTATGAAGGAGAGAAGGAACTGCATTGTAGTGGTAATAATGGAGGGAAAAATCAGGTAGAAAGTTGCTGGAAAAACTGTAAGGAAGGAGCAAGGGAGAAAGGTAAGTTTTACCTTGTTTCTTGTTGTGTTTTTCCTATTGTGGCAACCGAGAATGAAAGGAGTATAACTGGAGATGTTGCTGTATTATAGAGGAGGATGAGTGAGCTGTATCATGTAGCATAAATGGAGGAGAAAATCTAGTAAGAAGAGGGGTTGGAATCGTGAAGAAAAGGAAGAAGAATGGTGCAGTTTTTACCTTTCTTTCTAGTTGTTGTTCTCACTGTTGTAACCAGAAATTAGTGAGGAGAAGTGAGGTATGTATCGGTGGAAAGGAGAAGAGAAAGGCTGGGGTGATACAAAGGGAGATGCTGTCGTATACATCATGGAAAAAAGGAATGGAATAGACATGGTGATAAGTCGTAGACTTATCATATTTTGTGTACTAGATTTATAAGTATATTAGTCTAAATAAGGTTAAAATAGTTAATACTTATATTATATTATGTATAAAGTTTATTATTTGTTCAGACTTATGTTCTTGTATGTTTTTCGTACAAGGAATAACTTCTGACAACAGTGTCGGGCACTATACCGGATTGGTAGCGCACGACATCAATATGGAGCAAAGTAGGAGGCATGTAGGATGCAATGCCGGGTATATCTTTCCTGGAACAAGCAGAAGTCACCGCGGTTGACCATTCGATGGCAGTTATTTACCGTTGACGATACAACTATTGTCGGGTATGGTGCCGGGCATCCCTGTCCGGCACATGCATCTCTTCACCTGGTAGTATTGACCGTTAATGGTTACCCACATTTAACACGTGGTGCCAGATCAAATGGACCCGGCATGACTCCCGGCACAACAACTTTTTGAATCCTATAAATAGGCCGTGGGCATACTCAATCCAACACATTCCAACATACCATTTTCCACTCCATCCACACGCCAAACTCCGCATCATCCCCTTGTTGGTGTCCAAGGAGGTTCTGCACCATCATTCTCGCGAAGAGAAGAAGAAGATCTTGTCGGGTTAAGGCTATGACCAATTTTCTTTCCCTCTTTGTATTTTCTCATTTGTTTAAGTGGACGGTGTTGTAGAATTCCTTGCTATCTTTGGTTAGGAATGATATTAGTCTAATTACTCGTATGGTTATTAATAAAAATGCAAGTTTCATTAACTAAGATTCTGATCTTCATACAAAGTAGAATGAGTTCGCTACTTGTTCTCTTTACTTCTAAATTCTATTTGAGGTTCAAAAGACAAAAGTAGAATAGGTTGAGGGATTTTAGTGGTCTTTAACTATGTTGTTCTGAAAAGTGGGCAACATGACTTAAGATTGAAATTAATCTGTTTTTCTCCATCATCCTGTTCGTTTTCGCGGCATGAAATATGCACGATTCGATTATGGATAATGAGTTCCTGTTGTCAAACCCAAAAACTGGAAATACCCTTTACAATTTGAAGGTGCCGGGTGTACTACCAGATGTTTGATGTCCGACACATTCAAAGATCTTGAAGGTGCCGTGCATCCCTTGTCCGGCATGACATCCGGTGCATTCATTTTGTGAGATTAATTTCGAGACTTTGCAGTTTGACTTATGACCATACTTGTTCTTATGTGGATTATCATTCCGGGTCAAAGATATCTCATTTAGATAGGATTTTTAGTTAGTTTATTTTTAGTGTATAGAATTAATATTTACATTTCCCCCCTTTGTAAGAATAGGCTATTACTAGGATCAGGACTGATTTTCTATTAAGTCCCTTGGGTTCGATACTCTTGGTCGTAATCTACTCACACTATATTTCGACCGGGATTTTTGCTACCCATAGTAGAGTTGTAGGATTTTTTTTATTCTTTTATTCATTTTCTACATTCTTTTCCCCTACAATTTTCTTGTTAGCACATGGGTAGAAGAGAAAAGATAAGACTTATTTTGTACTTGATTGTACTTTAGTACTAGTTTATTAGACTAATGATGTCTTGTGTTTCCCTTTTCCCATATAAGCAGCCGAAAGAATTGGTGGGAGTTTTGAACTTTTCATTAATTAATATTGTGACACAAGTTGTACATATAATACTATAGTTATGTGTTACATAGTATCTTATAGTATTTTTGGTCTAAAGGTGTATATATGAGTATATATATATTGTATCTAGGATTGTTTAGACTATATAATGTATTTATATAATTTATTAAGGGATATTGGTGGTATTTAATACATATACTAATATGTTACATGTGGTATTAAATTTAAGAGTTGATTCTCCTTAATAATATATCTCTTTGGTTAGAGATTTAATGTATACTTTAATGTCCATTTTGGACTATATATTTATACAATAATATTTATAGTAATTATTACTCATGATTTAATTTTAATCCTTATTAATTAAGGTAATAAATATTTAGGGTATTACAATCACAGATTTATCTGTTACCACTTTTCATCCATCTGTCACATCTAATGCTTGCATCCCTCCCTCGCCTGATATACATTCTAACCAACTCACACTAGATAATTCTCCTTCTCCTGGCACACACAGAGATCATCCTATTTCCCCTGCCCAAAACACACCCATTCCCTCTATATCTTCTTCTAATTCTCATTTTAGTATACACTCTTCACCAAAAAAACCCTCATCCTAATATACACTCTTCATCATAAACCTCTTCTCCCACTCCTTCACCATATCCTCCTCCCCCTCACCCTATGCAAACTCGAGCTAAGTCAAATATTCATAAACCTCTCATCCGGTCTGATGGCACCATTGACTGGCTTACTACTACCACTGCTTCTCACTCGACTCTCATACCAGACAGTCCCACTTAAACTCTCATACCAGATAGTCCCACTTTTAAGCAAGCTTTGCAATATCCCTACTGGTGTGATGCTATACGCAAGGAATATGATGCTTTAATTACTACAGGAATGTGGGATCTTGTTCTGCCTCCTTCTCATCAGAATGTGTTGGGCTACAAATGGATTCTAAAAACCAAGCTTCACTCAAATGGTTCCATTGAGCGCACGAAAGCCCGACTGGTTGCTCAAGGTTATACTCAAACGCATGGTACTGATTATTTTAAGACATTTAGTCCTATTATTAAACCAGTTACAATCTGCTTGGTTCTTGCTCTTGCTGTTATGTGTAACTGGCACATTACACAGCTTGACATCTCAAATGCTTTCTTACATGGTGATACCTCTAAAGATGTTTTTATACGGCAACCCCCTGGGTTTATTGACCATCGGCATCCTAACTTTGTTTGCAAACCTAGGAAGTCCATCTACGGCCTCAAACAAGCACCAAGGGCCTAGTTTGACAAATTCAGTTCCTCTCTTCTCTCTATGGGTTTGTGTCCTTCAAAATCTAATACATCATTGTTCATTTTCACATCACATTCTGATATACTTTACTTGTTAGTTTACATTGATGATATTCTCTTCAGTTCCCTGTTCGTAACATTGGATCTTTGTCTTATTTTCTAGGGGTGCAAGTCTCACATAATTCTTCAGACTGTTTCTCTCCCAAGAAAATACATTGTTGATTTAGTATCTCATGCCACTATGACCCACAGCAAGCTTGTTTCCACCCCCGTTGCTCACATAACAATTTATCCTATACAGATGACCCTTCCTTCTCCGATACCACCCTCTTTTGCAGCCTTTTAGGCAAGCTTCAATACCTCAGTCTCACAAGACCTGATGTTACCTATGTTGTTAATAAACTTTATCATTATATGCATCACCCTACTCATCTACACTGGACTACTCTCAAGAGAGTCATTCGGTATCTCAATGGTACTAAACAGCTTCAGCTACATCTTCCTACTGCATCCTCTATTGCTTTAACAGCTTACACGGATGCTGACTAGGCTACCAATCCAGATGACCGACGGTCAACTGCTGCTTATGCCATTTATCTTGGCAAATCCCTTATCTCATGGCACTAAAAAAACAGGACACTATGGCTCGTTCATCTACTGAACCTAAATATAGGGTTGTTTCTACCAGAGCCACGAAGCTCATTTGGATTCAGTAGCTTCTGCAGGAACTTCATGTTCCTCTTCCTTGGGCTCCAATAATTTTCTGTGACAATCTTGGAGCAACATATCTAGCTGCAAATACTGTTCTACACTACAAAACTAAGCATGTTGGTCTTGATGTGCATTTTGTTCGAGAACGGGTCAGCTTCAAAGCTCTCCATGTTACACATCTCTCCGGTGCTGATCAAATTGTAGATCTGCTCACTAAACCGCTTCCTTCTGGTCATTTTCTATATATACGATCTTTGCTTGGCCTAACCTATGCTCAGATTGAGGGGGCATGTTAAGTCTAGTTAGTACCGGGTCTCCTTAGCCCACTCACTGTATAGGCTGGCCCAATCCCTCACTCTCTTACCTTCTAGACTCTTGTATTTCTGTTATAAAAGGATACTCAGTGTACTCTTCTTCTTTATCAATACAAACAAGATTATTCACTGTTTCATTTCTCTATGTCTCTCGTTCTAGCAATAGACAATGCCAAAAATTTTAATGTCTAATTTTGATACCGACCGGAGTGGAACTTAACTCTTAGAGGAAAATAAAACTTTTCACTGAACTTATGCGAATTTGTAGGTTGAATGATGAGATGGAGCTATCTTAGTGAGTCGAATCAAGCGAGAAAGGGAATATAAATACGTGAGACATGGAATTTACGTAGTTCAATCACAAACACCTTATTCATGGCGAAAGGTTATTTCACATATAATGAACTGTATTTCTTCTTCTTTTTATGTTCTCACAAAGTGTAAAAGGCAATGATGATAAGTTCTTAATCTGATTAGCAATTGACTTCCTCATTTGTTATCGTCATTGATTTCTTATAAATCTGTGTGACTTGGTAAGCATATGAGACAAGTCTAAATTCAAATTTTGAGTGACTAACATGACAATCTTATCTCTTCGCAAAACCAACTTAACCTTTTGAGCCACTGGAGAACTTCTATGAGGTCTGCTATGTTAAAATCATCCACATGAGTTGTGACGAGTGGTTCTTTGCACCTGAGCTCAATGACTACTCGTCCCTCCTCTAAGCACACCACTTAAAGTGTGTTGCTTGAGCCCAACAGAATGAGGGACATAAGATGTAAACATTGGAAGTCGCATTTGTCTATAGCACCATCAAATCAGAAGTGTGATGACTGTGGCGCAAGCGATGATATGGAACTCACAAGGAGAATTATCGGTGCCGCAAGTTGAGTGAGGAGACTTAGTTAATTTAAACATGTTGTTAGAAATTCACCTTTTTTTAGAAACACTCCATGTAAAAATTTATTTTGTAAATGAGCATAGTTGTAACCAAAAATAATAGTGGATGGTGTATATTAATTTGAAAAAGAAAAAGAAATACTAATCCCCATGTGTTCACTTTTTTGCTAATCAGGCCAAACAAAACCTCTAAAACCACCACCACTCTTTGCGCACTATTACTTCACTTAGGTATCAACATAATTACTCATATACAATAATTAACATTATACTTTAATCAGATATAATCAATGTGGTTCTTACTTATAAAATATTTAATGTTAGTTAAGACACAATATACATTTGACATCAATTAGGACCATAATGGTTCACATGACAATTCTTTTTTTTTTTACATATTGATTCTAACTATAATATACTTTTATCGATTGAAAGACAAAAAGAAAAACAATTACTAAGAAAATTGATGACATTAATTTGAGTGAATATCATGTTTAAATCGGTGTACACGTTTTATTTTAGAGTACTTTAGTTTATTTACGTTAAAATAGTTGTTTTATTTAGTTTATAGACTTGTTATTTATGTGGTATTTTATTAAGTATACCTTTCATTATGTTTAATTAATGGAATACGTATCTTATATGAACGTAACAACTTCAGTTGTCGTACTGTGTAACTTAAGAAAAACGTAACAACTTCAGTTGTCGTACTGTGTAACTTAAGAAAAATGTAACAACTTCAGTTGTGGTACTATGTAACTTAAGAAAAAACGTAACAACTTCATTGTTCGTACTGTGTAACTTAAGAAAAACGTAACAACTTCAGGTAACTAACTCTAACAGCCCGATGACATTTCCATAATTAAATCCAGTTCCCTGATAGCTGCATTCCAATAACATCAATCCGACAGTTGCTTCTGGCAGCTGACCACAAACGAATCCAACATCGTTTTTTTCGGCCCAAATTGCACTTCTGTCCAATTGAAGTAGGGTACATTGTAAATTTTGAAACTTTTTAGAGATCATTGAAAAACAAGTTTTAAAATCAGGGTACATAACAAATTATAAAAAATTTTAGGAGTATATTGGAAATTATTTGAAGTGATTTATATCTCTATTTGAAGCTCACGTTTTTTTAAGTTAAAATTGATACTTTACGCTATTTATATCTCTATTTTTTTTCCTTAGTTCTTTATTTGACCGGTTGTTGTAAGTTTATGAGACTTTCATTCATACACTACCCTAAACATTACATTCTATCATCAGTGCAAATTCAAATGCAATACAAAAACATCTCAAATATTCATATTAGCTTTACTGTGCTTGCTTAAACTTCTTCTATATAAACTTAACCATATTCGGTATCATAAAATGGTTATTCTATTTTCACTTCATTTTTGTATATTATAATCTCTATAATTGTTACAAGATCTTATATTACAAATGAATACAGAGATTAAAAAATATAGTCGAGAAAAATAATCTAAACCTACTTTCTCACCTATTTTCTCATCTCCTTTTTTAGAATAAATATTACACTATATAATAATTAGGTTATAATATTATCCGAAGTCAAATAATAAAAAAAATAAAAAAATCTCTTTATATTATTATAATAATATAATTATTTATATTCTAAGTTTACCTTTAAGTCTAAAAACCAAACAAGTAGTATTATGTCATAACACAATGTTTCTCATAAATTTTTCATCCCTAAATGTATACAGTTTCAGCTTTTCACACTAGCCCCAACAATTCATATATCAACCGACACACCAATATCTACCCTATTCTAAATATATAAATTTGTTGAGTTTTATATGAGAACTCAGTCTCACAATTATTTTTGATGCGATAATTATAACTTTGAAAGATTCTCTATTTGGCATGGTTAATTAGGTAAGATATGATTAGTCCAAGATTTGAAGAATCTTTATATTAGCTCTAATAGACAACTTAGTGAGGTAGAAATGAGAGCATATTTGAATGATTTAGGAGATTTCCACGTATACACCTATCCTAGTTTAGTTAGTTTAGTCTTGTTGTTTTCTTTATCTCCCCTTAATCAAACCAAATACCTAAAAACCTCAATTTAAGTTTATGCACTTTTATTTATCTTCTTGCACATTTACTAAACTTATAATTAATTAGATAGTTACGAAGTCCCTGTGGATACTACCTTGTTGTACTACAATGACTAGGCTCACAGCCCATAGTTAGCAAGATAGTTTCACTACTATTTTGCATAACAGATACTCAAAGTGCATTTTGTTGTTTTGGTTGGCGAAAATATCTTTTATTTCTTCTTAATGGAATGCCAGCTAAACTAAGCTCTGCTACCATGTGTAGGATCAGACAGCTGATTTAAACCAACTCAAGGAGTGAGTTTGTGAGATGGTTGGACTCAATAGAACTGAGTGTGCAAAAGTACTCAAGATGTGGAAGGAATCAAACAAACTCATAAGGATACACAAATCTAAGTTATTTTTATTTCCAGGTAAAATGAATATAACTAACACTACCACTAAGTAGAATTGATCTACTAAGTGGTTCTCACTCATCTATCCAACACAATTTCTAATAAGCACAATGATAAGTTAGATGAGATTAAGACCTACCTAGAATGACTTTATCGATGTGAACAAACAAATCTAGTACTTATCTTTCTCTCTCTTGAATACAGACACAACTCTTTAAATTAATTCTCTCAAATGATTCTCTCAGAAAGCTTTAGTTAACAAATGAAGTTACAAGCCTATTTATATAGCTACTAGAATTTAACGTTGTAGAGAGTTAGTTCCTAAATTTCAGGAACTAACTCCTTCAATGCTTAAATCTCAGAAGCATGAGCCAAGTCTTCTGATTATTGCAACACTAAGAGGATTTCGGTCCAAGTTTGATCATTGGTGACCGTTGCAAGGTCAATGTTGTTGCTCTTTAATTTTCGTAACTAATCAACAGACTCTTGAAATTTTAAGGCTTATAGACTCTTTCTTGTTTTTAGAAGTGTGATTGACTCATTTGATCGGGTTGACTATCTTAACAACATATTCATACTCTAACATCCTTGATGGCTGGTTAGAAAACTTTAGAGAACTCGGTTCAAAGTATGCAGCAACAGATGAACCAAATGAACCAGATACTCCTTAATCAACAACAATAGCGACAGCCTGGCATATTCCCTTCCCAATCTCATCCAAACCCAAAGGAATTAGCTAAGGCGTTGACTTTTTGTGAGGAGGTTGTGTCTCTTGTGGTTGCATTTGAGAATGAGCCTTGATCCGCTGCAGTAACATTGAGAAGTGGGAGACAGTTGGAAGATAAACAAAAAAGAACAAGTGGCTGAAGACCGAACTGGTGAAGAGATCAACCCTTCTTCTGTTGATGCACCATCAGGGTCTTCAGTTCCTTCTGTGGTAATTTCTGAGGAGATACAGGCTTTTGTTCTTCCTACTCCCTCCCCTTCTTCTCGTATTACTATTGATGTTCCTTCTTTCTCTCCTAAGCATATTGAACTCTCAATTTTTAATAGGATGAAGAAGAAACATTTCGATGAGAAATTTGCCAAAAAATTAGTATATTTAAGAAACTATCTCTTGATATTCCTTTGATTGATGTTTTGCAGGAGATGCCTAACTATCCCAAATTCTTGAAGGATCTTCTAACAAAAAAAAGAAGAAAGAGGAAAAAACCATTTCACCTAAAGGAGTGCTCTACTGCTCTCCTTTGAGAATTTCCTCCTAAGCAGAAGAATCCAGGAAATCCCATTGTCCCTTGTTTCATTGGTGATGTAGATTGTGACAGTGGCTTGTGTGACTTGGGTGCCAGCATCAGAATTATGCCCTATGCCACTCTCTTGAAAGAGGTGGAGAGTTGCAACCAGTCTCCTTCAAGCTCTAGCTAGTCGACAGATCTGAGATCAAACCAATGGGTATTGTCTGAGATTTGGTAGTTGGGGTGGACCGTTTCATTTTCCCAGCAGACTTTGTCGTGCTCGACATGGATGATGATGATGATGATGATGATGATGATGAGATGACGACGATGATGATGATGTTGAGGTTCTTCTTATTCTTAGGGGTGAACATTTAGTTTGGATATTTTGGATTTATCCAAAAACTAAATTAATTGTTTTTTATTTTTATTTTTAACCAAATTTTCTAACCAAATTTTAAATTTTGGTTAACCTAATTATTCAAATTTTAATTTGGTTTTTGTTTAAATCGGACTGAATTATCCAATCTTTTTTTAAAAAAGAATATTCTCTTTTCTAATTCAAGTCTTTAGTGATAAGTAGTTAAACATAAACCCTAAATTTTGGTTAGTTGAAATCCACACTAGCTAAAATTTGGATTTTAGTTCGGTTTTTGGTTTTACACTCAAAAAATTTTTAGATTTTGGATAATTTAGATAATAGTTAATTTAGTTTTGGTCTTAATTTGGATAATTCAGTTTTTAACCAAATGAACTGAAATCCAATTTTTTAAACCATTTGGATTTTGGTTAGCCTAATGATCCAAATACTCACCCCTACTTATTTTGGGTTGACCTTTTTTGAGTACTGCTGAAGCTGTCATTGATGTTCACAATGGTAAAATCACTCTATGATACGAGGACACAAAGATTGAGTTTGATATGAAGAAGTTAATGAAGTCGACCTCCACTTCTGCCCATTATGTGATGTTAGTAAGTTTAATAAATGATGATGGCAAGAGTGTGATCTTTTAGCTGATCAGGAAATTTATTCTTTGCCTTATTCTTCACTTGCTGATTTTGAGCCATTGGAGCAAGTTCTTGTTGCTTCTGTGAAAGATAAGACTGCCAATCTTGAGGTCAATATAGCGCTTGCTCATGTAGAGAGAGGAATGGTTGATTTTCAAGCTTATAGCCCTCAACTGGAGAGGCTTGATAGAGAGGTTCAGAGACTCATTCCTTCTGTAGAGAAGCCATGTGAACTTGAGCTTAAGGAGCTCCCTTCTAACCTTAAGTATTATTTTTAGCTGATAATATTGTTTTTATGTCATTGTTTCTTCTTCTTTGACTTATGGGTAGGATAACAGGTTACTTGAGGTTTTAAAGAGGCGCAAGAGAGCAATTGGGTGGACTCTAGCTGATATCAAAGGCATTGACCCGGTCTTCTACACACATCACATCTACATGGAGGAGGATTACAAGCCTGTCAAACAGCCCCAACATCGACTCAACC
Source organism: Limonium bicolor (assembly GCA_023374045.1). Taxonomy (NCBI): domain Eukaryota; kingdom Viridiplantae; phylum Streptophyta; class Magnoliopsida; order Caryophyllales; family Plumbaginaceae; genus Limonium; species Limonium bicolor. The sequence goes on along the minus strand of CM041778.1, from coordinate 157,581,980 downwards.
TTAACATGAAGAAAGTTGTCAAGAAAGAGGTGTTGAAGCTCTTAGACGCCAGAATCATTTACCCCATATCAAAAGTACGTGGGCAAGTCCAGTACAGGTTGTTCCTAAGAAAGGGGGTTTTGAAGTTGTTCTGAACGAGAAATGTGAGTTCATTCCTCAAAGAAAGATCACTGGACGACGTATGTGTATTGATTATTGGTGGTTGAATACTGCTACCAGGAGATCATTTCCCTCTCCCTTTTATTGATCAAATGCTTGAGAGGTTGGTTGGACAAGAATATTATTGCTTTTTAGATGGTTTTTCATGGTACTTTCATATTCCTATTGTGCCAAAGGACCAAGACAATACCACATTCACGTGTCCATATGGCACCTTCGCGTACAAAAGAATGCCCTTTGGATTGTGCGATGCCATTGCCACCTTCCAGCATTATATGCATACTATCTTTGCTAACTTCATCGAGCAGAGCATTGAGGTATTTATGAATGATTTTTCTGTTAATGGCTCTAGCTTTGATGTTTATTTGGCATAGCTTGATTTAATCCTAGGCCGATGTAAGGAGTCCAGTCTGATTCTCAACTAGGAGAAATGCCACTTTATGGTCAAGGATAGGATTGTGCTAGGCCACAAAGTTTCTACCAAAGGATTGAGGTTAATCAAGCAAAGGAGGAGGTAATTAAGAAGTAGTCAGCGCCTACTTGTGTTAAGGAGTTAAGAGCTTTCTTAGGGCATGCAGGTTTGTATCAACGGTTTATACAGGATTTTTCTAAGGTTGCAAAACCATTGATTGATATGCTTATGAAATATGCCCCATTTGTTTTTTCTGAAGATAATTTTCTGCTTTTAATTTTAAGCAAAACTGGTAGCTGCACCAATTATTGTTTCACTTGACTGGTCATTGTCTTTTGAGATTATGTGATGCCAGCGATTATGTCGTGGGGGCAGATCTGTGCCATGAAAGACAAAATTCTCAGGGTCATTGCTTATGCAAGCAAAACTCTGAATGATGCTTAGAGAAACTACATGACTACTGAAAAAGAGCTTCTGGTTGTGGTGAAACTAGCTAGCGCTCCTGATGCGTCCCTGATCGATCATGGATGTATCGTGGACTCAAATAAACTTTGTTGGTTAAGGAAAGACACGGGATAAACTTAAACTAGAAACTCTATTTTGATTGAGAATTTACACACAGAAATTCACTCAATCTCCCTCGCCCTCACACATGGACTCCAGGACAATTTAGGACTTTATCCCAAAGTCCTCTACCCTCTCCTGATAGCCGGCCTACGGTTCCCTAACCGCTCTTTGACTGATCATTCAACCAATTTACAAAGTGTTGTCACACAACTCTAATCCTAACCAGCTCACCATCTCTCTAGCCTTTAAACACACTTAAGTATGATTCACACTTGTCCTGATTATCTCTATCTTCTTCTCTCTTGTACAGGCTTCCTTTCATACGAAATAAATGCGAGTATATATATAGTTAGTTAAGATGTAACTACCGTTCTATAAGCTTGTAAAGTCAAGGAGTCTATTCTACTTTCGACCTATCACATAACAACAACACTAGTATTGTAGAGAGGCTTTTCAACTTGATCTGAAGTTGTCAGAACATGTGTCGCCTTGCTACTGGACACGTTGGTGGCAACTCTCTCGATTGGTCGAGCACCACTTCTGTGCCCCACTTGTCTAATCTTGTATGGCTCATTAATGCTCATAAATGCTCGTTTAGACTTCATTATGGCTATGTAATCGTTCTGATAAGTAGCCCTTTACTTATCTTGTCCATTTGCATATTAATGAGTTATATTCTTGTCCAGTGCTAGTTGATAGTGTGAATATGTGAGTCTGCATAGATATGTCGATCTTCTTGCAGTCTTTGTCTTTGATTTACTCCTGAAGCATAAGAGATATCTTCATGCGGTGCCTGACTTCTTGTAAGTGCTGTAAGTTCTAGCGTGAGCTCTCCTAGACAGGTGCCCGACTGGTTGGGCACATGTCGTGAACCGAGTGCGCTTGTAACCTTACGTGCTAAGCTACTCTTTTGCCTATCTATCTGAATCATAAAGCTTGACAAACATGTTAAATACACAACACAAGGTTTGCTATCATCAAAACTAAAGGATATTGACTTAACAATTTCCCCCTTTTTGTTGATGGCAACCCATATAAAATTATATGTACTTGGCAATTTGAAAATTTGAGAGATTTCCCCTATAAAGGATTCCCTCTGAGTTTGTTAAGGGTTGAAAGATTTGAATAACAAAAGATAACAGCTTTTATTTATACTATCACCATAGTAGAAAGTTCTTCATTAAGATATTTACATAACACAAGGAAAATAGTCATATTAACACAAGTACATATCTTTTCTTTCCCCCTTTACCATATAGCAAAAGTAGGGAGCAACTACACGACGTAAGATGTTGTAAAGGCCATAACATTCCATAGAGTACAAACTACAAGCATGATCGAGATAATCTAGATAGAGTGGCGTGTCTGGAGATCCCATTCGATATCATATAGGCCATAGGGTTCATCCTCCGAAAATGAAACTTTTAACCAAGGTTTTTTTTAGCTGTGGTGGATTCAAACAAGGGTGATTCAACTGTGGTGGAAAGATCTGACTCCTCAGAATCTACTGTGAACTCCATGCAATGAGGAGTCCTAGTATGAGAGGGAGTAACACTTAAGGTTCTAGACCAAGATGTGAATGATTCAGAGTTAGGTTGGACATAGCTTTGGGTGACGTATTTCTTTGGATGTTTTATGAACAAAAGTTTTATGAATGGTGGAATGGATTGTTTTCTCATTTGAGCTGTATGAGCTTTGTGGAGTTTGTGCCATTTTGTGAGATGTGAAATGATGATCGTGAGTGACGAATGAACTAAGAAAGTATTTGTAGACAATTAAGGATATGCTCGACGACTGCTCGGTGAGTGGTAATAAATGAGGTGCTATGTCTTGTGGGCTATGTTTGTAGGCTTTTTAGGTGTCAAGTTAGGAAAGATAGGATTAGTGGAATGGATGGAACTAAATATCTCTGATCATTTTACAATTTTTAATCAAGGAAGAAGCAGCCAATACAATAAATTATTTCGTAACCAATGGTTTGATCATTCAAGTCGACAAAGAAACAGTTTGCATTTCATTCATATCAAAAGATTTTCTGAGAAACGGATAGTCAATGGCAGCAAAAACATAAAAAAATTTAATCTGGAAACTAATTTTTCTCACGGTTTCCACTCATGTCTCTAAGAGACAAAGAACACTCGGGCTAGCTAGAGGTGGGAGTCTATGAAGTCTATAGCTCCTTGAACCATGTGATGAACACTTAGTTCTCTGGAGAAGGCCTACACAGTAGTGAGAGTAACTCTCACACTCTTTAGAACCTCCCTAGCTGAAGTATCCAGATTGGTCCCCGACCTGTCGTGGACCGGTGAAAGACTTCGCTTCCTCTTGAGTCCCGATGCTCTTGCGGTTGGGTGAGGCTCTAACCTTGAGTCTTCGCTCTTGGTTGGCTTCTAAGCAACCACCAACCAATCTCCCTTCGTCTTGATCCCTATTTTGGACAACATTTCTGAGCAGATGTTGTCCTGAGCGGTACACTCGCACTCATGGAACCTGTTGGTGTCCACTCCGTTCTGTTGTAGCGCCTTGGTCACCACTCCCCCATGCACTAGACCTTGGTTGATGTAGCGACTCTCTCAATGCTAAGAAGAATCATTGTAAGAAGGTCGATTTTCTCTTTGGTCTTTAGTGTGTACAACAATCTCACACCCTTGCTTTGATGATGTGAGTGCGCTGATTCCTTGGGGTGGTGTTGTGGGTGAGAAGACTGAAGAGCACCCTGTCGGGGATGAACATCTCTACTGCATTGAAATTCTTCATTGTTGCCCCTTTGTTGAGTAGCTGGACCATTTTGCCGCCTTGATGTCCCAAGTCATTCCAGTTGGTGTCCTTTCGAACAACTAGCCCTTCTGGTTCCAAGTTGAAGGTGTTACAAATCCATGATATGGTGATGTTGATATGGACTCCTTCAACCTAAGAGATGATGTAGTCGTCGTCATCATTGCTCTGGAGTGGTCCTAGATGTCGCATATGCTATATTAAGCAATTCAGTGTAGATGGCGACAGGCTCCTAGAAGTAGTCCACCCATCCTTGGTACTCCACTAGCTCTAGGATCTCTCCAAGACCCATTTGCTCCATCCATTCAGTGTCCAGTGTCTTGGGTAAGATAGGACATGACTTTTTGTTGACGTTTTCCGTCTTGATCAGCATGGGATCTAGCTCCTTGAGCTTCTTGAGACGCTTCAGAGATTGGAGAGGCGGAGGCTTTGCAACATCCTTCTTGGCTTGGAAGAGCTCCTCCAACTCTAGAGAGTGTGGTGATGGAGCCATCTTCTCTTTGCCTTTTGCTTTCCTTAGTTGCTCACTCTCCTAGAGTGTGTAGATGATTGGTGACTGCGATTCTATGTCACTCCCTTCTTCCTGAGCTTGTTGTGAAGGCGTCACGTCAGTGACCTATCGTCGATAGGTACCATGACCTAGGGGAGGATTCCGGTTTCCTCCTCAGAGTCTGGTGCAGTCACACCATCCTCTGGTGTCTTCTCCTTTGGTAAGGTCTTTTTTTGTGACTTCTCGTCACTTTGCACTTCCTCCTCCTGTAGCTGTTGAACGACTGCTTCTACGACTGCTGAGGGAGTTGCTTCCTCCTCATCGCTGAAGTGCAAATTACAAATTGCTCTTCCTGGTGTGGAGTAGGCTTTTTATGGAGCTCCCGTTTGGATTTTGGCACGTTTGAAGGCATGAGTTGGTTGAGTTACGCGACTTGTTGTAGCAGTAGAAAGATTTTGGTTTTTGGGATCTTTAGCTTTGGAGTGTTTGGTGGCAATTTTCGGTGAAGGGTTTTGAAAGGACATTGTCTGTTTTTCTGTGGTGGTAGGAGTTGGAAGTATTTTGGGTTTGCGAATTTCTGTTTGGATTAGGTGGTGAAGCTTAGGCAAGTAGAGGCTTATATAGTTTACCTCTTCATGCTGCAAATCGCCTTCATCTATTACCCTGCGCATAAGTTGACCTTCTAATTCTTTGGACAAGCGAGGGGGCGGCGATTCTCTGTGTGGTTATGTCGTCCGCATGTCGACCACTTGCACTGACTAAGCTTCCTTAAGGACAGCCTTCTTCTTTGAGCGGAGAGCAGATTTTGGTGCCATGTTTGATCAAAGGATTTTCTAGAATTTACGAAGTTTTTGCTAGAGAATTCTTAGAGTGGCTGTGAGGCAAGAGATTTTTTGCACAAGAGCTCTCTAGAGTGTTTGTGAGGAAGAAGCGAAATTGCTTGAATGCTTGGAGAGTTTAAAGAGTGAGGGCAGATAATGTGATGAGAATAGAACTCCCATCGCCCTTTTATAATTGTTGAGTAACGGTCGGCGACTGCTCCTCGTCCTCTCACTGACATGTCCTAACGGTACTATTCATAACGGGCAGCGGTCGCGACGGTTGTCATCGACCCATTGCATTTTTCCTATTTCTATCCGTTGCACTGTCTCAAATCTATCCTTACTTCTATGGAAATGTTGACATATCTGTTTCAAGTAGTCGGTTGACATGTTTTCCATGCATTTAGCTGTTCGTTGACTACTGAACGACTAGTTTAAAGGTTTTGCTCACGTGTCGGTGACCGATCATGGGAATTAAAAGACAGCCTAATCGTGTTTAATGAATATCATTCCCAGATCATAAATAATCTTGTTGAATCTTTCTCTACTTAATGGCTTAGTAAAAATGTCAGCTAGTTGGTCTTCAGTAGAAATGTACTTTAAACCAACTAATTCTTTTTCACAACAATCTCTAAGAAAATGATGTCTAATGTCAATATGCTTGGTACAAGAATGATGCACGAGATTTTTGGAAATAGAGATGGCACTTGTATTATCACACATAATTGGCAACGTACCTGTCTTGACTCCATAATCACCAATTTACTATTTGAGCCATAAGAGTTGAGCACAACAGCTTGCCACGACTATGTATTCAGATTCAGCAGTTGATTTTGCTACACTTTATTGTTTCTTTGATCCCCATGCGATCAAACATGATCCAACAAAGAATGTTGTCCCTGACGTGCTTTTTCTATCAGTGATAGATCCTCCATAATCTGCATCTGAAAAACCTATAATATTACATTTGGTGAGTTTAGGATAAAAGAGACCAAGGTTCATGGTCCCTTTGAGGTAATGTAGAATTCTTTTTATGGCTGTGAGGTGACTTTCACTTGGATCTGCTTGAAACCTGGCACATAGGCAACATTATACATAATGGCAGGTCTACTAGCAGTTAAATAGAGTAGAGAACCAATCATCTCCTTGTATGATCGCCGGTCGACCGGTCAGTCACCAGTTGTGATGCCCATTTTTGCGCCAACTGCCATAGGTGTGTCAAATGGTTTGCATGACTCCATTCCAAATCTCTTTAGCAAATCCTTCACATACTTTTGCTAGGATATGATTGTCCCTTTGTCATCTTGCTTGACTTGAAGTCCTAAGAAGAACTTTAATTCTCCTCAATCACTAATCTCATATTCCTTTTTCATCAAGGCTTCAAACTTCTTGCAATATTCTCATCAGAGGCTCCAAAGATTACATCATCAACATATACTTGCAAAATTAAGAAGTCCCTTTTGTTATTGTAAACAAACAAGGTTTTATCCACCTTTCCTCTCTTGAATTGGTTTTCTAAAAGATAGGAGGATAGGCGGTCGTACCATGATCTTGGAGCTTGTTTGATCCTGTAGGATCGGGTGGCTAACTCAAACCAATCAAAGGTGTGAGTCTAAGGATTGGTTTGACTCAATCACCCTTCTTAACTGAGAGGCACTCTGTGAGGTAGAGGCACTCAATCGAATTAACTAAACTAATGATACGGAAGACTTTTACGGAAATTGTAGCGAAACAATAAAAGGAAAGAAGGACTCTGTGGAACTCAGCAAGACACACAAATAAGCTATTTCATTTCCTGGTCAAACAAAACAACTTACAGATGCCCACTAAGTAGAAGAGATCTACTTAGCGGTTTTCACTCACTTACCCAACACACTCTCTAATCAGAACAATGGTAAGTGTAATGAAACTAGGAACTTCCTAGGTAGAGTTTATCTTAAGATGCTAACTAACTTGGTACGTATTCTCTCTCCCTTTTGACTTACAATGCGATTCTCTTTCTCTCTCTAAGCTCTGAAATGATCCTCAAAGAAAGCGCAAAGAAAACTGACTATTACATATCTTATTTATACTCTAAGCACAACAGCAGGTCGAAGGAGTTAGTTCCGAGAATACCGGAACTAACTTAGTGGACAACTCCCAACGGCTCTGAAGTGGTCTTCTTGCTTGGGCCGCGATCTTCGGATGTTGAGGAAGACCTTCATGACCGTTGTGGCACTTAAGGTGTTCCGAGTTGACTCCTGATTTTCCGCAACCGCACGAGAGAGTCTGTGAGGTCTTCTTTGTTGCGTCGGACTCTATCGAAGAGGCTCACTCTTTGTGTATGTCAAGTGATGATTGACTCTGTCGCGGTGAAAGGCTATCTCTGCAACACCTCGATGTCCCAACAATTTCCCCCTTGTTGCTGATGATAGCAAACCTTCGTGAATCCCGATGGAGTCAATCCTGAAAATAAAAACACAAGGACTAGGGGAACCGACCCTGTCAAAGTTCCCCCTTAATAGCAGCAGTAGCAGCTAAATTCAAGGACTCTATTTAGGTTCCCCCTTGATCGGAGAGGGACTCCAGGCAAGCAAACGATAAATAAGCAGTGTAATAGGCAGAATAGTATATAAGGCAGACAAAAACACTAGACCACATGGTCCAGCAGCGCAATCCAAAAAGCAGTTTTAAACAAGCAACAGAATAACCCGTACACCAGACGGGATTCACCGCTTCCCCCTTTTGCTTTCATCAGAGGGGAAGCCCACAGTAACACAGAGTCAGTCAAAGTATTCACACAAAAAACCATTAAAAAGTGTTTAGAACTTAAAAACGACCTAAGTTCTAACACTACACAACCACGTCATTCTAAGGGTTTGGGGTTAGGGTGGATTGGATGTCAAGGAGGTGGTCCTGCAAGGCCGCCACTATCGTCTCTATTCCGGCGAGTCGGTCCATCATCCGCGTCTGCCCCTGAATCAGCTCGGCTGCATGTGCGATGAGGCGCTCTACTTTCTCCAGGAGGGGTAGTAGTGATGCTTGAGGTACTGCCTCTTGAGAAGTAGATGTCCCCGCCGTCGTTGGAGTAGATGGTGGGGGCAGCAGCTTTGATTTGTCGATTGAGGTCAGCCGATTCAGATACCGCAGGTTGATGGTGTCTGCTTCCTCGATGGACTCTGGCGTCGAAGTCGCCAAGGGTACCTGAAAGAAGTGGAATATGCGAGGCAACCAGAACACGTACCCCAAGGAGTGTTTCGGGGTGTCGACTGACTGGGCCAGGTGATGGAGAATTATGTGTGCCAGATTGATAGAGTGACGATTGATGATGCAGTACATAATTGTAAGGTCCAAGCAGTTGACCATAAGGTTTCCTTCTTTTCGTGGGACAATATTTTTGATGACCAAAATGTGAAGGAGTTGGTGTAAGATGGAGAGATCACCACGGGGTATGGGGGAGCCAATCTTTTTCTTGGAGGAGAAAAAGTGATAGATTTTGTTTTGTGGTACCCCGGGGATCTCAGGAAGGATTCCTTTTTCATAGAATGACAGGCCAGTGGCAGGGACGCCAAGAATTTCGGACAATTTTGCAAGATCAAAGAAGATTGGGGTGGAATTAACAACAGACTGTGCAGCACCGTTACGGATGACAAGGTTTTGGAAGAAGTCGACAGACTCTGTGGGATACCACTCTGTAATCTCGCAGAAGAGGTGTTTCCACCCCTGAATTTCTAGCATAGTGACTAACTCCCCTAAGTTGGAAGACAGAGCCCAAGAAAAGTCGAGGAACTTACCCCTGACGATATTACGTTCCGAGGCAGGGTCACCGAGCATGTACCGTTGAGTGAATGGGTCTACCTTCACACTCCGTCGGTGCGGTTTTGGTGGTTTTTGATCTTTGGCGGAGGTAGCACCAGTAGAGGCATCGTGACTGGCTGTGGGAAGTTCTTGGACGGGAGACGATTCAACGGAACCGGAGGAGACATGTTGGGCCTTGACAGAGGAACGGAGGATTCTTTTTGCTGTGGGTCGGGTTGAGGTTTGGCCTTTTCGCTTGCGGGTTTTGGGTGGAGGTTGTTGTGGTGGTGTTGCGGATTTAGCGGGTGATGCTGGTGGGGTTGGTGTAGGAGATTTGGTCGGTGGTTTGCTGGCATGGGCTTGTGGCTGATCAGTTGGATGATTTTCGGCGGGAGGGTTGTCAGCTTGTGGGGTTGGGGATGGTGGTAGGGTTTGGATTGGGGTAACTTCCTCAATGTCGGTGTCAAGAATCTCTGTTCTTGCAGCAGATGCGGTGTTTGATGGGTGGATGGGTCGCGGTGTCAGGTGGTGGTGTGGAGGAGTGTGTGGGCGAAGAAGTAGCGGTGGTTTTAGTGGGAGATGTAGTGGTGGTGGTGGTGAGTGTAGGTGGATTAGGGTTTGCCATCGCTTGTAGATACGCCTGAAGGCGAATGGGATCGGCGAAAATATCGGCTGGGATGTTGATTCCAGAGAAGTTGATGCCGGCCATTTGGAAGTTGAAGGAAGCTCAGGTGTAAAGAGTTGAAGTGAGAGAGATGGAGTGGACGGGTGATAGATATAAGGCTGGAAGTTGCAGATTTCGTGTGTCAGGTGCGATAAATGTGGCGACGTCATGGTAGGGTAGATGAAGGGCGACGATTTAGGCGGGTTAGGTGCGGATGGATGACGTGGATAGTAGCGCTAGAGTAGTAGGCGTGCTAAGTAATAAAACACATTTCACTGATTCAAGTGCAAACAAAGACAGACTCTATGAGACATGAGGGAGTACCTGCTGAAGATTGCGGTAGGGGCAAGGAGATGCGACCGTCTAGGTAGACGGAGTCAATCCGATTGCTGATCGCAGTGCTTCGAATCTCGCTGTAGACAAGGTTTAGTAAAAATATCTGCAAGTTGATCTTCTGTGGGCACAAAGTCAAGTTGGATAAGCTTTTTCTCGACACAGTCTTTCAAGAAGTGAAAACGTATCTCGATGTGTTTGGTTCTTGAGTGTTGGACTGGGTTTTCGGATATTTTGATTGTGCTTTTGTTGTCACAAAAGATTGGGATTGTTCTTGGGTGACATGATAGTCTTGAAGTTGTTGTTTCATCCAAAGGAGTTGGGAGCAACATGCTGCAGCAGAGACATACTCTGCCTCCGCTGTAGACAGTGCTACGGAGTTTTGTTTTTTGGAGGACCATGAAACAGGCAAAGACCCAAGAACTGTGCATTACCTGAAGTACTCTTTCGATCTTGGAGAGAACCAGCCCAATCAGAGTCACTATATCCAGATAAAGTAAAAGTAGGAGATCGTGGATACCATAGATAGAGTGTACTTGTACCTTTAAGATAGCGAAAGATACGCTTGACTGCTTTGAGGTGAGACTGTTTTGGTGCTGCTTGGAAGCGAGCACAAAGACAGACTGCATGGAGAATGTCTGGGCGACTGGCAGTCAGGTACAAGAGGGACCCTATCATTCCTCTATATTCGGTGGCATTGACGCCGACTCCGTCATCATCAGGATGCAGTTTGGCAGATGTACAGCTTGGTGTGGACATACTCTTGGCATTTTTTAGTTGTACTTATCAAGGAGTTCCTTGATGTACTTTTGTTGATGAATCTTGATCCCGTCCTTTCCTGCTGAATTTGTAATCCTAAGAAGAACTTGAGCTCACCTAACTCATTCATGGAAAACTCTTGCTTCATAAGGTTAGCAAAATGGTCGCAGAGGGTGTTACTTGTAGAACCATAAATGATATCATCAACATAGATCTGTACTAAAGTAAGTCATGTGATGAGTGTAGAATGAAGAGCGTTTTATCTACATTACCTCGAGAGAAACCATTTTGCAATAGATATGTAGACAGTCTTTCATACCAGGCGCGTGGAGCCTGTTTCAGTCCGTAAAGGGCCTTACACAGTTTGTAAACGTAGTCGGGATGGACGGAGTCTGTGAACCCTGGAGGTTGTTCGACGTAGACTTCTCTATCAATGTAGCCGTGAAGGAAGGCTGTCTTAACATCCATTTGATATAATTGGAAACCTTTGTAAGCAGCAAACGCAATGAACATGCGAATTGCTTCAAGACGAGCTACTGGAGCGAAGGTTTCATCATAATCAATCCCTTCTTCTTGATTGTAGCCCTGAACGACTAATCGAGCTTTATTCCTGAAAACTTGGCCTGCAGTATCAAGTTTATTACGAAAGACCCAACGAGTACCAATGGCTTGTTGATGCGTGGGGCGAGGAACTAACTCCCAGACAGCATGTCGCTGGAGGGAATTGAGTTCCTCCTGCATAGCAGTAACCCAATCACTATCAAGGAGTGCTTCTTTGACATTTCTTGGTTCAGTACTAGACAGAAACGCCCAAAGGCACAGAGATTTTGCATAGCTTGTAGGCGTGTTTGAACACCGGTGTTTGGGTCTGTAATGATGTTTTCAGGAGGGTGAGCAGATTTTTGCTGGAACTGGCGACGTGAAGCAGGAGGGGGTGTGTCTTTGTCAGAGGAGTCAAAATTCAAGTTTTGTGGTAAGGGTGTCTCTGGGTTATTGTCTGAGTCAGTGATTCTGATGAATTGTTTTTGTTTGCTGGGGAATCATGAGGAGTGATGGAGTGGGACTCAGGGAGTCTTCCTATTGGTACAGTGATGAAGTGTGGATCGGTGAGAAAATCATCGGGGGCAAAGTCAAGTTGATCAGAAGATGAGCCAACGTTGTGGGACTCATCGAACTTGACATGTGGGCTTTCTTCTAAACATTGAGTTCTCAGATTGATAACACGATAAGCTTTGCTTTTAGAAGAATAGCCAAGAAAAATACCTTCATCACTTTTAGGAGAGAACTTACCCAAGTTGTCCTTACCATTATTGTGAATAAAGCACTTACATCCGAAACGCCTGAGATGTATAAGACTTGGTTTACGTTGACGGAGTAGTTCATAGGGTGTCTTGTGAAGGAATGGATGAATCAACGCACGATTTAACACATAGCAAGCTGTGTTAACGGCTTCTGCCCAATAAGATGGAGTGAGTTGACTGTCAATGAGCATGGTGCGAGCCATTTCTACCAAGGTTCTATTCTTGCGTTCAACTACTCCGTTTTGTTCTGGAGTACGTGCTGATGATATTTGGTGATCCACTCCGTTGTCCCTGCAAAACTCATCAAACGACTTGTTGCAAAATTCAGTACCCTGGTCCGTTCTCAGGGTTTTTAAAGTAAATGAAAATTTGTTGACAAGCATTTTATGGAGTTTGGCAAACTCCGTAAAAGTTTCATCTTTGGTATATAAGAAAATGACCCAGGTCCACCTGGAATAGTCATCAACTATGACCAGGATGTACCTCTTACCGCTTCTGCTTTGTGTACGCATGGGGCCAACAAGATCCATGTGTAGTAGTTCTAGTGGAGAGCTAGTAGAGAGAGTAGGCTTACTTTTGAAGGAGGACCGGGTGTGTTTACCTTTTACACATGCTTCACAGACAGAGTCTGTGTCAAAGGTGGTGTCTGGTAAACCAATCACCAAGTCCTTGCTTTTGAGTTTGTTCAACAGCCTATGATTTGCGTGGCCAAGTCTGGAGTGCCACAGCAGTGAGTTTTTGGAATGCACATTGAGACAGACTTGGTCGTCTGGGTTAATGGAGTTTAAGCACATTTTGTAGAGATTGCCTTCTCTACGTCCCACAGCTTTTAGTGAACCTGTACGCTCATCATAAACCTTACAATCCGAAGAGGAAAAGTACCAAATTGAATCTATCACAAATTTGAGAGATGCTTAATAAACTATGCTGGAGTCCAGTGACCAGATGGACTCCATCAATTTTAAATTTTGAGGGGTTACCTACGGATCCAACTCCCACGATTTCACCCTGGTTGTTGTTTCCAAAAGTAACCTTACCTCCTTGGTAGGATGAAAGCGAATTGAATTGATTTGGATCTCCAGTCATGTGACGAGAGCATCCACTGTCCAAGTACCAGCTGTCTCCATTCGCCTTCACCTACAAAAGAACAGATCATTTGTTAGATTTGGGAACCCAGATGTACTTGGGTTCCCTTTTCGAGCCAGACTGTTTCAATTTTTCTCGTGCTTCAAGTATCATTTAACACGTTTGACATTAAAAGAGAGATCTCTTCAGTTTATCGCATGCACTGTCCCGATGTCCAAGACTCCCGCAGTAGCCACAAATTTTGGTTGGTGGAAGATTGACGTATTTCTGTTGTCCTTTCCACCAAGTCGAATTTTTCTTTTCTTGATATCGTTTGGCTCTGTTGTCGGATTTGGACATATTCTTTGGAATGTCGAACTTACCTTTGTGCCACTTGGGCGTGGATTGAGTGGATCGAACTCCGGATTGTAGATTTACAATCTGTGAGAGAGTTGTTCTACTTGAAGAAGAGTATCTCGATCTTGGCTAATTTCTTTGATTTTGGAGTTGGCCCACTCAGGTAGTTCGGAGGAGGTGACTTGTTTGATAAACTTGACTGGCTTAAGGGAAAGAGCGTGTCCTTTTCTTTCAGTCTTTGAGTGAGATTTTTGATAGTGGTGTTGGGATATGTTTTTGGATTCAGAGCATTAAGATCATTTTGAAGAGAACAACACTTGTCAGTAAAATGGTGAGGTCTTGTTTGAGGGAGTCGATCAGGGTGAGAGACTCTTTCTGGTCACCCTGTTAAACTGAGTGCATTCTAAGGTATCATGAAGTTCCTTTTGAAGGGAATCAACATGACGCCTTGATTCTTGTAGATCTAACCTGAGAGAGCAAGAGATGGTTTTGTGTTCCTCAGCTTCATCTCTTAGGCATACATAAGACTTTTTGAGATTTCGAGTTCCTCAGATAGCTCGGTTATCTTGCTGGTAAGACTTGCTTTGAGAGAGTTGTTCTCGGAGACAATTTTAGCAATTAAAGTCATAAATCCCATAGGAGAAATACGGTAAAGGTCTGTTTCAAGGTGAGAACGAGTTACCTCATTATCAGGATCATGGACTCCGTCGTATCATGTGCCATTAGACATACCAATCCGCTGGACTCTATGTCTGGATCGTCGGAGTCTGAATCGCCCCATCCAACAGCTGCCATCAGCGATCTCCCTTGAGATTTTCCATACTGGTTCTTGAGTAAAGGACAGTCCTTCTTGAAGTGACCGGGTTTATTGCAGTTGAAACAAGTGACAGAATTGAAAACTTGTTTAGAGGTGTTCGAGAACGACCGACTCTGTCGATTAGGTTGGTTACGCATGAATTTTCGGAAGTTCTTGACTATGAAGACAAAGTCCTCCATAGTCTCAGCCTCACTTTCCTCAACAATAATGTCCACCAGTTCAGCCTTAGCTTGTCTGATTTGAGTATCAGCAACATAGGCTCCTTCTTGAGTTAACTGAGTCGAATTAACCTGCAAGGCTTGGTCATTCAAAGGTAGTCTTACTAGAAGAGGGAGAAGAAGTATTACCACACTTCTTTCGAACATTCTTCTTATATTTATCTACGGATTGTAGATAGGAACCTAGGTCTTGACAGCTCCATTTGGATAAGTCCTTGCATGCTTTGGTAGAGATTACCGTTTCTGCCCATTCTTCTCTCAGACTGTCCAGCAACTTGTGCAAGACACTCTCTCTATCTGGTAGGATGCTAACTTCCTGCATAGTAGTGGTTAGTAAATAGAAACGATCAAGCACTTCTTCCAGAGACTCACCGGGTTTCTGCAGAAAATTTTCATAGTCCATTCGAAGTTCTTGAGCTTTGCATTCTTTAGTTCAGTGACTCCTTCGTGAGTTGCTTGAAGGAGTGTCCAGATCTCATTAGCGGACTTACAGTGATTTACTCTCCTTTGTTCTGGGATGGACAAGCAGGTGTATATTGCGCGTGATGCTTGACGATTCAGCTCGTACCTCTTGCGATCTGCAGCAGTCCATGTGGATCGGTCTGGATTGACTACAAGATCTCCTCCAGTGACTATTTCCCAAAGCTCGGAGTTGACAGACTCAATGTGTTGCTCGATCTCGTTTTTCCAGTGGTCGTAGTTGGTGGAGGTGAGTCTGGGATGCTCGAAGTGCATTTTGTTGTTTTGATTGGCGAAGAGGTCTGCCATTGCTTCGTTGATTGACTGTTAGCCTAAGCAAGGCTCTGATACCACGTGTAGGATCGGGTGGCTAACTCAAACCAATCAAAGGTGTGAGTCTAAGGATTGGTTTGACTCAATCAGCCTTCTTAACTGAGAGGCACTCTGTGAGTAGAGGCACTCAATCGAATTAACTAAACTAATGATACGGAAGACTTTTGCGGTAATTGTAGCGAAACAATAAAAGGAAAGAAGGACTCTGTGGAACTCAGCAAGACACAAATAAGCTATTTCATTTCCTGGTCAAACAAAACAACTTACATGCCCACTAAGTAGAAGAGATCTACTTAGCGGTTTTCACTCACTTACCCAACACACTCTCTAATCAGAACAATGGTAAGTGTAATGAAACTAGGAACTTCCTAGGTAGAGTCTATCTTAAGGTGCTAACTAACTTGGTACGTATTCTCTCTCCTTTTGACTTACAATGCGATTCTCTTTCTCTCTCTAAGCTCTGAAATGATCCTCAAAAAGCGCAAAGAAAACTGACTATTACATATCTTATTTATACTCTAAGCACAACAGCAGGTCGAAGGAGTTAGTTCCGAGAATACCGGAACTAACTTAGTGGACAACTCCCAACGGCTCTGAAGTGGTCTTCTTGCTTGGGCCGCGATCTTCGGATGTTGAGGAAGACCTTCATGACCGTTGTGGCACTTAAGGTGTTCCGAGTTGACTCCTGATTTTCCGCAACCGCACGAGAGAGTCTGTGAGGTCTTCTTTGTTGTGTCGGACTCTATCGAAGAGGCTCACTCTTTGTGTATGTCAAGTGATGATTGACTCTGTCACGGTGAAAGGCTATCTCTGCAACACCTCGATGTCCCAACAGATCCCGTAAAGAGCTTTGTCAAGCTTGAGTACAATGTCTTTTCCTTCTTGAGTCTCAAAATCTGGAGGTTGTTCAACACACACTTCTTCCTTGACATACCCATTGAGAAGGCACTTTTGATGTGAAGTTGAAAGAGTTTGATTCCTTTATGTGCAGCCAATGCAATTAGTAATATGATGGACTCCATCCTTGCTACTGGAGCAAAGGTCTCTTGGAAGTCTTGAAGAGCTTCTTTGATATTTTTGGGTTCGAAAGGTGAGACTATCATTGAGAATGCTAGAAGATCTCGAGCTTGTGCTCTGGTTTGAATTCCTTTGGAGATATCTGATATGATGTTCTCCAATGGATGATCTTTGTATAGAGTACGAGATTGATGAATGGCTGATGGTGATAGAGGATCTTCGACATTATTGATCTCTTCATTAACCTGTTGTTGACCTGTCGCTGACCTGTCGGGCAGGTTTTCCTTGGTTGGTGATTCATCTTTGGGATTATCTGTGTGATCTTGATCAGCTAGATCAAATCCAAGTTCTTTATATTCTTTAGATTCCTTGACCTTATGAACTTCAGCCTCATCAAAGATCACATGTACACTTTTTTCCACCTTCAATGTCCTTTTGTTGTAGACTTTGTATGCCTGGCTCCTTTCAGAGTACCTAAGGAAGATGGCCACATCACTTCTGGCATCAAATTTTCCTAGGGGATTCTATTCATTGTTGTGGACATAACATTTATAACCAAAGATCCTGAAGTGACTTATGTTTGGTTTTCTTCCCTTGATTAGCTCATAGGGTGTTTTGTTGAGGATAGGTCGTATGAGCGTTCTATTTGTGATGTAGCATGTAGTCGCCACAGCTTCTTCCTAGAAGACCTGAGGAAGACTGCTCCCCAATAGCATGGCCCTAGCTACCTCTTGTAGTGTTTTGTTCTTGCGCTCAACTACCCCATTTTGTTGGGGTGTCCTTGTTGCTGAATATGTTTGATTGATTCCATGTTGTTTGCACATATCCATGAATTGTTGATTCTCAAACTCCAACCCATGATCAGACCGAAGAGCCTTGATCTTGTGGTTGAGTTGTACTTGGACTTTTCCTGCAAAGACTTGAAATATCTCAAAGACTTTGTCTTTGGAAGCAATAAAGAGTGTCCAAACAAATCGTGAGTAATCATCAACAATTACAAACAGATACCAATTTCCTCTAAAACTTTTGATTCTCATGGGTCCACATAAGTCCATGTGAAGTAATTCAAGTGGTTTGGATGTACTTACTAAGTTCTTTGATTTGAAAGAAGACTTAGTTTGCTTGCTTCTAACACAAGCATCATAAAGATTGGTCTCAGATTCTTTAATCTCAGGGAGACCTCTTACCAACTATTTCTTGACAAGATTTCTTAACAAGGAAATGCTAACATGCCCTAGTCTTTTGTGCCATAGTGCGGAGTCATCTATTGAAGCAGTCAAGCATGGAAGGTTTGGACTGTCAATATCCTCAAAACTAGTTACATAAACATTTTTACACCTTTTTCCCTTCAACAACTCTTTGCCATTGTCCTGACTTACTATGCTACAATGTGTAGAATAGAAGTGAACTGAATTGCCTTTGTCACATATTTGAGATACGCTGAGCAAATTGAATTTTAAACCATTAACTAAATTGACATTATCTATGACATAGTCTGAGGTAAAACCAACCTTACCTTCACCGATGATTTTTCCTTTCTTGTTATCGCCAAAGGAAATGGACCCTTGGCTTCTTGGTTCGAATGAGAAGAACTTCATCTCGTCTCCTGTCATGTGTTTAGAGCCCCCACTGTCGATGTATCAGTAGGGGTCCATTCCCACTCGATTCTGCACTTAACAAGTTAGCGTTGTGGGGTTAGGGTCCACAGAAAGGTTGGACCCATTTACACCATCAATCATTGTTCTAAAATCATTTTTGACTACCCATTTTAGTCCTATCTTCTAGAGTTGCCAATGCCTCATGAATTGCGTTCTATAGCATTTGGCTTCATAATGACCAGGTTGTCTACACAGATGGCAGACACCTCTACGACTGGTCCCTGACTGATACCCGACCTGTCGTTTGTTTCTCTATATGGGCGTCCTAGATACAACTTCTAGCTTTGCATGTTTTTCTTTGACAATTGCTAGTTCTGTTTGTTTTGAGCTAAGTACAACAATCAGTTCATCTATTTCAGGTTGTTTTCCTAATTTCATCTTTTCATGAGCAGTAATAATCTCACTATAATCGATTTGCAATTTCATGAGTGCCTTCATAAGATTTTCTACCTTATCCTTATCTGAGTTTTTCTCCAATTTCTCATTTTCTTCTAAAGATTCCTTGTTTTCATTTTCTAATGCCTCTAGTTGATCAACTAGTATAAGAGAAAACTTTACAAGTCTAGGAAGTTCAGCCTTTAGAATTTTCTTTCTAATTTTAGAGTAGTTTACCTTGTTTTGATCTTCTTCTTCTGATTCTGACGTGTCTTTATCTTGCGCCATCAAGAAAACTTCATAAGGCATAAGTGAGCCTTCTCATCCTCCGAGGGATCACTATCTGAGGTTTGATCATTGTCGCTTAGCTCTGAGTCTCCCCATGCAGCAACAAATGCTTCTTTCCTTGATCCTTTGTTGAACAACCTTCAGACAGGTTTCCTAACCTTGTCGTTGTCCTCTCAGGATTGTTGAGGATAGTCTTTGATGTGATGCCCACGCTTTGAACACCCAAAACACCTGTCATTTGTTCTTTTTACGATGATCATCGGTCTCCTTAGGCTCTCTTCCTTTTCTCATGTTGTTTCTTATGAACTTTCGAAAGTACCTCTTAGCATAGAGGACCATCTCGTCATTGTCTTCTCCTGTCTCAGAGTTTTCAGCTACTTGAAGGGCTATGCCTTTTCCCTTTTCTTTTGTTGAGTTTTCTAGAGTTTCGTTGTTGTAGTTTTAACTCAAACGCCATTAGGGAACCTAACATGTTCGCCAAAGACATCTTAGATAGATCGTGGACTTCTTGCTTAGCATTGACCTTGCTGTCGAAGGAGGCGGGAAGAGATCTAACGAACTTCCAAATTTGATCCTCATTGGAGATAGTTCTTTCAAGCACCAACATTTCGTTGATCAGCTTGGTGAACCTTGTATGCATTTCAGAAATGCTCTCCTTTTCTTCCTTCTTGAATAGCTCCCAATGAGTGAGCAGCAACTCAATGCGAGTCTTTTTTATCTCATCATTCCCTTCATACGTGACTTCAAGAGTTTTCCAAATCTCTTAAGTTGTTTTAGCTGAGGCTATTTTGGAATATTATTTAGGTAGTAGTGCACAGTGTAGAATCCTTACAGCTCGAGTATTGAATACCAACTTCTTGATTTGATCATCCATCATGCTGTCAACAGATATGTCTAGTCCTTGAACATTTTGGAAGGTATATTCACCTTATGATATAATCCTCCACATCCTTGGATCATCAGACTTGATGTGTGTAACACCCCTACCGCTAATCAAGTCATTATCTCTTAAACCATCTCATTCACCAATACCAAAGCAGCGGAATCTTACTACAAACGGTGGGTGATACAATGCCGTTAGTCACCCACGTGACTAACATGGCTAAATCCAAATAAAATATCGGTCTGATGGACTAAAACACCGAGTACCCTATACAAACAATCACATTTCATTCTGTTACCTATCCAAATACAAATACAATCCTTAGTTCCATTCTATACCGAGTCTACTACAATTCTCAAATTGTCGATAACATTTTGGGCTTACAATACAACATACAAAATAAATACAATGATTCTTAATCAACTATCCATGTTTAGCCGCCATCCCCAACCTACTCTCGAACGGTAATCGGCTCCAAGATACCTGAAAAGTAATGGGTGGCCCCAAAGGGGCTCAGCACCTTTGCTGGTATGGTAGTCGTGCAACCCGCTACTACCGGGTCACACCCAACTAATTCTCGTCTAAGCATGTGATTGATTTTATTTAAATCATTACATGAAGTGCAATAAACATACATCATGCTCGCATTCACAAGTATTCAAACATCGAATACAAACACTAACTAACACATCAAGTTTGTTAGGTTATGTTAACTTACTCCTAGGCCTTGAGGGTTTCTACCTCACTTTTGCCTTAATCACTTATTCATTGTCTTCCCATCCTCTTGGGATACCCTTACTCAAATTCTCTTTGTTCATAGACACTACATGTCTTAATTCTCAAATCTCAATTCTAGATTCTTAATTCTCAATTCTTGTGGATACTTGTTAAGTTATTACCCATGACCTCCGGGCAGAGTCATACACAAGACTCACCACCGGGCTTTCAAATACTAGTCTTACTTCCCCAGTTTCGACCCTACCCCGGGTCTAGCATGGTGGGAAGGTTCGACTATCAAACAGAACTATACACTTAGTTCCTCAAAGACTCAATTTCTCAAAGACTCCTCTCTCGGAGTTACATTGTAATCATAAAGATTAGCCTAGAAGTATCTCTCTCGATACCATCTAATAGCTTAGGGAATTTCTCAATTTCTAGTATTCTCAGATTTAAGGGTTTCCTCAACTTTTTGAATACTTGTATGTTCGGGACATTTTCTCATACTAGGTCGGATCCTCATATTGTGGGTCGACTATCATTAAAAGGGAGTCTGACGGTCCCTTTTTATCTCTTTTACTTTTCTAATGAGTTCATATCTTTGAACTATCATCATTCTCTTAATAGAGGTTTCTTTACATCCTTCCACTATTAATCATTTCGTGGATTGTTTCATTTCGGTTCGCTAACCGTTATCGGGAGTTTCTAATTCCTCACATCTCTTTCACGTTCTAGTGAGTTCATGAGATTATGTTATCGTTATTCTTTAATCGATAGTTTTCGTGTGTTTTCCACATTTACATTATTTTGTGGAACGACTCTTTCTACGAGTCACTAACCACTCGGTAATTATTTATGTTTTGGTCTACAACACTATGTTAGACCACACAATCACTCAAGGAACAAGCATCAAGATATACATACAATGAAATAAACATTTTTCATGCATTTATCTTTTTAGGTCGGCACACAAGCAAACAGCACACAATCCGAGAGGACTCAGTAGGACACAAGTTGCAAGAAAACCATACCTTTCATCATGGATTACTCTACCGTGTCACCTTACATTCCTCGGTTCACACTCGATTCACACTCGATTCACTGGTAACATTCCAAGGGTTCTATTAACAATAAGGTAGTATGGTATATAAACAACTACTACTTCCATAGTTAACCCCGTCATCCCGTTAATCTTAATTTTACTCAAGTGTCCTTAAGTTCTCAACTTCCTCATTCACTTCTCATACTTGTTTGCACTTCTAATGACCTTTACATCTCACTAAACAAGTCCTAAACATCATCTAAAACCAATACCATTCAAACCCCCATCATTAGAAGCCTTAAAAACACTCTCGGTGAATTTCTGGAGGTGGTCCGGGACTTGGTCCGGACCCAAAGTCCCGGACCAATGCAGTTTCCAACTTTCGGCCATTTTTTTCACTTGGTCCGGGTCCTGGTCCTGGACTAGGGTCCTGGACCAATATACTAGTTCACTTTCGGGGCATTTTTAAGGGCGGTCCGGGACTTGGTCCGGCTCCTAAGTCCCGGACCCTGCTAAAAAGCTGCTAAAATTGCATTTTTCAACCCCAATTCAAACCTTAATCCTCATCAAAAAAATTTCTAATCTTTCCACATGTTCCAAACATGTTAAAACACCTTAAAAACTCCTTAAACCTCTCTAAACTATGGTCAAACTCTTTACTCAATTCCTTGCTCCAGTACACAAATTTTTATTCCCAAATTCTACACTTTGCACACTAGTGCATTTCTGAACTCCTCTTGGTGTTTCACAACCTTATTCCCATCCCATTTGACCACTCCAAATTCTTCCAAGACAAATGCATCTCTATTACACAAGTTCAAACCTTATTTTCAAAGTCTTACACTCTAGTTCTTTTCTAGCTCTTCCAAGACACTTATGCACTATTTTTGCTGTAGATTTTTACTCTCTTCAAACCAACTCTTATACTCTAGTTCTTGGTGATTTTAATCCATTCATTCACACTCTATTCTCTCCCAAACACACTTAGGTTCTCCAACCTCTCAACATCATATTAAACACTCGGTTTTCTACCGAAATTTCGTGATAGCTCACCTACATTCCTTGCATGCCGATATGCATTTTTTTCATCCACCTAAATCAATACCAACTAGCCATATCCCTAGTGGATTCTACCAGCACACAACATCCATCCAAAACTCTTCAAACACAATATAACACAATATCTCAAATGCATGGCTCCAAGGCCCTTAAATCACACAACAATTTACCAATACATTAAACACAACCACAAATCTCTCCAATCTCAATCAACCACATTTTCGGTTAAGATTTTGATTCATCTTTTTATTTCCCATCCCAATTCTAAAAGCAATAAGGATGCACATTAAGGTTAGTTTCTTACCTTAAGCTCATATGTTTGCCTTTCTGTTCTCCTATTCTCTTTTCCTCTTCCCATTTTCGATCAAGGGGCAATGTAATCACCAAATTTCAACCCATTATTCAACAAAAGAAATGATACTAAGTAAAACACTTAACTCATTAATTAAAGGGCTTAAAGCATTAGAGTTGGGCATTACCTGGGAAACCCTAGAATTGGATTTTGATCAACAATCAAAGGGAGGTTCCAACTACACTCTTGGAGCTTGATTCAAAGCTCATACAAAGAAAGAAAGGTATCAATATGGGCAAAATTGGCTAGGTAAGGAAGATGAGGAAAAAATGTGTTTTTCTTGGATCTTCTTACCTTAAATGAAAGAGGGGGCCACCTAGCTCCTTAAAATATGATTTTCTCTTTAAATGGGGCTATACCCATGGAGGTCAACTTCATCCTTTTGAGATTTTGAAAAGTTATAATTGAAGCTCTTGATGAGGGGAACACAAATATGTGGTTTGTTTTCCATTTGGAGCATTATTTTGGCTTGGGCAAGAAGAGGAAGGCAAGGAAACCATGGAAGGAGCTCAAGAAATCGCCCAGCAGAGGAAGAATAAGAGAGGAATCAGGGGGAGAAGGGAAAAATCAACGTGAGAGAGAGGGAGAAAAGAGAGTGAGAGGAGAGAGAGTCACTTTTTTTCCTTTTGTACATTTTCCTACCTTTTTTACTTTTCTCTTCTAATTTAATAAGCTAGGTTATTCTTGTGAGAGGGGATGAGTCATCCACCATAAAACCGGCCTCCTCTAATTAATTGGGTAGGGGCATTTTCGTCTTTCGCAAGAACGCTTGTTAAATTCCCAGTTTTGGCACTATTCACTAACAAGGCTCATTTTCTGGATTTTTCCCATTTCTTTAATTTTAATGGTTCTTAAGATTCCATTAACATTTAATTATAGTTATATAGTCAACTATAATTTCTACGGATCTGTTTGACCACTTAAAGTCACGTTTTCGGGTTTTCTCAAAAAACGTGCTTTAAGGCTCATTTGTGTTTTTAATCCATTATATGGATCCGTTTACTTTGGGAATCATTCCCACATATTATTTAGGTGTAATTAAGCCCTAGGAATCCATCTAAGACCCTAACCGAGGTCATATACCTCCTTTGGTTGCGTAACGCTCATTTTTACGTTTTACGCTTTTTAAGTGTTTTCTCTTTTCTTTTGGTTTTACTTTCTTCACCAAAGATCTATAGGCATCATTAGGCTTCTAAAATTCATATTAGAATAATTTAATCACCATTTTTAGGTTAGGGGTATTTCAATGTGAAACTCCATTATATTCTTCTAGTGAGTGTAGTTATCTCCATCGAAAAGTGATGGTCGGTTTGGTGCAGAACATTCTTCTGACGCTAGTAGGATTGCGTGAGACATTTTGATCATCTTCCAAAGTGGTTAGCTTTCTAGAAGAGACCCACTCTGATACCAATTGAAACTAGCTAGCGCTCCTGATGCGTCCCCGATCGATCTTGGACGTATCAAGGACTCAAATAAACTTTGTTGGTTAAAGAAAGACACGGGATAAACTTAAACTGGAAACTCCATTTTGATTGAGAATTTACACATAGAAATTCACTAAATCTCCCTCGCCCTCACACACGGACTCCGGGACAGTTTAGGACTTTATCCCAAAGTCCTCTACCCTCTCCTGACAACCGGCCTACGGTTCCCCAACTGCTCCTCGACTGATCAATCAACCAATTTACAAAGTGCTGTCACACAACTCTAATCCTAACCAGCTCACCAACTCTCTAGCCTTTACACACACTTAAGTCTGATTCACACTTGCCCTGATTATCTCTATCTTCTTCTCTCTTGTACAGGCTTCCTTTCATACGAAATAAATGCAAGTATATATAAGGTTAATTAAGATGTAACTACCGTCCTATAAGCTTGTAAAGTCAAGGAGTATATTCCACTTTCGACCTATCATATAACAACCACACTAGTATTGTAGAGAGGCTTCAACTTGATCTGAAGTTGTCAGAACACGTGTCGCCTTGCTACTGGACACGTCGGCGGTAGCTCTCTTGATTGGTCAAGCACCACTTGTGTGCCCCACTTTTCTGATCTTGTCTGGCTCATTAATCCTCATAAATGCTCCTTTAGACTTCATTATGGCTATGTAATCGTTCTGATAAGTAGCCCTTTACTTATCTTGTCCATTTGCACATTAATGAGTTATATTCTTGTCATGTGCTAGTTGATAGTGTGAATATGTGAGTCTACATAGATATGTCAATCTTCTTGCAGTCTTTGTCTTTGATTTACTCCTGAAGCATAAGAGATATCTTCGTACGGTGCCTGACTTCTTGTGTGTGCTCTCCTAGACAGGTGCCTGACTGGTTAGGCACATGTCATGAACCGAGTGCGTTTGTAACCTTGCGTGCTAAGCCACTCTTTTGCCTGTCTATCTGAATCATAAAGCTTGACAAACATGTTAAATACAAAACACAAGGTTTGCTTTCATCAAAACTAAAGGATCTTGACTTAACATGTGGTATGTGCAGACGTTATATAGTGAGTGGTTAGAACAGGTGTAATTAACATAAAAGAAGAAATTAAAACCCAAATAACGTCGGGCTGCAAATAAATCCCGGTCGCAGTAGTATAGTGAAAATGTAAGCACCGGATGTC
This sequence comes from Limonium bicolor, assembly GCA_023374045.1. Classification (NCBI taxonomy): domain Eukaryota; kingdom Viridiplantae; phylum Streptophyta; class Magnoliopsida; order Caryophyllales; family Plumbaginaceae; genus Limonium; species Limonium bicolor. The sequence continues at coordinate 157,556,663 of CM041778.1, read as the reverse complement.
GAACCGTGGGACTAATAGACATAAATAGTACCTAAGCGTGTCACAAGAGGGGGAGTAATTGACTTGAAAAATAATAAAAAGAAAGACAAAAAAATAAGTTGACAGATAAATAAAATGGAACTCTGGGTCAGGTTAATATAATCTGCATAATTAAGCTACCTCTACTGGTTTAATAATTTGGCAAGGTTCCTGTAAATATCTAAGGACTAAGTCATAGCCTCATAAGAACTCGTTCACCTGTAATGCAAGGTTCTAATCAAGGTCAAGCAAAGCCTGCGAACGGCAGAGGAGTATTTGAGGAATTACATTGCAAATGAATACTAATCATTAAATCATAATAAAGCTTCCTCCAGTTTTACGCTTTAATTAACCGTCTATTTATCACCTGGTCTGATCAAAAATAGACTTAGTAGAGCAATTTAATAAATTCGCGAGATCTATTAAAAAGGTGCATGATAACCTTTAAGCGTAACAAAACTGTATATAAATAAAACCAGTAGAAATATTGCATAATTAGTACAGAATAAAAACTATTCCCAGAGTAACGTAAACTAGCTTAACATATTAAATAGATAGATAGAGACGAGAGTAATAGAAATCATCCGTATCACTCCGTCCACTCTGCTATTTGAGTACGTAGGGCTAGAGGTGAATTTGTGGAATGTAAATAAATAAAATGGAGAAGGCGGGAGAAGAAATGAGATGGTGGTGAAGTGGTCGGATCGATTGGTGAATTCGTGTGTTTTGAAAGGAGAAGTCTCGTGGTTTTTATAGAGAAAGGAAGAAAAGGAAGCAGAGAGGATAGACAGACGCGTGAGCAATTGATTGAGGCGGTGGAAGATTGAGCTCATTGATTGCTCACTGATTGAAGGGGACAGACTGAGGCGTGAATTAAGGTAGGCGCAGACGGGGGAGTTGCAGACGTCGGCGCGAGTTGCAGACGAAGACGGGCGAAGAAGAGAAACTGGTCGCGACTAAAATTAGTCACAACCGCCTCATCAACCGCCCCCTGTCCGCCAGCGGTTCCATGTCTCTTGTCCGCCACTTAGGGGCGGTAGCCTGGTCTCGTCCGCCTCCTTTGAGGCGGTAGCCTCTGTGCCGTCCGCCAGTTATCAGGCGGTAGCCTGAGTCATGTCCTCCTCGCGGTTACATGTGTGGTGACCGCCCAAAATGAGGCGGTAGCCTATCTGTTGTCCGCGAGGCGGTTGCGCCACTCTAGTCCGCCAGTTATCGCGACGTCGCAGTGTGACTTATTCCTTCCAACTTCGACCGGCTCTAGATTCTTCGTTTGGGCTCCGTTTTCCGAGCCGTTTGCGTCTATGTGTTCGTCTCTTATCTACTTTAGTCCGAGCTTGTTTTCCTCATGTTAAACCAATAAATTAGTGAGATAATAATAAAACATAAACTAGAGGAAAACTAACCGAAGTGGAGAAATGAGCAAAAAGTGTTAATATATATAAAAATACACCTATAAATCATGCTCATTTGGACACTTATCACACCCCCACACTTATCTTTTTGCTTGTCCTCAAGCAAAACTACGTACCCTAAGTAGGGAATGCTCAATACTAACAAATATTATTATGAAGGGTAGGATAAACATGATCTTTAAACTTATTGAGGAGTGTGAAAATTAACTGGTGGCATAGTGTGCTCAGGGTGAAATAAAATATAGAGTTTCGGGGTATGATCCAAGGTACTTCAATGTTTCTTATAGGTGACTCTGAGAACTTTTACCATGGCCAACTTCTCTCAAGAATGGGCATTGAGGAGAAAACAAAAGGAAAATAGATTTATGCTTTGTTTCACTTTTGCATAAGGGATGAGAAAATGTAGGCATTACGCCCTTGTATTTAAGAACACTCAACTCTCTTTGTTGGTTACCATTGGTGTCTCGCAAGTCCCTTATTATTTTTCTTTTTTATTTTTCTTTTTTATTATTTTTTTTAAAAGAGAAGTACCCCTTAGCAATCCCTAAGAGAGAGACAGAAAGAAACCCTGAGCAAAAATCCAACCATTTGCAGATTATTTGGTCACACCGCATATAAAATGCTCCTCAAAAGTAATCAAAATTTTAAAATTTTGTACCATTATCCTACAATTCATAATAGTATTTATTCTTAAAGAGAACAACCCACATATACAGGGTCCATAATATTTGAATTCGACAAACGCATGATAAGGAGAGAGATTAAACATTTTAAGCACAAAATGTCACCGAAAAAGGGCACACTCCCCACACTTAAATTGAACAATGTCCTCATGATTTTCACCAAAAAATAAGGGAAGGTTTCAGAAGACCTTTTCGGTTAGTAGATAAATAGAGAAAACACAAAGTTCACAATAAACATTTAAGCACATAAACGCTCCTCTGCTTTTTTATTTAAATAAAAAGTATAAATTAAAGAACTGGTACCCTGATATTATTTTTGCTTGCGTTATTAGGAGTTCCCCCCACTTGAGCTTCAGCCTCAAGTAGCGTAGCTTGGTTGCGGTGTCCACATGGAGGTGCACCTGCAGAGACTAGAAGCAACCATACTGAAAACGGGGTTAAAAGTTAGCAAAAATAAAATTTAAAGAGAACCTGAAAATTAAAAGAGCATAAAAGCAAATAAAATTAAAGTACACCCGGGTTGCCTCCCAGGAAGCTGCCCTTCTTTAACGTCTTTGGCTAGACGCCTGCTCGTTATCCTGGATCAAAACAAAACGTTACCTCGGCATAAAAAATAAGAAAATTAATACTCCACAAAATCAGGTGTTTGAGGAGGTACTGCCGGGAACGTAGTTCTAACAGAAGACCCGGCGGTGCAGATTTTTCTTCCTCAAATTGGAGGATGTAAACATCATCCTCTTGTAGGTGAGGCTTGTAGAAAGAACGCCGATTGATATCATCTTCAGAGAAAGTTAATTCTTCGAAGATGATAGTGGCGTTTTGTTTGGATATTTTGGCGGGAGGTGATGGCAATTCCTTCTCTTCATTCTCGAGGATATAAATATCCTCATTGTCTGGGTATATTACAGAGAAGGAGGGAAGATAGCGGTAATTGATTTTAGAGGGAGGGGTCTCTATGAGTGGCTCGTCTGTAGTGGGGTGTTCTACCTCTGGAACTGTTTCGCTCATTGATTGCTCTAGTAGTTGAGCGATTCTCTCCAGGTAGTCTGGTTGATCTTCTAACCAGAGTTGCTCTTGGACTATGAGACAATCCTCAAAATCATGAGCTCCCCCACATTCGGAGCAGTATAAATCCTGCCAATATTCAAATGCCTCTTCCATTGCCGTGTAAATTTTTTTTTTTTGTGTTTTTTGTGTATAAAACAAAACTACAGAAAAAGATTAGAAAATAAAATGATTAAACAAACATAATAATAATATAAACAAAATATAAAGATAATAATATAAACAACAAACAAAAATAATATAAACAAAATATTCTAATAATACAAGTGAAATCCGGGGCTTAGGGACTAGAATAAACTAGTCCCCGGCAACGGCGCCATTTTGCAGACGTTATATAGTGAGTGGTTAGAACAGGTGTAATTAACATAAAAGAAAGAAATTAAAACCCAAAAAAAACGTCGGGCTGCAAATAAATCCCGGTCGCAGTAGTATAGTGAAAATGTAAGCAACCGGATGTCGAACCGTGGGACTAATATACATATAATAGTACCTAAGCGTGTCACAAGAGGGGGGATTAATTGACTTGTAAAAATAAATAAAAAGAAAAGACAAAATAAACTAAGTTGACAGATAATAAAATGGAACTCTGGGTCAGGTTAATATAATCTGAATAAAGCTATCTCTACTGGTTTAATAATTTGGCAAGGTTCCTGTAAATATCTTAAGGACTAAGTCATAGCCTCATAAGAACTCGTTCACCTGTAATGCAAGGTTCTAATCAAGGTTCAAGCAAAAGCCTGCGAACGGCAGAGGAGTATTTGAGGAATTACATTTACAACTGAATACTAACTCATTAAATCATAATAAAGCTTCCTCCAGTTTTACGCTTTAATTAACCTGTCTATTTATCACCTGGTCTGATCAAAATAGACTTAGTAGAGCAATTTAATAAATTCGCGAGATCTATTAAAAAGGTGCATGATAACCTTTAAGCGTAACAAACTGTATAAATAAACCAGTAGAAATATTGCTAATTAGTACAGATACATAATAACTATTCCCAGAGTAACGTAAACTAGCCTAACATATTAAATAGATAGATAGAGACGAGAGTAATAGAAATCATCCGTAATCACTCCGTCTCACTCTGCTATTTGTGTACGTAGGGCTAGAGGTGAATTTGTGGAATGTAAAATAAATAAAATGGAGAGGCGGGAGAAGAGAAATGAGATGGTGGTGAAGTGGTCGTGGATCGATTGGTGAATTCGTGTGTGTTTGAAAGGAGAAGTCTCGGGTTTTTATAGAGAAAGGAAGAAAAGGAAGCAGAGAGGATAGACAGACGCGTGAGCAATTGATTGAGGCGGTGGAAGATTGAGCTCATTGATTGCTCACTGATTGAAGGGGACAGACTGAGGCGTGAATTAAGGTAGGCGCAGACAGTGGACGAGTTGCAGACAGTCGGCGCGAGTTGCAGACGAAGACGGGCGAAGAAGAAGAAACTGGTCGCGACTAAAATTAGTCACAACCGCCTCATCAACCGCCCCCTGTCCACCAGGCGGTTCCATGTCTCTTGTCCGCCACTTAGGGGGCGGTAGCCTGTGTCTCGTCCGCCTCCCTTTGAGGCGGTAGCCTCTGTGCCGTCCGCCAGTTATCAGGCGGTAGCCTGAGTCATGTCCTCCTCGCGGTTACATGTGTGGTGACCGCCCAAAATGAGGCGGTAGCCTATCTGTTGTCCGCGAGGCGGTTGCGCCACTCTAGTCCGCCAGTTATCGCGACGTCGCAGTGTGACTTATTCCTTCCAACTTCGACCGGCTCTAGATTCTTCGTTTGGGCTCCGTTTTCCGAGCCGTTTGCGTCTATGTGTTCGTCTTTTTATCTACTTTAGTCCCAGCTTGGTTTTCCTCATGTTAAACCATAAATTAGTGAGTAATAATAAAAACATAAACTAGAGGAAAACTAACCGAAGTGGAGAAATGAGCAAGAAAAGTGTTAATATATATAAAATACACCTATAAATCATGCTCATTTGGACACTTATCAGTATGTTCCCTAGAAAAGTTTAGATCATATCTTTGGGGAAGTAAAGTAATTCTGCATACTGACGATACTGCTCTTAGATATTTGTTTGCTAAGAAAGAGGCCAAGCCTCGCTTGCTGCGTTGGATTCTTTTGTTACAGGATTTTGACAATGAAGTGAGGGATAAGAGTGGTAAACTGAATGTTGTGGCCAACCATCTTTCTCGGTTGGTAGTTTTTGATTATGGGACTCCTATTAATGAATTCTTTCCTGATGAAACTGTATTTGTTTTGAAGAAAGTGCAAGAGCCATGGTCTGCGAACCTGGCTAATTATCTTATTTCTGGAAAGGTATGATTTGTCTTATGTTTAAAAGAAGAAATTTTTATCTAACTTTAGGAATTATATGTGGGAAGACCCTTACCTTTATTTTTTGAGTTTATGCAAATGGTTTGATTTGTAGGTGTCTTCCAGATGATGAGGTTTCTAGCGTCATTGAGTTCTACCATTCCAAAGAGCCTGGAGGTCACCATGGTTCGTAAAGGACAATTGCAAAGGTTTTGGAATCTATTTTTTACTGGCCTACAATCTATAAAGATTACCAGACATTTGTAGCCAAATGTGATAATTTTTAGAGGATGGGAAACACCTCAAGGCGGCACGAGATGTTGTGGCATAGTACTTTAGAAGTTAAATTGTTTAACTATTGGGGTATAGATTCATGGGCCCTTTTTCCTTCTTCTCAGGGTTACCAGTACATTCTCGTGGCCGTTGACTACGTATCAAAGTTGGGTAGAAGCTATTCCTTGTCAGCAGGCTGATTCTAAGACTGTGGTCAAGTTTTTGAAGAAGCACATCTTCACTCGCTTTGGAGTTCCCAGGGCCATTATCAGTGTTGGAGGATCACATTTCTGCAATTGCTCGTTCGATGCTCTGATGACTAAGTATGGAGTACGTCACAAAGTTGCCCTTGCTTACCATCCTTAGACCAATGGACAAGCTGAAGTGTCTAATTAAGACCTCAAGTGGATTCTTCAAAAGACGGTTAGCTCTTTGAGAAAAGATTGGTCTTAGTAGCTTGATGACGCATTGTAGGCCTTTTGGACTGCTTTTAAGACACCCATTGGGATGTCTCCCTTCAAGCTCATCTATGGCAAAGCTTGTCATCTCCTAGTGGAATTAGAGCATAAGGCTTATTAGGCGCTGAGAACCTTAATTATGATTCTAAAGTCACTAGTGAGAAGAGGAAATTTCAGCTCTCCCAACTTGAGGAAATGAGGGAACAAGCGTACAAAAATTCTCGTATTTACAAAGAGCACACAAGGAAAATTCATTATCGAATGATCCACAAAAGAGAGTTTGAGGTACGAGATTTGGTGTTGCTCTATAACTCAAGACCACGACTCTTTCCTGGGAAGCAAAATCTCATTGGGCTGGACCTTTTAGAGTGGTTGACGTCACTTCCTATGGTGCCTATGAGTTACAAAATAGTAAAAGGGAAGTTTTCAAGGTTATTGGGGCCCGTCTGAAGAAATGTGTTAGAGCTAATGAGGAACCACTTGCAGTAGCAATGGTGGATTTTGTTAATGATTTGGCTGATGCAGCATCAACTCCCGCTGGGGATGTGACACGGAAGGAAAAGAAGAAGAGGATTCCTTGGAGGCTTAGGTAGAAATTTAGGAAACTATGCACTCTTGCCTTTGGATGTTGTGGGCACCCCACCATACCTCTTCTCTTGATCAGTAAGCTTGGGAGGTCTAGCCATGGACTCTAAATCTGAGCAACTTGGTGGGAGGCAACCCACCCTTTTATTCTTTCATTTATGTTTTCTTTTATTTGTAGTTTTTTTATCTTTGTTTCTCTGTCTTTTTGCTTTACTAATGATTACTGCAAGAGCCCATGGCTCTATATCTTTTTCTGCTAACATCTTTGTTGTGGTTCATACTTGAGTTCTTCTAGCTATGCAGTTTATCCTTTTCAAGAATGTCCATTCATCTCATAGCTGAAGTCAAGTGTGGGGGAGCGCTGTGCACTCTACGAACTCTGAGGAGTATACTTTCTATGTTATTTTGCCTTTTGTCATTTACCCCATGAGATTGCATGCTCTTTGTGATATTACTTATCCCTACGCAATGAGGGCATTGATTTAGTCTAAGTGAGGGGAGGATTCGGTCCTTTGTAACTTGTTTTATAAGCTTATATTTATTGCATTTTTTGCGTTCTATAAGTGGTGGTAACCAGGAAGAGAGCCACATAGGAAGTTAAGCAGGTTGACAAGTTATGGGGTGTGAAATTTTTCAACTGTTTGTGTATTAATTGTTCAAAATTGAAATCTATTTGTCAGTTGTGAATAAGTTTGAGAATATTTACCATCTAAACTTTGTTTTTAGCTTTGAGCCTCAGAAAGAAATGGAATAAAAAGGTAGAAAAGAACAAGGCAAGGTACTCCGCTGATCTAAAAAGGCAAATTCTGATCCTAAACAGGCCCCGCCCACTCAATTTTTAAGTCCTTTGGGGTGCTTTATCACCTAGCTACCTACGATTCTCTAAATCTGGGATAGTTGACCCAAAGCCGCTACATGAGTGAAGATAAAAGTCTGAGGTGAAAGAAAGAAATAAATTAACTTCAATTGAAGTATCTTTACATTTTCTGAGCTGAAATGTTAATATCAATTTCTATCTAATGGATCACGAGTATGTGGCATGAAAGGTATAATGGAATATGATTTTAATTTGTGCCCCTTTTCATTCAAAGGAATGTGAATGAATTTTAGTTGGATTGGATCAAGGTTAAAGGCTAAGTTCTTATGGTTATATTTCTCTTTCTAGTACATTTGAATGACTTCTTCATTTGTGTCTCTAAAATAACAGCTGAAAGCTTATACACCCTTTGATCTAAAAAATTTGCAATCTTCTTTTGTGTTCAACCTTCTTGGTTTTACCCCATTTACTTTGCTTGAATTTAAGCTTGAAGGATTTGCTTGAGGACAAGCAAAAGACAACTGTGGAGAATTTGACAGGCTGATATTTGATATACTTTTTACTATCAAAATCTCTTGTCTTTAGTGTCGTCTTTGCATGATTTTGTACTTAATTGAAGTCCATTCTTATGTTTAAAAGAAACTTTCAAAAAAAAAGTTATTTTGATGTTTAAAAATAACTTATGAATAGATAACTCCAGAGTCTTCTAATAGCTATTGATGGATGAAGTTAATTGAATAAAGTAACTCCGGATTCTTTGATGAAAGAAAATAATTGGATAGATAAAGTTAAAGGAACTGGAAGGTCTTTATTTATTTCACAAAACTGAAGAAACTAAAAGAAACCATCAATGGATAGGCGAAAATTCTTGGAATTTAACTATAAATAATGAAGGCTTTGGAAGAGAAATCATTCCATTCACAACGACTCATTCATAACATCAGGGTCTCTCTTCTCTCCCACCATAGCAACCCTATCCATGCATAAGCAAGGGAAATCATCACCATCGTCTTCAACCTTCGAGTCTGGCACTCTACAGATCTGGAAACCGGAGTTCTTCCAGGAGTTCTCTTCTTCTTAATGATGAATTCTTCTTTATTCCTTGTTGTCTCTTCTATTAGTATGCTAGGCTAAAAGGATTAAACTCTGGGGGATGGTTATCTGATTGAGATGATTCGCTGATTTCCTTTATTAGTTTGGTTTGAGAAAATGTATGGATTGTTACAGATTAATTTATTCTTTGTGCTTTCAATAATCTTGATAATTTGTTGAATTACTTTCAAAATCTATTTTGATCAGATCCGTGATAAATAAATAGGTCAATTAATCTATAAACTTGTGGAAAACTAAATCAGATAGACTAGGTTTTCCCCTCAGGTGCAAAATTATTTCCTCGCGTTTATCCATCTATTCATGTTGTGGTTGAATCTCGATTCGATCTAGTGCATTCTGTTAGATGAGCTCTTATAGGCTAGGATTTAGTCTTTAAGAGAGTTTAAGGAATTTTGCCAATTCATATCTCAAATTAACTAGTAGAAATTGCTTAGTCTATCAATCAGAAAAGATAACCTGAACCCGGAGTTCTATTTCATCTACACTTTTACTCACTTTATTTTACTTGTTTATTTACTGGCTTATCTTTTATTTTTAATTAACAAGACAACCAACGACAACCCCTCCAATTTGTAATTATTTTCCAGGATTATACTTACTTCCAAAGTCCCATGATTCAACACTCGGAACTTGCTCTAATCGCTTATTAGTACGACCGGGTATTTGCTACCTGTAGGCATTTAATTTACAAATTTCTGGGTTAATTTCATAGTTTTTAGTAGCTGAATTACCTGTTTGCAATAGTCCTAAAATGTAGACGACCGTTATAATTTATGAATTGCAAACTAACGCCTACATAGATTTTCTAACCCTAATCCACAATCAATGGGAATTTTTTAATATGTGAACATGGGTCATTCGGTTCCTAAGCAACACCAACACGTATAGGTAAGTAATTCAGCTCTAAAGCAACGGTTTAACACCAAAACAACTCATCAAAAGCACCAACTCACTTCCGTCAATGGTAATCTATTCACATCTTAAAGCTACTAGCCTAGCCAACATTACCGTGCAATTTCCAGAATTCAATAAGCAATTCAAGTTTACATCGCAATAGCAATCGAATAACCATGTCAAACAACCAACTACAACATTCACGGTTCAAGTTTCAAATAGGGAACCGTGTGCACAAAGCCAGCAGAAATTAAGCCATTAACGGCTACAGCAAAACAGAAGCTACCGAATTTCAACCGCAAGAACAGAAGCCATGATAGAACAGTATCACAGATGCGGATACAAAAAGGCCGAGAAAATACCTTGGCAAGTTTTCAAATTCAATGAAACAAATTGAATGGGCGGCACATCAACAAGCCAACCACAACCAAGTAGCAAACTGAACTAGTCAAAGAACAAGTCAGTGAATGAGCTAGGTTCAAATTAAAAAGCCATAATAGATGGCCCCAAAGCAAGAAATTTCCATGTCGAACGTCAAAAAAGATGGTGGAACCGAGAGGATAATCAGTTCGAGAGCAAACCGTAACAATTGTACTAGCATGTGGAACGATTTCAAACATAAAACAACCACTCACAGAGCCCGGGCAGCTATAGGACTAATCGCATCAGATGCAAACCCATATGCAATGCCACACCAATAATGGTGGTTGGAATCACAATAATCATAAGAGGGAGAAGAGAGGCGGAAAGGAAGCCGTGTGAGGAAAACCAAGAACAAGGGCAAGGTTAATTTTTGCCCAGGGCAACGGAGAACTGTCGAACAGCAAAAGCCCAAACGCAACAATAATGGTGGTTGTAATCACAGTAACTGAGAAAGAGAGAAGAGACAAAAAGGAAGCCGCGTAAGGAAAAGAAAGATCATAAGCGGTGTTCATTTCTACCCTAGGGCAAAGGTGAGCATCCGCAAAAGAAACACAAACACCATAAAAATGGTGGTATTATTGTAGTAACTACGAGAGGGAGAAGAGGGACAAAAAGGATGCGGCTGGAAAGAAAACATCGCATTAAAGCAAGGTTGATTTATGCCCTAGGACAAAGGTAACAACCGAACAATAAAAGTCCAAAAACAACACATGTTGTTCAGAAATGTCAAACCCAAATGCTACAAAAGTGCCATGCTCAGGCGGAGGCTATGTGAAGTGTGAACTAAGGGTGTCCATTTGGTTAATTGGTTAACCGAAAAGAAAATTTTAAAAAGAATTTGGTATTCGGTTACAACCAAATTACCGAAATTCAGTTCAATAACAAAAATCTTGAAAAAGATTCACTTAATAACCAAAATAATCATATTAACATTTATGTGAAATTTCATTAAGATAATAATATAATTTTTGTAGAAAAATAATTTTCTATCGTTAATGAATTTTACACTTTGCATAATACACATGTGTATAATGATTAAGGTATAAATCTTTAAAAAAAAATTGTCTAAACCAAACGAGTTTGCAATAATATTTATTCTCATACATTTTTTTAATTTGTATTCACATTGTCTTACGGGTAATGACAAAAGAAAAAGAATTGAACTTTATTTGCTTATGGGGTAGCACGCATCAAGTTCCAAAACGATGCAAAACTCCTTCCCCTCTAGGAAGAGACCATTTAACGTGGATGTGGTGAAGACATCCACACATATAATAGAAAGATGAGGTTTTCAGAAGTAGCTACCACCACAAGCTTTTTCTTAAGAAACGTAATAAAGAAGGAATGCAAACAATAGGGTTAATTATGGCATTCGCCTTATTATTAATATAAGAAAATAAAAAGTATAACCTAGCAATCCCCTTTGAAGTCATCATGCCTCATTAAAACCTTATCATGGAAAAAAAATCTCATAAGAAAAATAGTGCATTTAAACATGTCTCTTATAGAAAAAACTTAAACTATACATCCACATAGTATATCAATTACCCATACACCCCTTTACTACTCGACAAATCTACTAGCCTACTACATCCCCCTTGAATGCAAACATTAGGTGAAAAAGCCCAAAATATTACCTGCTTCAAAGCAGAACCTTGATGATGACACAGAATCGTAAGAAAATTATAAACCCGAGCTCTGAACCTCGTGAAAAACGGATTATCGTTTGCCAATGCTTCAAGTGGGGTCGATTTGCCCTAACACCAAAAGACGCCAATAAAAATGCCACGCACCCCTTGGAGAATTGTTCGCTTGTCTTAATAAAAATTGAAACCTAAAGATATTAAACCTCCCATCAATCACATTGCGTACCGCTCATGGTCCAATTGATATTCACAAAAGATTGAAATCTAGCAAGCTAAAACTTCTTTCTAATTAGAATTTTACCACATGCTACCCTCTTCTACTCTGTTGCTTTGGGAGAAACGGCAAGGTCACTATTGATTCCCACATGTTCCGCCGGATTAGAGGTGATCATCCGGGGGGCGGGCGGGTTCGGGCCGGGCCAGAGAGACTTTTTGGGCCCGTCGGGCCTACTCATGGAGATCAGTCCGGTTTTTTATATATTCGGGCCGGGCTAGGCCCGGTTTTTTTTCAGCTCTGCCGGTGCCCGGCCCGCCCGACCCGGTTATTTATTATTTTTATTTTTAAATTAAAAAAATATATATATATTTAATTTCAAATCATTATATATATAAATTTGAGTAAAATTTTATATTATATGTATATTTAATAAAATTTTGATTATGTATTATATCAAATAATATAAGATATACATTTTTATATATATTTTTTAAAAAAATAAATAATATTGAAAATCGGGTCGGGTGGGCTTGGCCCGCGGGTTTGAAAATTTTCCGCGGCCCGCCCGGTTTTTTATTCGGGCTCATTTTTTTGTCCAAGCCCGTCCGAACTGCCCGTCGGGTTCGGGCTTTTTTCCGGGCCGGGCCGGGTCAGGTCGCCGGGCCGGACAGGTTTTGAGCACCTCTAGTCAGCAAGTCCCCTCAATGATAGCTAGATTGTCCAAATTCCAACAAACAATGAAACTGGCCACCTCAAGTTGAAAAGAAAGACAACTGAAACCAAACAACCGAGGAGCTCAAGGTTCATCTTAAGAAAGCATCAACCGCACCAGTAATTGAAGAAATAAGCAACATAGACCAGCTAATGGGAGGAAGGTACAACGGTCACTACAGTGTTAGCTAGTTAGGTTTTTCGTTTTGATCATACATTATAGGTTACGTATATACCACTTCAAGACAAGTGCTCTTTTAAATTCATTGGTTCACCCAGACGAAAAAACATGAAACACCACCCAATATATTTCATAATTCTGAATGGTCTCTTGGAAAATTATGTCTAGTTGATTAGGGTATACACTAACAAAATACCGGTAGTTAAGAGGACAAGGAATCAAAACGTAATGCTAAAGACGGGACTCATCAGGGGGAAAAACATCTCTTTCGGCAACAAGGTAAATTATACATGCATGGAGGCATGGCCGCATGGGGATAGACCCTTCTCTCTGAATCGGACCGAGATACTATTATACGCCCGATATGTTTGAACCACGCAGATCCAAGAAAGCGTGGTGGGCTCTCGCCTTGCAACAGGGGAGCCAGGAAAACTTTAATCAAGCAAAATGAATCGGATTGCGAGCCAAGTTCATTGATCAGGGTGGGGAGGAAACATAAGAAGACCAACAAACCAGCAAAGTTTCTACGACCAATCGACCATACACACAACCACCAATAAAACAAAGAAAATGTAGACTATGAAGCAGATGTTACAGTACAAAAATCCGAGCAGGGTTTCATCTGTCACATCAAACACTGTAAATTTTACATGAATTTTTTTGGCAGAGGGCGCTTCAAAAAAAAGAATTACAATTTTTACCTACAATTATTTCGATAAAGTAAGATTTTATCTCACGACGATATCCTGTGTGGCTCAGCGCGTATACAAATGATATTCCTTTATTTCCACGCAGTGCACAGACGGACGCACAATCCCTGCCAACATAACACATTTTATAAGTTCAGCGCAAGTGCAATTGTATTCTACTTTCCAAACATAACAAACACCGGCAGAGAATTATGAGCCAGAAGGTAAACTAAGTGAGCGGTACAAAAGTTCCCAACAAGACAGCAAAGGACACACATAAGATCAAGGACCGACTAGGTTGCCATGTGGGAGTTGACTTCTTGTAAGTTTTTTGAGATGTTCATAGCAAGGGCTGGGTAGGTTTGAAGGCGGGAATCGTGTTTAGTTGCTCTTGCGACGTTTACAGTTGCTTTGACCACTAATAAAAAAAAAGAGCAATCACAAAGAGACACCACAGTGTCACATGGAAGGTAGGCAAACAGAAAACAAATAGCGAATAAGAGGCAGTACATCAAGCTCCACAAATGTACCAAAGACTTTCTCCTGTTGAACAAAAGTTACTAAAGAATCCAAATATGGTGAACCACAGGAACTCGGGCGTGAAAAGAAGGAGAAGAAATAAAGCCAGAGCAAGAACTGCAATTTCACTGGCCTTTTCTTTTGACAAATGCAACATAGCTGTTTGACAAGGCACAGCAGACAGGAAGCTTTGCTAGCCCAACTACAAGCAGTAGTACTTTACATGGATAAATAGCATGGGATATTACATTACAATGAGTCAACAAAAAGTAGAGTGTGTAGTCATCACAACTGCATCAGGTTACCGTAAGATTAATAACTCCAAATACATGATAGTTCAACTTCTCATCATTATCACAATAAAAGAGTGAAATGCTGACAGAAGTCATAAGTGCTATCCTTCTTCCACTAATGCCAGTCCATACGTTAACTGCCCCCAAACAGATCATTCGCATACAGAAGGGTCTCTTTGGGTAAAAATAATTTACTAGCAGTTACCTGATAGCTGCTTTAGATAAGAGTAACAGCTAATCTCAAGGATTGAATCATTAACAAGGATCACGCACTTGCACAGTGCATACAGGCAACTGGGGCCTAAGACTCACTGGGTTCGCTAATAGAGAAAAAAAATCCAAAAAGGAGAAGAAAGTTTATGAAACACTACATCAATCGATCATTAAATCAATACAATACACAAACACACACTTATCTTGCCATCTTACTTTGCATGCATGCACTCACATTTCTTAAGAAACCAACCATTCTTGAATGACAAAATAACACAGCAAGACCCCATGACTTATATTGTCTGGATAGAGAATTTGACATAAGAAAGATTAAAACATCTGATGTGAGAATAGAGTTCACAGCTACACTCATAACAACTATACTTCCAATTATATGGTTGAGATGTTAAAGGGCACTTAAAGGGAGAAACCAACCGATTATTCAGCTTTAAGAAAGATGTAACAGTAAGAATCCAGATTGTCCAAGCAGTATATGAGATGTCTCATCGTCAGAAATAGAGTTCAGAGCAGAGAATTAGCTGGGTTAATTGGGTGATGCAAGAAAAATGAATCCACCAATGGGTAGCATGTTTTCACACAAAGCAAACATGTGAGGTAATGAAACCTGGAGGTGAAGTTAGCCATCAAATACTAGAGGAAGAGAAATCTAATCAGCACATTCTGTTCATATAGCTGACCCAGGTTTGACAGCAAATCAGTGAATGAAATGAGATTAGAAAGCAGAATATATAAATTTGATATCCCGCAGAAGGTACCAAGGTTGATCTAGGAAATCAGTGACTATGATAGGCAAGCTGGATTTTGCAGAAGACGGCGGGTTGAAAAAAACAGAGGGATGCAAAGAATCCGGAACAACTGTTGTCTAATATCACCTTACAAATTATGTACATCATACTATATTTTAAAAAATATAATATTATGTTTTTGGTTTCCATTGGACCCATGAGGCTGACAATACTATTTGAACAGCTTGATGGATGCATACCCAATAGAAAGCACGTAATTGCCCACACCCACACAGTGGCTTTCACATTGAATGCAGTTATGGCTACAAACGAAAAGAACCTCAATGAGTATTCCTTTCCACAAGACCAGTATCAGAATGACTACCTCTGTTAAATCGACGTCAGGTTAGCATTCAGTCTATGTGTACACTGTATATACTCCAGAGGAGCTTTGTCCACTTTTAGATTTAGAGGAAGGGCCATCAGTAGACAACTAGCTATAACTTTGTAGAGGATCCTAACGGGAGACACCTTAAGAGGCACCACCCCAACCCCTGGCTTGGCAATATGATACTTTTTTTACGGTATAGGATGAGAATCCTTGGTACATTCCAAAAAACAGTCAACCTGGATCCAACTTAACGCCACATCAATTGTAGGACAAGTTAAACAAATTTAATATTCATCCCATAACTCGTAAACTGTAGACCTATATATCAGAATACGTCTATCTTGGTTGACTAGTCGATAGCAAGCTTCAAAACAACTTTGGAGTGTCTTTTACATCTTCAAATTATAGCACAGTATTCAGGAAACAAACGAAAAAACCACCAACAACAACAAAGCTAACCCTTATGCTATATCATACTACACGAACAACTGATCCAAAATCCCACTTGCCTAAAATGACACAAAGAGCCAAACTGTGGGGTCATATCTGTCAATTTGGACCAAAGTTGCAGGGTGAAAACAAAAATCCACAGCTTAAAAAGAGACTGTCGTATTCTCAGTCCTCTTCAGACATGATGGGAAGACAGCAATGAATACTATGTTGAGACTAGTGTTCTTTGAACCATAGTTTTTAAGGAGATATACAACTTATATCAATATACTTCTCTACCAATTTAGAAAGCCCAATATTAACGCACAGTTCCTCGCAATAATCATTAGCAAAAGTTCAGCGCTGCTTACTAGATTGTGTAGGATTTATTAAATGGTATTGTTTTGTGCTAAGTTTAGACATTTTTAGGCCCATTAAGGCTCAATTCTGTTATTCAAACTATAGCATTATAGGGTTTCCCCTCTAAAATGAAGGTTTTGTTTCCGCTATATTGTGACTAGGTTAGGTACTACTCGTACTATACTATTCTCTCATTTAATACAAGTCAGCCCTTTTAACTCTCTCCAAAAACCACTTGGTATCAGAGCCTCGTTGATAGAAAACCCAAAATTTCTCTCTCCTCCGTGCTGCCGCAGGCAACATCCTTCTTTTCTCTTCCGGTTAGCCAAGACGGACTGATACTTTTTTCATTCCATTGAACCAAAAATACCCTAGCGGCCCACTCCAAACCGTTACCCTAGCCACTCTAGAAGTGGTTGCTGCTTATCTCCGCCTCTTTCTCATCTATCACAAGGGAGTCTCAGCTCTCTCTCTCTCTCTCTGCCAAGAAGCTGCGACTGCTGCTGCCGGTGCTGAGGACCGGCCCGACCATAGTAATACAGGGCACTCCCTGCAGATACAAAAAGGTTTTGTTTCCTATATATTGAGGCTAGTATGCACAATACTATTTCTCTCATTTAAAACAAGTCAGTCCCTTTAACTCTCTCCAAACCTACAGGTTGGATCTAACAAATCAAGTAAGTGTATGGGTGCAGCATAACAAAGTTGAAGTAGGAAAGAACACATCTTTCATCTATGAGTTGTATTCTAATGAGCTCATCTGTAAAATAAAATTCAACAGTAGGAATACTCTTAAGAATTTTGAAGTCTTATAAAGACCGGGTAAGGAAAATGCTTATATGATTCTTGTTCTCTCTTGTGCATAAAGTTCTAACATCTTCCCTTCCCACTATTATAATAGCAACAACAAGAATAAAAAAGCAGAATTTCAATCACCGAGGAGTCCATGATGATTTACATGCACAACAATAGACTGAGGTTAGAAAAAAGATCAATTCATGTAGCTACCATACATATTCTTTGCAGAAGTTATTTAATCTTCTTCCAGAAGCATAAAGTTTCTACTCCTTTCAAATATTGCATAGTAGGATGTAACGAAAGATGGAAAATGTTGAGCATAAACAGCCAGAAGAAATCAATTTGACAGTTTGCAGCATAAGAAATTTAAGAATGGAAGTAGGCAAGATAAATATATACAGATGGATTACCACATTATAAACCATACTGGCTTGGTCCAGCCAAGCAATGAGGCATAACAATTGTCTGACCATCAAAGTGTATCTACTAGAGTCAATCTTGAGATGATGCTTGTAAAAATGTACCAATAAAACTACAGAAAAGCAATAATATGACTAAAAGATGACAGACACAAACATGAACCTCTTTCCTATAAACATCTGAAAAAAACCTAGGACTTTGATCTAAAGAATAGACAGTGATGGGAGCACTACAGTCACTTTGCGACAGGTGAACTCTCACAACTCTCACATATTATGCACCAACATTATCGTACCAAAAACTGAGAGTTCCCTGTTTCCAGTACATACTCATTGTCTCATCCCTGCAGTCACAATTACCCCAGAGTTCCCTGTTTCCAGTACATACTCATTGTCTCATCCCTGCGATCACAATTACCCATCTTCCTTTTAATAAATTTTAAATTTCATGCACAAGATGTTACGCTTAGGTGTGTAGAATCCCAGCATATCAAGTGAAAAAAACACTGTAATTGATGTTTACATGTATTGCAGTAACTTTGGAATGCATGGTACATATTTGAGTCTTCATAATGGTTATGGCTACAACCAATGAAAGGTTCGGCCAAATCACATTATATCCCAATCAGATTTCCTCATAGTAGATGCTTAGGAAGTGTAGAAAACACACTTTACAACATCATGAAAGATAATTACACAAACATGCTTAATGTCAAATTGTCCATGGAAGCACTTCACAATTGAATTGCAGTGGGTTCCATTTCTCTGACTTCCTCATCGAATAACAGACCACTAATTTTCAGATATCAACATACAAGAATCAGAGTTTATTGCGCAACTTTACTCCCTTCATTGTAATCAGACAAAAGCAACAAGGAGCGCAACTAAAGCCTGACAATCAACAGCCACAACGCAAGCCACCAACAACCAAATTATTTTCTGTACGATTGATGAAAAAGATCAGAAAATAAAACTAATGATTGCCAAACAGAATAACAGAGCTTCAGAGAATTAGAATTCCATATCTCTTGTACTGCATTATAGAGCACAGGGCAAAATTTACTACGAAGGAAATTTAATACCCAATTAAAGAAATATAAAATCAGCATAAGAGCATCAAAATTGTGTTTGACAGCTGACCATTGTAAGTGGGACTAAGCTAGCTTGACAGGGACAATTTGGAGAACAAGCAGCACCGCGAATGATTACACAATAAGAAGAACAAACAGGCGAGAAATGAAAGACACTAAACTGGTAAGAAACAAGTTGACAAGAATAATACCATGTCAGTGCAGAAGTCAATCAAGTTCTTCTTCTCTGGTTTCAGATGTCCCACTGTTGCTACCCTCAGCTTGAGATCCAGAATTCCTTGAAAGCCATGGCAGGGTGATCCTAAACCTCCTCTCTACTGGCTGGTTGGATTGTGATCCCTCCGATGACTCATCAGCTCTGGAATCACCCAAACCACCTGCGGCACCACCACCAGAAGCTCCCCCACTGGACCGACTCCCAAAAGAATTATTCCTAGCAACCCGTTGCTCATAATCAGGATCATCGGTGGGCAACTCATGTCGACAAACAGGGCAAGAATTGTGCAACTCCAACCAAGGGAGAATACAGTCAGGATGATAAACATGCTTACAAGGCATCTGCTTGGCCTCGGCTCCGAGCTCAAAGTCATCCATACAAACTGCGCATTGGGATGAATCCGAATCTAGCAAATCCTGCGAAACTTTAATGCTGGGCAGTGCTTCAACCGCTGACTTGGATGCAGGAGGCGCACCATACCGATTAGGATCGTTCTCAGCGAGCTGCTGGATTAGTTGCTCGAGCCCGGGTCCAAAGAAGTAATCCCCTATGTTGGCAGGAAGACGGAATCCTCCATGATCCGGAGAATTGTTCTCGATCACGAACTGGATGTTCGCACCACCAGCTCTCATGTTCTGAAGATAATTCTGAAGGAATTGGAACGGATTGAACGCTTCGTTATCAGGGAGAGGTGATGATCTACCACCAGCTCCCCCACCCGCCCCACCAACAGCTCCACCAAACAGAGCTGAAAGATCAATCGGATCAACAGCGCCACCACCGCTACCACCACGAGCTCCACCACCCTGGGGGTTGGACGATAGAAAGAAGGGTAGTGCGGGACCAAGGGAGGCAAAAGGGGAGAGATTATCATCGTTGGATTGGAAGGAAAAGAAAGGGTTCATGAGGGGGGTAGGGCTAGGGTTTTCAACTTCCTCAAGGAAGCCACCGTTGCAATCTGGACAAAGCAGTTCAGATGAGAATGAAGAGGGGGTTAAGGATACCGTGCGATTGCACTGATGACAGAAGTAATACTGAGGGCCGGCGCCTCCGCCTCCACGGCCACCGTCTCCGCCCCTAGGGGTTTCGCCGGAAGACATATCAATTACAGTTTATCCTATTTTGATCGGTTTACTATGTTTGGTGCGGCGGAGACGTAGGAAATGTATGCTGAGTGGAATAACTACAATGGAGGAGAGAAAAGGAGATGGATAGGTGGACAGAGACAAGATGGCTTTACAGGTTTCCCATCCTTTCCCTTTTGACGATTGAGCCGGGGGGAACAGAAGGCGTGGAGAAGGGAAGGGTAATTGGTAATATTGCGGGAGGAGGGCGACGGTGGGACCCGGAGATGACAGAACCGGCCCCCGGAGGAAATGCAAGTTTTGACAGAAAAGGGGAGGCAACTTCCCTCGACCGGCTAGGAATATGTTGAGAGTTACGCGTCATTTTTGGGTTCATGACAGAAAATTAAGGCTAGTTTGCTGTTCTTTATTGCCTGATTGAAATAAGAAAAAAATGTAATTCTATTTTTTTGGCGAAGTTAAAATTGCATCAGCTATGCTGTCTAAATTTAGTTCTAACTCTCAGTTCACAACTTATTGAGCTCGTTTGGGAACAGCTTCCAGCAGCAGACAACTTCTCAATTTCTAAAATCAGCAGGGTTCCACCAAACACCCAAAACCAGTAGCTGACAGCTTCTGCAAAATCATCAGCTGACAGCTTCTCAATTTTCAGCAGCAAGACCTAACAATTGTCTCTACTTTTTAAAACCATCAGCAGACGTTCCACCAAACACCAAAACTAGCAGCTGACAGCTTCTATAAAACTATCAGCATACAACTTCTCAATTTCCAGCAGCAGGACCCAACAGCAGCCCCGAGCAGCTGTCCCCAAACGAACCCATTATTTTTAAGTTGAGAAATATCTATTTTTCATGAAGTTCAATATTTAAATTTAGGTATAACTAACTTGTTGTATACAATATGTAACCTCTTGTCAAATGTTCCCATGGTGCCCTTTCTCATCTTAAAGATGCTAACTCTAGAATAAAGCATAATCTTGAGAAAGTAAAGAAGACTCACAGTAACGTAAAAACTATCAGGACAAGTTGTAGTTATTTGTCAAGAATAATTTGATCTAATAAAAAGGGGCAAGTGCGACTTAAATAAGCAATTGTGTGCCTATAAATAGTTTAGAGATGTACTTATATAAAACTAAATTAACTAAACTATGATAGATGTAGCATGTGATGGATCTTTACACCCATCACCCTATTACTTCCGATTGTCAACCCGAAGCTCGAGCATATTCAACTTGCTTGGAAGACCTGTCAACATAAAATAATAGTTGCTCACTCTCAGCATTTAAACTAATCGTATCGTGAGCAACTTTGATTCGAGCACCGGTTGTAGCCAAGAACGGTCTTCTCAGGATGATAGGACCAGTAGGATCCGCAGCTATGTTGAGCACGGCAAAATCACAAGGGAAGTACAAGTGCTCCACCTTAACCAGAACATCTTTCGCAATCCCGCAAGGATACACCACCGATCGATCTACCAGCTGAAGTGTCATACATGTAGGCTGCAATTCCCCCATCCAAGCTTCTCAAATATAGTGTATGGCATAAGACTGATCGATGCCCCCAAATCAGCAAGGCAATGGTCAAATTCAGTCTCTTTAACTCTTGCAAGGAATTGTGAGGCTACCAAGATCTTTGAATTTCTCATGTAAATGCTTTTGGATGATTGTTGAACATGTTTCACTGAGCTGAACAGATCATACCTCAACTAGCTTTGCCTTACTAGATAAAAGCTTTTTCAAATGCTTAGCATAGTTAGGCACCTTCACCACCAATTCAATAAAAGGAATATCAACAAATAACTGGCGAAGTAAGGTAAGGAATTTATCTAACTCACTGTCCTCTTTAGCGCGCTTTGTTCTGTTCGGAGAGGGAACTGGAGAAGAATTAGCAACTATAGGGGATGGAGACGAAGGAGACTGGGTAGCTTCGCATTTTTGCTCACTCTCTAATGTCGGTCACTCTGTATTCACCACCTCATATTCAGAAATTTTACTCTAACACTCCTAGTCGTGACTGCTCTCAAACTCTGAATGAAGCTTACGCTTCTCCTTCTCCTAATTTGTAAGCAGTTTATGGAGATGTTATCTCTCCTATTTCACATCCTCTTTAGATCAAGAAACTCTCACTTCAGCTCTGGCCACCGCTTTCCTAGCGTAAGAGATAAACAGCGCTCAAGTCATGTGGGATGGGTGATAATCATTAAAAATCTTCTCTTCTACTATAACCTGGGCCCTGGACAAAGGAAACAGAGGCAGCCAATGGAGCTTCATCTCAATAACAAAAATAGCCATTGTTTGCTCCCGTGGGTTTCTCTCTGGCTGACTTGGCAATGTCCCTGCAGGACGCTAGGCGAGCTGCTGCGAAATTTCATCCAAACGCTTCTTAATTCTGCTGCTAATTTTTTCTTGTTCTGTGAATCTAGCATTAGTCGCTACGACAAATTCAAGCATCATGGTTTCTAGCTTTGAAGAAGTACCAGCTTCATTATTTTGCACTTGCTGGTTCTGAGCCCATCTTTGATTGAAATTGTTGTTCTGATAATTCTATTGCTGCTGATGATACCCTTGATTGTTCTGATTACCAAAGAAGTTTCTCTGCCACTTACCCAGATAATTTACTTCTTCTCCTTGCTGAGGGGGACACTGGCACATCTTGGCATTCCTCCCGCAGAACTCACAAGGCATACATGAATTAGAAATAGATGTTGCATTAACCTTTGAATTCATCATGGTGCACATCTTCTCAAATTTTTCGACATGTTCTTCATCTTGACAGCCAAAAGAGTGTGTGAATCCACCTCATAAATATCTGATGTTTTCTTTGAAGAGACCATAGAAGCAGCTCTTGCACCTCCTCAGTGATTAGCTGAATTCGTAACAGTTTCCAATAGCTCTTTCATGTTGGTAATAGGGAGTTCCATGAGACTTCCTCCAACACAAGTATCCACCAAAATACGGCTCTGAGGGTCTTAGTCTTTGTAGAAAGATTGCAGCACAACTTCTTTTCCTAACCTGTGGTGAAAAACTCTTCTCACAATGCCTTTGAATCTCTCATAGCCTTCATAAAGTTTCTCTGTTGAACTGCTTAAAGTTAGTAATCTCACCCTTCATTGTCAGCATTCAAGAAGGTGGGAAGTACTTCGCCAATAAAGTATTAGCAAGCTCCATCCAAGTGGTGATGTTGTTGGGAATTAAAGAATTCAACCATTCTACAGCTCTATCCTGTAATGAGAAAAGAAAAAGAGTTAACCTCGCTACTTCCTGAGAAACTAGGGTCGAGCATGCTTTTACTAATAGCATAAAAGACGTCAGATGAACGTTAGGATCTTCTGTCACCATCCCAATAAACTGTGGCGCATTCAAAACCATTGTGATGTAATGGGTTTTGAATGTCCATTCAACTTCTATTGGTATTTTAGGAATCACTATAGGTGACGTGAGTCCCTTTATACTAGGACGAACATAATCCTTCATCCGCCTCTCTGGTTCAATAACTCCACTCATGATGATTATCTCTGGTTCAACCAAAGCATTCAATGACTACAAAAAAACAGTAGTATTAAAGACGGAAAATTTTCTATGAAATTATTCCATCTGTAAAAACCCTTTTCACCTACAGATTTTTTATGAATTACCAACAGAAGTAGTATCCGCATAAAGTAGACATTTACAATGATAGTACCAATGGAATGTAGACACATTACCGACGAAATATATTTTCATACGTAAAAAAAATGTTTTAATATTCTCCCCAGCAAAAGTGATAAAATTTTGGAGGGAACTAAATATACTTTTAGAGATGGAATTTCCGTAGGTGAAAATTATATAATTTTTACCTACGAAAATAATTCTTAAAATTTTGTAGGTTGTTGAAGACTTGGTTTTGCAGATGATTGCCTCCTCAGTCAAAGTAACGCTGCAGAACTACTAGCCCTCAAGATCTTCCAGCTCGAGTAGCTCTGCACCGATACTTTGACATCAACCTCTAATCAATCAATGGCGTGAACTTACATTAAAGAACCGATTGACTCCGATTTTCTCAAAGAAGTGGACGATATGCGTGACACGCGCTATGGAGATCATGAAGTAGCTAGTGCCTCCGATACTTGCGCACTAGATTCAAGTCGTTACCCCATGACTTCACTTCCGATATTTTAGGCTCTTTTGAGTTGTATATAAGCTCAGAACCGTAACAACATTATTTACGCATTCTAGACTAAGCATTAGAGAAAGAGAAAAAAAGATTGCTTGAAAGAGAAAGCATTTCGAAAGATCTTAGTGAGATTTAGTCAATTAGCTTAGGTATTTATTACCTAGAGAGCACACATAGAACACTCCCCTTTACTCCTTGTTACGCATTGATCAAAGCCGAGAGTAGAGTGAGTGTTGGATGAGACAGAATACTTCTGTCGAATCCCAAGATAGGAAGCTAGGTTGTAATTCACATTGAATTTCAATACAAGCAGAATCTTATCTTGTTAAGTTTAAACATAAACTTCTACGTCATTATCTTCTGCAAATACTTGTTCTCCAAGCAGGGTTGGTCTGAGACTAACACCTCAGACCTACTCGGCCAGCACATCGATCCTATCAAGTGGTATCAGAGCCTGCGTTGGCTGACAAATCTCTCAAAATGGCGGAAATCTCAAACTCCAACAATAACAACAGGATGCAGGTGGAGAATCCAAAGCTAACCTCCACAAACTACAACATGTGGAAGAATGAGATGGAGTCGCACCTCCAGTCACTCAATCAACAACTCTGGACGGTAGTGACTAAAGGAAACTTTCCAGTTCCTGAAGGGAAGGATCCGAGCTCTTATACGGCTGAAGAGTACAGATGTGTCAAGCTAAATGCCCAAGCCATACGAGTAATCTAAACAAGTCTCTCTCCACCCGAAAGAAGAAGAGTGTATCACATCAAGGTGGCAAAAGATATTTGGGACCACCTTCGAGCCGTTCGCGAAGGCAGCACCAAGCTTCAAAAATCAAAGATACAAGAGCTGAAGATGGACTACGAGAACTTCGTAGGAAAGCCTAGAGAATCTCTTAGTGACATGCTTGCAAGATTCACTGAACTCACTGCCACTATGAAAGAGCTGCAGATTGGAGAGTCAAACAAAAATATCAACAACAAATTTCTGGACAGCCTGAGTTAAGAATGGACTGAGAGTGCTATCTCTACAAAAGCTTCCACAAGCTTAGAATAATGGACTTTGACCGATATAGGGTCCTATCTTCAGTCCATCAACAAATACAAAATGAATGTTAAAAACAGAGGTAATACTTCTCACTCAAATCACACAGTTTCCTATTCTAACATGAATCAAGCTTTGCAGGTGAAGACTACACCTAGCCAGATATCAGCTCACCAGCATGAGTCGTTCCACTATGAGACTACTCCTTCCAATCAAGAACAAATACAACAACTGTGTGACACACTGATCGACGACATAATCAAGGAAGGTTCTGTGAATACCATTGAGGAAATGGCCATGCTGGTAAAAAACTTCAGGAAATTCATGCGATATCAATCAGAAAGGAATGGTCAAAACAAATTGGGTCAAAACCAGAATCGGCCTTATCAATCATACAACTGAAATCAACAAGGGAACACTGGAACAGGAGAACAAGTATGCTTTAAATACTTGAAACCGGGGCACTATGCCAACAACTGTTCACTAAAGAAGAAAGATGATCGAGAGCAATCGTCACTGGTAGCAAATGCGGCATGGGGAGACTCTGACTTAGAAGAACCAGAGATCGGGACGTCCGGTTTAATCTGCCTCATGACCCACAAGAATCAGGTATGCAAGACTCCCTCTTCATAGGTAATCAAAAATTTCTCAGAATCATGTGTTGTTCCTTCTTTAGATATGTCCACTTACTTTATAGATCCTAATCATCCTAAATTCGATTTAACAGAAGAGCAAGAGAGAATAGCTTTACTTTATGAAGAAATACATGAGCTAAAAGGTCATACCAACAACGATAGTCTCAAACTCCAAAAGTCTGAGCAAAAAGTTGAAAAACTTGAAAGTGAGTTAAGAGATGCACATAGTCTTATCAGCTATTTGAACAATCAAGTCACGCCTTAACAGAAAAATTAAACAAATTGCTCCAAAATTCCTGAAAAATTCTTCAAATTGATCACCTTTGTTCGAGAGGTTGATGTCATGCAAAAGCCAAAATTCTTTGAAAACAATCTTCGTGAATCAAATGAAAGGCAAGTCAAACTCGAGAAAGAGATCGACTCCCTGATCATCGCCCTTAAAAAGGCACAGATGGATTCGGTCTCGTCATCGAGTCCTCCTCATTGGCTGAAGAACAAAGGTAAAGTCAACCTACCCAAAATGGCCTCAAAACCCAACGATCTCCAACGGAGAAAGATCCAAAAAGAAAAATTTGAAAATAAATTTCGTTAGCAAAAGAAGTATGTTCACCTACCCTCGTTACTGATTTGCGGTTACTATGGTTACGACGGGCATATTCACTCTTCTTGTCATAAGCTTGGTCGCGATTTATCACTAGTGGAAAAAATGTTTTATAACACGACGTCTTATAACACGGCTAGGTTAGATGTGTGTTATATAATATAAAATAACACGGATATATTACTCATATACCACGACTACATGAAAGCGTGTTATATAATCACAGAAAATGACAACATTTTGATCAATAAAAACCACCAAAGAAGTGTGCGCGCCATTTATGAAGCATTTTATAACATGGCTCAGTTCCAGCCGTGTTATAAAATAAAAAACGAAGCATCTTATAACACGGCTCAGCCGTGTTATAAAATCAAAAAATACGACGCCGTTTTATTTTGTTAAATTTTGCGATAGTTGAAAATTGCGCCCCGCGAAAAATTATTTGTCAAAAATGTTGAATTTTCTATTCATTTTATAACACGGCTAAAGGAAGCCGTGTTATAAAATCTGATAAAACAACGTTACGACGCCGTTTTGCATTCGTCTAAGAGTTTTATAACACGGTTTATGGCTAGCCGTGGTATAAAGTCCTACTAAAACCCCAGATCATCTTCTTCTTCATTCGCATCTCTCTATTCGACTCCCGCTCCCACAAAAACACCCGTGCGCGATGAAAGTTACCGGAACTTTTCAACGATCTTCAACTGGACTCCTCTGCCGCCTCCTCGGCCGCCGCCCATAGTCAGAGTTATTAGCTTCAACACCATAGGTCAATAATACTACTGACGCTATAGGTAATATACTCAAACTTATATCTTCTCTCTAGCGAGGCAAACAAGGAACATATCTCATTCTTCTTGTGTTTCTGCGCCTCACCATCAGATTGGAGACAGATTGACAGCAAGATGAAAACGGACTGAAGTCTTTTACTCAACCCTGACCACCAGATTGAAGACATCCTGAAGTAGCATTCTGAACCGGTAATATACTCGACCTTACATCTCTCTGGCGATGGCAAACAAGGAACATATATACTCATTTTCTTCTTGTGTGTATATGTCTCACAACCAGATTGAAGACAGATTGAAAGCAAGCTCAAGATGGGCTGAAGTCTTGTACTCGACCATCACCACCAAATTGAAGACGGCCTAAAGTCGGTAATATACTCGAACCTACATCTTGTCTCTGGTGATGGCGAACAAGAACAAGGAACATATGTGCTCATTCTATTCTCGTGTATCTGCGCCTCTATTTAATTAATCTGTGTGGTTACTATTATTTGAGAAGATTGGTGATGGTAAACAAGGAACATATATGCTCAAACTTACATCTTTTCTGTTTAATTGATTGGCTGGTGATAGGTTATTGATTTTATGACATGAAATTTCTATGATCTATGACTTGGATGCAGCAGTGTGCGGTATTGCTTTCATGACAGTGAGCGAGCGTAGAAGAAGTAAGAATCTTTTTTGTTGGCTTGTCTTTGCCTAATCTTCCTATTTTCTGCAGCTCTGCTTACTGCTTACATTACCCCTCTGTTCTACGATTAATGGTACACTATATGTCGATAAGTTCTAAATAAAGCATTCAGATTACAGCATAAACAAGTTTGTATATTGTATAGATAGCAGCAGATTACAGCATAAACAAGTGTCTTATAGACTTGTAGTCTTTAATTTAAAACTGTTGTTAATCAAGGCTTTGAAAAGGCCAAACAAAATCAACCCTCTAATAAGTTAACATGTAGTGAAAATTGCTTAAGATATGGCCTAACTTAAGTAGTTATGAGCAGATGCAAAAAATGAATCATAACTTGGAGATTATGTTGATCAACTACCGAGAAACATACCATTCATAACAGCCACGAAATCAAGGGCAAGGTTTAGAGTAAAATTTTAAAGCCCCTACCGGTTCTGTATCAGCTCATGAGTGTAGCATAGTGTTGTTTTCAAACAGTAGCAAAAGGATGTGTATATTTATGAGTGCAAACACGGGTCACTTATAGAAAAAACAACAAAGTATGAGCAAAAGCAGATAATTAATGGGGTGTTTTGGACACGGCTCACTTAGTTTTCAGTTTCTGTAAGTTTTGGTTTTTCTGTATACTAACTTTTCAGAGGTAATATGAAGATTGTAGTGGCTTGATAATGGACTTAAAACCTTGGTAACACATTATACTAAGTGTAAATAAGCTGGGGGATATTGGAGAAACCAGATAACACATTAAAAAGAGAAAGAGGAAGTAGTAGAGTGCAGAAACTTAGTTTCAGTTTCTGCAGTTTTTTGGTTCAGTATAAGGGAGATTCAGTAGAGTTTTCAGTGTGGTTTTGGGTGGTTTCTGAGTTTAAAATCTTGATAAATCACTTAACTAAGTGGGTAAATAATTTGGGGGAAAATTAGAAGTCAGATTAGTAAACAAAAAGAAAGATAAAAGAGAAGATACCAGTTTTGGTGGTTTCCGTTTTCCTGCAGTTAATCAGTTCTGTGTAAAGAAGTTTCAGAGGTGTTGTCCATGTTATGTTGAGTCTGTTTTAAGTTTAAAACCTTCCTAATGCACTTATATAGTTGGGTAAAAACATTGGGTGGAATTAGAAACTGATTAATAGCCTAAAAGAAAGCTTGAAGAGGAGTTGTACAGAAATTAGCTTTTCAGTTTTCTGTAGTGTAACGGTTCTGTATAATGAACTTTCAGAAGAGTTAATAGTGTTGTTTTAGGTTGTTTTTTAGTTCAAAACTTTCCTAATACACTTAGCTAGTTGGGTAAAAACTTTGGGTGGAATTAGAAACTGATTAATAGCCTAAAAGAAAGCTTGAAGAGGAGCTGTACAGAAATTAGCTTTTCAGTTTCCTGCAGTGTAACATTTTTGTATAATAAACTTTCAGAAGAGTTAATAGTTTTGTCTTGGGTTTTTTTTAAGTTCAAAATCTTCCTAATACACTTAGCTAGTAGGGTAAAAATTTTGGGTGGAATTGGAGACTGATTAATAGCCTAAAAGAAAGCTTGAAGGGGAGCTGTACAGAAATTAGATTTTCAGTTTTCTGCAGTGTAACGGTTCTGTATAATGAACTTTTAGAAGAGTTAATAGTGTTGTTTTGGGTTGTTTTTGAGTTCAAAACTTTCCTAATACACTTAGCTAGTTGGGTAAAAACTTTGGGTGGAACTGGAGACAGAATAATGAACTAAAAGAAAGCTTGAAGAGGAGCTGTACAAAATTGGTGTTTACAGATTTCTGCGGTTTTGGTTTCTATATAATGAACTTTCAGAAGTATTGACAGTGTTGTTTTGGGTTGGTTTTGAGTTCAAAACTTTCCTAATACACTTATCTAGTTGGGTAGAAACTTTGGGCGGAATTGGAAATAGATTAATGGACTAAAAGAAAACGTGAAGAGGAGATATACAAATTATGTTTTCAGATTTTCTGTAAATTGTAGTTTCTGTATAACTGTAATACAGATGGTATAAGAGTGTTGCAATGGTTTGAAAATGGACCTAAAACCTTCCTAATACATCTAAATAAGAGTGTAAACACACTGGGAAAGCTAGAAATAGATTTAATGCATTAAAAGAGAAATTGGAAGGAAGTAATGTATAGGTTGTGGTTTCAGTTTTCTAGCATAATTACTCCACAACCCAAAGAAACTTCCAGCTCATTGTTATCAGATTTAACAACATATTTCGAACAGCAGTTTACAAGTGCTTTAGTGTAGTTTTAAGACATGGATTAAGCATAAGTTAAGGGTTACAAATGAGACAGGAGTTTAGTGGCCATGAATCAGAATTCTCGGACAAAAAAATCAGAACAGAGGAGAAGGAAGTAAGAAGGAACAGGAGAGAACTTAGCAGCAACTTTTACCTTGCTTAGTTTGCCTTGATCTGCTCCAATTTTCAGAGACTTGAGCACAAGGAACCGGGCATGCACAGAGGGGAATCAAGGGCACTTGAGTTACTAATCATGTGGCAAAAGAAAGGAAATCAGTAGCAGTGGCTTGCTCTCGGTCAGAAACAAACAGAAGGAAAACAAGGTTGAAGAAAATTAATTTGAGCGTAACATGAAACCTGAAAACAAGGTTGATTTATGTAATAAGGCTGAACCAATCAGACAACAATTAGAGCATAAATATTCATGCTATCTCGCTAGCTACCCATTAATCAAACCTTGGGACCTACAAATAGCCAGATAGATACCTTCTTATGTTGGTTCTTGTTCTTGTCGATGAAGTTGTTCTTTTAAATTCACATGATCATCATCACATTCATATAGTAATAAATTAAATACTACTATTTTGTTCTCTATCATGATTAATTCGTTGTACTGCATGAAACTTTTTGCAGTATAATTTTACTTCCCCTAAGGATACAAAACACTATATATAGCATAATATAATAATAAAATAATAAAATAATAATAAATAATAATAATAATAATAATAATAATATAATAATAATAATAATAATAATATAATAATAATATCAACTAATTATCATCCGTACTAGAAAATAACTCTCTCCATGCTGCACTGATGATATTCCAAAATCACTTAAAGGTACTGGAATTCCAGTTTGATGAACCACAATCATTTCTTCATAAAAACATGAAAAATTATCTTCTCCTATTTGTGTTGTTGCATCTACTTCTCTATGTGATGCTTTTGATTATTTGTGCTGCTCTTCATTCTCTTCTTTTTTCACCTTTCTAGAGATTATAATCTGTGGAGCTGCTGCATCATCTGTGGAACATCAATGCTCTTCTTCCGGAACCGGTAATATACTTGAAATTATCTTCTTCTCTCTTTCAACAAGGAACAATACTACGCTATGCTGTTTATTCTCTTCTTCATACTATTACTGGCAGCAAGGAACATATATAAATCTGTGTTGCACTTCATTCTCTTCTTTTTTCACCTTTCTAGAAATTAAAATCTGTGGAGCTGCTGCTGCATCTGTGGAACCCCTGCTGCAAAGATAAATTTGTGGATTTAGCGTTGTTCTTCACTCTCTTCTTCTGAAACCGGTAATATACTTGAACTTATCTTCTTCTCTTTGGTTATGGATAATTTTTTTCGTTAAACTTTGGTTGATGAAATCAAACATAGTTACCCGTCCAAGATATATCCAATAGGGGTATATCTTGGGTAGTCCCCGTTGGGACTGTCCATGATCGTTAGATCTTACCACTTAGGATGTGAATGGGCATCTGATATGTGGTTCAATATAAAATTTCGGTTCTATTTCTCTACTTTTCTTCGAGTGCATATATTGATGACGAACTTATCAATATCGTGTACTTGAAGAAATGTAGTGAAATGCTGCTGAAATTTATATTGAACAACTTATCAGAAACTCGCTCACAAGTGGGATCTGGCGTGATTGGATGGGTTTAGGTTGAAAAAATATGTATAATACAAATAATGTTGACAAGGACCCTGCTGTAGACACCAAAAATTCTCACCCCATGAAGCAAATTCCGAAATAATAAATAAAACAAGAGGGGTCGTCGCCTTTCTTTCTCAAACTGTATTTACGTGCATGCCAAAATGAAACCGTCGTTTTACAATCCTTTTCAAAGCATTTCGTAAAATCATGATTTTCCGAAAATGATTTTTCAAACGATAATCCGGTTTTAAACTCATCCCCGTTTTTGTCTGATTTACTTATCTTATTATTTTTGTATGTATTCTATTTTTTTTATTACTTATTGGTTTATCAATTCATGGCTTAAGCGGTAGAGTACACTAGAGTGGATGGCACAGGTTCTGGGTTCAAACCTTGCTAGAAGCACTCTTGATCTTTTATTTTGGCCCACATCAAATCCGGGCCCTCTTCTTATCACAATCCCCCAATAAAGGCCCATTTCCTTCTTAAGAAAGCCCAACTAAGAGGCCAGCCTTATCTTCCAAAAACCCTAGATCCTGTCTATAAAATAACCATAATACAAACCCTACTGTTCAGGCTGGAGACGACCCACCACGATTCCCTTTTGATCATTCACGAATTCTTACGATCGATGGTCTCTACCCCTTCAGTTCCCTGCATGCGAGTTTGAAAACCCAGAAAAACCTTCCGACTTTTCTTCCCTTGCGATCACCGGAAATCATCCTCGCCACCATCGACATCACCACCATCTACGCCAGAAATCATTCCACCACCGCCCCCTTTCATCTTCGCCGCTGACCACCATCACCTCCATTACTTGTTACTGTGAAGAAAATCTCTCGAAACGCCTCGCCATTCCCTCCTATTTCGTAAAGCTCAGATTCCGTTTGCAATCTCCTTTTCCCTCCCCTCTGTGATTTCACTTCTCGTTTCACACGGTAAGACTAGGTTCGCATTTCAGGAGAACCTCCACCTCTTAGCCATCTCCTTCTCGCTGTATTTTTCTTTCTCTCCCCTCACTTCTTCTGAGTTTGATTTTGTTATTTCTCCCATTTTTGTTCAAGCGCTAAAAGAAAACTTCGCCTGCAAGGGCGAAAGAAGAGCATGGCTCTGTTAAAAATGCTGCTGACAAAGCGGAGTTCGATTTGTACTATAACCTTCTTTTCGGTTATTTGTTAAGATTCTAGAGCTAGAGCTGCAAATTTCAATTTTGCAAGTCTCTGGTCACAAAGAACTTCATAATAATTCATCTATGTCGTTTACTTCGTGGTTTTCCCTTTCGACCAAGTATGAGCATGCATAGTTCCTTTTAACTTTGACTCCGACTGTACGTTTTAGCACTCCTCTTCTGCATATTCATTTTGTCGATTGCCCTCGTCAAAAGACCTGATACGGACCTTGTAGTCCACGGACATGGTAAGAACTTGGGCGTGTTCAAATTTTTGTTTGCTTTTAATCTTCCGCGTGTTTCATTTTCCTATAATACTTCGTTCTATCTTCTCTTCTGTCTGTATGGTTCTTCTGACCCAGTTCGAAATACTCACCTCAAAGTCAGTGTGCATCCTTGGTCTGGAGTCCGAATCTTCGATCCTTATTATTTCGTACTACCAATTGATTATTTCCCTGTCCGAGCTTTTATGTTGCATATCCTTTACGCTGGGCATATTCATGCTGTCAATAATCGATCAGAAACAGGTTAGAACATTTGTTGGGTTTATACCTCCTGCTCTGCTCTTTAACATTGTGAAACTGGTCGCTTCCCGATTTTCCCCCTGTCATTAATTGCTAGTGATCTGTTTACTGCTCTCACTCTCGGGTTTGTGTAAGAGCAGGATACCCCTGTGCTTTGAATTCTTGGTTTACAGAACTGGTTCATTAGGGTCGTTTTATTTGACACCTCGGTGAGACTCTATCAGACATGGGTTAAACCGGAGATTTTCATGCTCCCTCTCGGTACTAAACTCTAACCTAAATCTGTTGATTCCATCTGTTTGAGTTGGTGTTCACAGCTACCTGTTCAGGGTTTATGTTTCATGGATAATCAACCTATTTTGTTGTTACCCATGTTGTGTGCTTAAGTTTTGGTTTGATGCTCTTCTAAGCGTTTGGTTGGGTTTCTATATTTTTGTTGTCTGGAAATAAACCTCATCCTGTTTCCCATGCGCTTGTGTCCTGTGATATTTTTAATTGCTGCTTGCTGTACACATTCACACTTACTGTTCATCCCCTGGAATATCAATCCGCTCCTTGCTTTTGTTTGCTGTACGTAAGCCCTAGTTATTTCCCTTAGGGCCTTAAGCTGACAGAAAAGTTTAGGATGTGTTATCGCCTCACACCTAACGGGTCTCTCATTCGTTTCGTGGGGCAATAGCCTCCTATAACTTCAGAAAATACTCAAACCACCCTTATATGTATGTAAGAACAAAAGCATCAAAAAACAAGCCCTTAAGGCTATCTAGGAGGGTTTAAGATGTGAAACCACCCCATGCCTAACGGGTCTCTCATTCGTTTTATGTGGGTGGAATCCTCTTTACCCTCATTACACCAACAATCAAGATTAATTGGTTAATAAACCTTATTATTCCATTCCAATCCAAAACCCTCTCCTTTGATCATCATTCCAATAAAAAAGGAGAAGGTCAAAACCAGGATTGTCTCTCGGTTTCATTCATCACTTTTCAAAATTCAAACCCTCTCCCTGTTTTAACTAACTGTCGCTAGCCCACTTCCAAGAGCCAATCCGGCCCACAACTTCAAAAGTCCACTAACCTGGTCCAAACTCTTTAGTTCATAAATCAATCCCCCTACCTCACAAGTCTAGCCTGAAGTTCCACCATCGTAGCCCAAAAACCAAAGCCCAAGGCCCAAACCCGAAGCCCGAAATCGAAACCCAAGGCCCAATACCTCATCATCGAACCCAAGGCCCAATATCTCATCACCCAAACCCGTGGCCTAGGCCCATATCCAAACATTTGGCCCAAAGCCCATAGCCCAACTCGGCCCATTAGCCCAACTCGGCCCATCAGCCCAACTCGGCCATCAGCCCAACTCGGCCCATCAGCCCAACTCGGCCCATCAGCCCAACTCGGCCCATCAGCCCAACTCGGCCCATCAGCCCAACTCGGCCCATCAGCCCAACTCGGCCCATCAGCCCAACTCGGCCCAACTCGGCCCATCAGCCCAACTCGGCCCATTAGCCCACCAACCCAAACCAAGTCCACAAGTGTCAAATCTTGACCTTGACCAAAAGACCAAATCAAATCAATTCCAACACATCTTTCAAACCCGACTCCTTTCAATTCATTTTCATCTTGTAAATTCCTTTCAAAACCCAAAAACCAAAAAGAATTTCAAGCCATCACTTTATTTCATTAAGTTTTCAAAAGAAACCATTTTGTGGAATTTTAAAGGAAAAACTCTTCTCACATCACAGAAAACTCTTCTCAAACGCAGAAAGTTCTTCTCACATATACAGAAAGTTTTCTCCTAAAATCATTTCTCAAAATCAGTGTTTCTTCATCGAGAATTCCGAACAACTTCACAAATTTCCTAACTTAGTTTTCAAACCCAAAATAAATTGTTTTCGGGGAACATAGGATGTCTAACACCTTCAAAGAACGTTTCTTCCTAGTGTGACATTACTTGTTTCTCCTCCGAATAAAAATCCGAGGCGGGGCACTGGGGTCGTAACATCCCTTGTCGCAGTCTGGATCTCTTTAGGCGGGGCATTAGGGTGACAAACCTCCCCTAATTGCAGCCTAGATTTTTACAAGGCGGCGGGGTGCTAGGGATGTAACTGTCTTCCTAGTTGCAGTCGGGATTTTAGAATCGTCTAACTCCCTTCCGCTCGATTTCAAGGTTTTCGGTTTTTAACGTTTTAAAACCCGGGAGTTAGAGACGTTATTAGGGTCTGACGAGAACATCTCATTCATGGTGTTTCTCTCTAAATCCTATTTTCGACATAAATTCATTGCCCCATCTTTCGAGCCTCGGCACTTACCATTAATTAAGTGTCGTGTTCGAGGGGGTACATAGGGTAATCCCTCGGGATTATCCGCCCTTTTACAACAAAAATGACTTTTCGGTTTTAAACTTTAAGGGAGACGATTTTGACAATCATTCCTCCAAACAACTCAACCCATCATCATCTCATTTCAAATCCCGAAATATCCAAACCAAAACCTCAACTCTTTTCGAACCTCGAACCCAAAAAACCCAGGATCTCTCCCAAATTCCAATTGCCTCACATACTTAAGTCATCATTCAAACTCCAATTCACCTTAAATTCAAATCATCTTGCGAATTCTAGCTTCTCTCAAACTTCTAACGTCTCACAGGCCCGAGCGCCTCACAGACTCGAACATCTCAATTTCTCCACCATTTTAAGATTCAAGCGTCTCACAGACCCGAGTGTCTCACAGGCCTTGACATCCCATCCCATCCCAACCGTCTCATAGACCCGAGCGTCTCACACCCAAAACTTCAAACCCTTCAAAACTTCCAAAACCCCAAAATCCGTGAACTACGTAAGGTCTGATCTCAACAGGGTGTTGAGTACGTAGGCAGCCCATCTAGGGTGCGACCCCATTCCAAACAAAAACTCTTTTCCCCCACTAAGGTGGCTTTCATATCTCTCAAACACTCAAACCTTCTTCGGCTCCCACAAACTTTAAACCATCAGACTTCAATCTTAATCATTTCCTCAACATCAGCATGTTCCCAATCTTTCATTCCATACTCAGCCGAATTCACTGGTTCCTCTTCTAGACGCTAGTTTGACAGAAAAGCTCGCATCATCCACTCTTTCTCTCTTTTTGTCCTAATACTATCCTTGGCTTTAAATGAATCTCTATAAAAAAGGTTTTGAAAGAAGGCAATCCTGACAATTGGAGACCGAGGTTTCCTCGGGCACCAATCCGAAGTCGTGGTCATTGCCACTTCTAAGGGGTGTAACCCAGTGCGAACCCACAATAGAATCTCTGTAATGATCAGATAAGCCCTATCCATAAGCAACAATCAGAGTCAACCAACGGTTCTTAGAACCCTCATTCCCTTCCTTCCTAGTATCGTAGGTCAAACTAGGTGGCGACTCTAGTCAAATCTGCCTTGTAGAGGCATCAGTCCGCGTGGGGCCCATTGAAAGCGGGTGTAGTGCACACTTGCACTCCCCTTTATGCTTTCTGGGAAAGACGGACGATTTAGTAGGTATTTGAGGGATGCCAAGAATAACGGGTTTTCACCCTCCACAGAATGGCATTTTCTACGACCTAGGCTTCTCAGTCAGATCATATTTGGATAGACCCCCCTCATACCGAAAAATCACCCTCCACACCTGCATGATCCATGATGACAAGTATCTTGATCACATATGAAAGGCAACGATGGATCGTTCGTGGATGTACAAGAAAGAACTTGGTGATGACTATATTGAAGGGGTAAGGGAATTTTGCAGAGTTGCTGAACACAATTTGCGCCCTGAGAATTGTGGCTACATTCTATGCCCTTGTAGAAAATGCAAGCTTGACTTGAAGTATAATAAACGCCAAATCTTTGACCACCTCGTTCGCTACGGTTTCATGGAAAACTACACTGTGTGGAAGTGGCACGGTGAGAGTTCTGATAATGTGGATATGTCTGATGAGAGACATGAAGAACAACCAGATATTTAACCTTATGTTGAGAACTTAGAAGCGGATGATATTGATTCAGAGCTAAGTGAAGCAGATGAGGATCTAATTGATGATATGCTACAAGATGTTGAACAAAATTATTCAGGAAAACCGGGTGCGTATGAAAATTTGAAAGAGTCAGCTAAGACACCGTTGTACTCCGGATGTGATCCGCTGAAGCTAAATAAACTTAATGTCGCATTGAAGTTGATGAATCTGAAAGCAAAGCACGGTTGGAGTGACGTAAGCTTCACTGCTTTACTAGAACTGCTGAAAGATGTTCTTCCAGATCAAAATGAATTGCCTGTGTCCACGTACCATGCAAAGAAATTGTTGTGTCCAATGGGAATGGAATACAGAAAAATTCATGCTTGTCCGAATGGGTGCATACTGTACTGGAAAGATAATGAAGATGCTGATAGTTGTTCCGAGTGTGGAGAGGCTCGTTATCTGAAATGAAAACAGAAAGATTGTGACGTGACGACAACTAAAGTACCGGCAAATGTGTTATGGTACTTGCCAATAATCCCTCGTTTTAAATGTTTGTTCGCAATTGAGAAAGATGCAAAAATCTAAGATGGCATGCAACAAATAGAAAGAAGGACGAAAAACTTAGACATCCTGTGGATTCACCACAGTGGAGAAATATCGATAGGATGTTTGATGAGTTTGGTCGGGATGCAAGAAACTTAATACTAGGTTTGTGTATAGACGGGATGAACCCTTATGGTACATTGAGTAGCATACACAGTACTTGGCCAGTTTTGTTGGCTATATACAACCTTCCCTCTTGGTTATGTATGAAGCCACACAACATTATGCTTACCCTTCTAATCTCTGGACCAAAACAGCCTGGAAATAAAATAGATGTGTTCCTTGCCCCATTGATCGACGATTTGCAATTACTGTAGAATGAAGGAACTACGGTTTACGACTCATATGCAAAGGAGACATTCAATTTGCGTGCAATGTTGTTCTGTACAATAAATGATTTTCCTGCCTATAGTAATCTTTATGGTTACTCGTGCAAAGGAGCAAAGGCGTGCCCTATATGTGAGGATGACTCAGTTGATCTTCGACTGAAACACTGTGGAAAAAATGTCTATCTAGGTAATAGACGATTTCTACCAATTGGCCACAAATACCGGAAAATGACAAAACAGTTCAATGGGAAAACTGAATTTAGTGTTGTTCATAATCCTTTATCTGGTATTGTTGTTTTCAAAAGGTTTAAAGATATTGATAACAATTTTGGCCCTCCATTAAAGCGACCAGTAAAAAGTATTTGGAAGAAGAAGTCTGTGTTTTGGGAACTAGAGTACTGGAAACATCTACAAGTGAGACAATGTCTGGATGGAATGCATATAGAAAAAAATGTGGGAGAAAGTTTGATGGGGACATTGCTCAACATGAAATGGAAGACAAAAGACCACATGAAAGCACGAAAAGATATGATAGAAATGGGAATACTTGTAGAACTAGCTCCACAAGAACGCGGAAAGCGTATATTTTTCCCCCCCCCCCCCCCCCCCCGCTTGTCACACCTTGTCAAAACAGGAGAAACATAGTCTCTACAGCAGTCTTCATAATACCAAGGTTCCAACTAGATATTCATCTAACATACGAAGTCTTGTTTCCATGTCAGATTTGAAATTGGTTGGAATGAAATCACATGACTATCGTGTAATAATGCAACAACTCCTACCAATTGCAATTCGTGGTATATTGCCTGCAGATGTAAGGAAGACAATCACAAACCTTTGTTTCTTTTTCAATGCTATATAGCAAAAGGTTCTCGATGTGGAGACGTTAGACAAGTTGCAAGCTGATGTTGTCCTAACATTATGTCAGCTTGAGATGTTCTTCCCTCCATCATTTTTTGACATCATGGTTCACCTAGTTGTTCATTTGGTTAGAGAAATTAAAGAGTGTGGACCAATGTATCTTCGATATATGTACCCGTTTGAAAGATATATGGGTATTCTAAAAAAAATGAAGAAGCGTCGATATCCAGAAGGAAGCATCGTTGAGGGATATACAACCGAGGAAGCAATTGACTTTTGCACTCACTATTTGGAAGGGTAAGATCTCATCGGTCTTCCAAAAGATAGACATCATGGAAGATTCCAAGGAGTGGGTGTGGAGGGGAAAAATGTATAAACCTGATGTCGAATTGCTCAATAAAGCACATTTACTGGATTTAAACATTTAGATGTGGTTGAACCATATTTTGAAGAACATGGCTATCCTTAGACTACAAAATCCACCAATGAGCGTTGTTAGGTTAATGAAGGAACAAAATAGAACTTTTATTCAGTGGTTGAAGGAAAGGGTGTTTTCCGAAGATGCTGTTAATGTTCCACAGTTGTTGCAGTGGTTGGCAATTGGGCCAAACCTTGATGTCATATCATATGAAGGATATGACATCAATGGGTTCACATTCTACACCGAGCAGCAGATCGTAAATCAACAGTGCAAAATAGTGGAATCAGTGTTGTTGCATCTCAGGAATTGTACCTAAACGCTCGGGATCCTGCTCCTACTGTAGACACTAAACAATATCATGGAGTTATACAAGATATATGGGTCCTTGACTACACAAAATATGATATTTTTTGTTTTATTTCATTGTAAATGGGTGGACAACAAGCATGGTTACTGTGTTGATGATTTTGGGCTGACACTTGTTGATCTCAGTAGAACTACTTCAACCGATGATCCATTTGTTGTTGCAACTGATGCAAAGCAAGTGTTCTATATAAGCAATCCATGTAACTCAAAATGGTCAGTTGTTCTTCAAGGCAAAAGACGTGTGCTTGATAATGATGTTGAAGATGATGTTGAATTGGTGGAAGACACTCCACCATTGTCGGTTGAGTCGTCTCATATTTCAGTTGACGACGATTATCACATTAACACCGTTCAATATGTACAGTCAAACCATGATGAAGGGTTATGGATTCAAAAATGATGTGAGATGTAAGTTTGGAAACAATTAATATTTTTGGATTTTTCTTTGTGTATATTAAACTGTAAATACTTTTGTTTATGTAAGTACATTTGTTTTGACAAATAATCTAACTATACATATTGTTTGTTTGCAGTTGTTGTCTATTATGGATGAAGCCCATGATGAGGAAGTTACCAATGATGAGCCAGTTACCAATGATGAGGCAGGGGCAGTTGAGGGTCAGGAGCATACTGAGGGTCAGAATGACGAAGGGCCTTTTGATCATGGTAGTTCCTCATTATCTAGGTGAAAGGCTCGGGGACCTACTAGAGGGTTGAAAGCGAAGAAAACGAAGACATGTGATTTGGTATGAGATTCTTACCTTAGACATGCAGGTGGGTCAAAAGATCAGTTTGCTAGCATGTTGGGCACACTAGCCAAGTGTAACTGCAACATCAATTCATTTTGGGATGACTGATAAGTGTGAAACATATAGGCTTTTTAGAGTTTAAACACCTTATAATTTGTAACAATTCAGGCAATGTTTCCCACTTATTTTTTTTTTTTTTTTGTGGTTTTTTCTTATTATGTGTTTTTCCTAAGATTGATGTTTTGATAAGAACTGGTGTATTTTATATGCTAAATATAGGAAAAACCCAGGAAATGAAGATTTTACATCATAAGGATTACAACACAACAAACCGGGAACAAATCAGGAGAAGAGACACAAAAATTGGTCACGTCCGGGTCAACTTGGCCGGACGCAAATCCAGACGTCTCATGTCCGGATCCGGACGCGAACCGGACGTGACCTAAAAATCCAGATCCGAGAGTTCTCTGTCTTGTCCGGATCCGGACAGCGATCCGGACATATTTCGAGTTTCAGATCTACAGGTTCTGTGTCACGTCCGGATCCGGACACAGATCCGGACGTCACCAGAGATGAAAAATAAAAACGCAATCGCGCTGATAATCAGGCTTTCGGCGCAATTATCAGCCGAAAGCAAGTTAAGCCCATACCTCAACGTTTATTAATACACAGCCATGTTCAATTAATGACGAACACACCAAACTTCCACTAACCTATGTTTCATTTCTAAGCCTATATAAACCCAGCTCCTGTTTCATTTCAAATCGTACCTGACTTCACAGTCTAACTCCTCTCCTCTCTACTAATCCACTCATTCACGACTCATTCCATTCATCTGCTCATCTTCACTAAACTTCCTCCGTAAACCTTCACTCTCACCCACACACACAAACCGCATTCGTTCACAGCATTTAGCCGTGTCCGGATCTTTGTCCGGATCCGGACTACACCCAAACATGACGTCCGGATCTTAGTCCGACCCGGTTGAGCCGGACGTCTCACAAAACATTGCGTCCGGATCTCCGTCCAACCCCACTCATCCGGACGTCTCACAAACTCACCCAAAATTTCCACTTTCATCCTATTTCACCAAATTCACTCCGTGTCCCCAAATCCAACTCTCAGCCAGCATATGCAAGGACAAAGGCGGAGCGAGCAAGAAGATC
Source organism: Limonium bicolor (assembly GCA_023374045.1). Classification (NCBI taxonomy): domain Eukaryota; kingdom Viridiplantae; phylum Streptophyta; class Magnoliopsida; order Caryophyllales; family Plumbaginaceae; genus Limonium; species Limonium bicolor. Next base: position 157,514,653 of record CM041778.1, on the reverse strand, counting down.
TTCGTAACAGATGATTTCTCTCAACTCTCTCTCATTTATGATTTCAATCGCTATGTCTAGCTAAGAAGATATACTCTAGGGGAAGGGATGTTGTAATTAGTTAAACTCTGCATTATTTTACTGATTTATTGAGACTATTTGGATTGTTCAGGTTAATGCTTTTTAAGTGCTTTTAATAAACGTCATGAATTTATTATAAGCCCTCGAATCATGTTATGATCAGATAAGGTGATTAGCATTGATGGTCCTATTAACCTGTTACCTGTGATAATTGCAATCGGATAGATTACAATATTCACTAGGAGCTTTAGTCCGAACTAAACCAGACTAGTAATTCTATGTAATAAAACCATCTAGATATACTTGCTAGGTCTAGACTAGAACTACGTGTCCTGTCTAGATGAGCTATCTGGAATTAAGACTTAATAAGAATAGATAATTGAGAATCACAAGCCGATCCAAGTCTCCGCTTAAGTAGTAGAATATGCAGAACCTAGCTAGTGAAACAACTCCCTGAACCTAGAGTACCGTTCACATTCCCAAATCTATCACTTTAATTTATCTGCTATTTACTTTCTTGTTATCTATTTAGAACCCAAAACCAAAACAAAACCCCCTCTTTAGTTACCCATTGCCTAAGGCTAGACTTATTACATCAAGTCCCGTGGATTGACACCTGGTCGCTTCATAAATTGCTATACTATTTCGACCGGGATTTTTGCAACCCGACGGTCTATTGAATTATTGATTTCTAGGATTAATTCTTAGTTTTAATATATCAAATAAATCGTTTGCAATATGGCGCCGTTGCCGGGGACTTGACTTTGTCTAGTCCCTAGCCTTGGTTAATTCGTTACTTTATTGCAACACCCTGTTTATGATTATTTGTTTTGTAATTTATTTTTTGTTTTAAGTTTAATTTATTTTGTGTGCCATTTTATACAATTGTTTTTCATTACTGTCATTTAATTTCAGTTATAATTTTCTGTCATTTAATTTTCAAGTACTATAAGTTCATTATCTTAGTTATTTCAAATTTATTTCCTTGTTTACTTTAGTTCTAAATTCCGCGTATTTTGTTCCCTTCTCTCTGGCTGATTATAAAGCACCTAGTGGATGCGTAGAACGCGTTCAACTGGTCCCCCGGATACAGACTTCGACCCCGAAATCGAGAGAGTCTACCTCCAAGCTCTGAGAGCAAGAAGACAGCTTGATTTCAACATGGCAGAAAACCATGACCAGCTTGGAGGAGGCCCAATCGCCCAGTACACGATGGGAAGAGTAAACAGACCACCAGCCACACCGAGAAAAGGTCCAGTGATTCTACCGGAGCTAACTGCAGAGCTAATGGCAGGTTGGCAGAAGATAAAACCTCCCCATCAAAACAATGTTGTTCGAAACCACCCTGCAGGAACCTTTTCAGGTGTCGACCCAGGGGATGCATTAGACCATGTACATCGATTTCTAGTGCACTTAGACTCCCTGGGTTTATCACAAGGATTGGAGAAGTATGCCAGACTGAGTCTGTTCCAGCACAGCCTATCTGGAGAAGCTTCGAAATGGTTCCATCGACTACCGCCAGCCATCATTACCACCTAGGAGCATGACGGATAAATTCTACGAGAAGTACTTTCCCATCTCCAGGACACAACAAATGATTGCCGACCTGATGGCATTCAGACAGATGGGTAGCGAGACAGTCTGCGAGGCGTGGGACCGATTCAAAGAACTACTCCGCCAGTGCCCTCACCATGGTCAGGATATCACCTCATTGGCTCAGAGATTCTTCCAGGGGCTAAAAGATGAAAACAGATGCGAGATAAGAGCCGCCCTAGGAGGAAACCTGCTAGCAAAAAGTGGAGAGGATTTCATGGCATCTATGGAGTCCTACTGTGAGGAGCTTCGCCAATGGAGCAGCAATGGGGGCAGAGTATTCTCAATAGGTCACAGTTCTTCCCGAACTCCGGACCCGATGATAGAGCAGATAGCCGCCGAGCAAGCACAACTGAAAACCACGATGGGAAGCATGGCAAAAATGCTCGAACAGCTCACAATGGGACCAACCCCTAAGCAATCCGCCAAGCAAATCTCTACAAGTGTCAATGAACTCTGCTGCTCTCAATGTGGGGATGCACATGATTACGAGGACTGCCCACTGGTAGCCGAAATGAAGCAAACTGAGGAGGCCAATGTCATAGGACAATTCAACAACAGGCAACCCTGGGTACAGAATCAGCACCAAAACCTCAGGTACGGGAATCCGAACAACAATGCACTAAATTCACATCAGATGCAGCCTCAGAGGACGAACTAGGGAGGACCACCAGGCTTTGCTAGGCCTCAGTATAATCAATTCAGGCCACAGCAGTCTCAGGCTTAGCAACCTTCATTGAGCTCAAACAATGCCAGTCTAAAGGAAATGGTAGATAAATTGATGGCTTCTCAGGAGCAGCAAACCGTAATCAATCAAAAATTAGAGAATGCCATAGTAGAGATGCAGGGAACGATGAGCCAGTTGACTCAGTTCCTCTTACATCAGAGACCTTCTAGATCACTGCCTTCCCAAGCAGAAACCAATCCCAAGGAACAGTTGAAGGCAGTATCGGTCTCAGATTGCGAGGATTCTGGAGAATTGGCAGCAGTTACCCTAAGAAGTGGAAGGAATTTAATCAAAGACAAAGTGGCAGGAGACCATACTAATGAGGAGACCGAGCCCCTTTCTAATACCGCCGGTGCACCATCAGGGCATCCCGCCCCTCCTGAGGTAGTACATGAGGAGACCCAGGCTCCTATTCCTTCTTCCACACATAAAACTGCTGTTAAAAATACAAAATGAAAGACACTTGCAATATTCCTCTTATTGATGCGATTAAACAGATGCCAAATTATGCTAAATTTGTGAAGGATCTGATTTCGAACAAGAGGAAATACAAGGAGAAGGACACCACCTAGCTGACCGAAACCTGTTCAGCAGCTATCCTACAGAAGCTGCCCCCAAAGCGTGGTGATCCTGGTCAGCCCATTATCCCTTGCTCGATTGGAGACATGGATTGCGGATACGGTCTCTGCGATCTAGGAGCGAGCATCAACCTGATGCCATACACCATGTTCAAAAAGCTTCATGTGGGTGAGCTCGTTCCCATTCATTTCAGACTCCAGTTAGCTGATAGATCATCGATCACACCAAGAGGTATGGTGGAAAATGTAGTTGTCAGTGTGGGTAAATTTTTCTTTCCAGCTGATTTTGTGATCCTCGACATGGATGAGGATGTTGAGGTACCTCTGATTCTTGGTAGACCTTTCCTTAGAACTGCAAAAACTGTTATAGATGTTGACAAGGGAAAGATTACCTTGAAGTTTCGTGACGAAGAATTAAGCTTTGATATTAATAAGATGATGTAGAAAAATACTTCTTCTCATGCCATTTTCTCTGCTGATTTAATTGATAATTCTTATGATCTTGAGGTTGACTACATCCATAGGAGTACTGATTCTTTGTTTAAGTGTTCGGACATTTTAGAGCAGGTATTAAGTCGATCCATTGAGGATGACAAAGAAAGCTTTGAGATGGCCTCGGTCTTCCAGCAGCTAAATCAAGGGAAGTCATACTTTCGCTTCTCCTCTCCACATGTAGAAAAGTTGGATCGACCCATTCAAAGACCTATTCCGCCAATAGAGAAGCCTCCTACCCTTGAACTCAAATCTCTCCCTTCCCATCTTAAGTATGTTTTCTTGGCAGAGGGTATCACCCTGCCTGTTATTATCTCTGCATCTTTGTCTATTTCGCAGGAAACTAGACTTCTGGAGGTGCTAAAGAAGCATAAAAGTGCCATTGGATGGTCAGTTGCTGACATCAAAGGGATCAATCCGGGTTTCTGCACTCACCGGATTTATATGGAGGAGAATTATAAGACAATGAGGCAGCCCCAGATAAGATTAAATCCAAATCTAAAGGAGGTGGTCAAAGCTGAAGTGTTGAAGCTTCTTGATGCAGGCATCATCTACCCGATATCTGACAGCCAGTGGGTGTCTCCAGTACAGGTTGTCCCAAAGAAAGGTGGGATCGTGGCAGTCCCTAATGAGAAGGGTGAGATGGTTCCCTAGAGGCAGACAACAGGTTGGAGAATGTGTATCGACTACCGCCGCCTCAACAATGCCACCAGAAAAGACTATTTCCCACTCCCATTCATAGACCAAATGTTGGAGCGTTTAGCTGGTCAAGAGTTTTACTGCTTCCTTGATGGCTATAGTGGCTACTTCCAGATTCCTATCGCTCCAGAAGACCAGGAGAAGACTACCTTTACCTGTCCATATGGGACATTCGCATATAGGAGGATGCCTTTTGGCCTCTGTAATGCTCCAGCGACGTTTCAGAGATGTATGATGGCCATCTTTAATGACTTCATTGAGAAAAGCATTGAGGTTTTTATGGACGACTTTTCAGTCTATGGACAGAGTTTCAAGGTGTGCTTGGAGCAGTTGGACAAGATATTGGGAAGATGTGAAGAGACGAATCTGGTACTAAACTGGGAGAAGTGCCATTTTATGGTACGGGAAGGTATTGTACTGGGTCACAAAGTTTCTAAGGAGGGCATTCAGGTAGACAAAGCCAAGGTGGAAGTGATAGAAAAGCTTCCCCCACCGACTTCAGTGAAGGATATCAGATCATTCCTTGGTCATGCAGGGTTCTACAGGAGATTTATTCAAGACTTCTCAAAGATTGCAAAGCCCCTGTCAGACTTACTTCAGAAGGATATCAAGTTCCAGCTCACTGAGGAGTGCTTGACAGCATTTCAGACCATCAAAGACAAACTCTGCTCAGCTCCAATAGTGGTCCCATCAGATTGGTCAGAACCGTTTGAGATCATAACGGATGCGAGCGACTTTGCTGTTGGCGCCGCACTATGTCAGAAGAAAGATAAGATGCTGAGAGTAATCACCTATGCTAGCAAGACCTTGATTGACGCACAGAAAAATTATACTACTACAGAGAAGGAGTTGTTAGCTGTGGTATTCGCGTTGGATAAGTTTCGACCATATCTGCAAGGAAGCAAGGTGATTGTTCACACCGATCATTCGGCTCTCAAGTATCTTTTCCAGAAAAATGAATCGAAACCAAGACTTTTGAGGTGGATCTTGCTTCTCCAAGAATTTAATTTAGAAGTTGTGGATAAAAAGGGGAAGCAGAACGGAGTTGCTGATCACTTGTCTCGGCTTGACATCCCTGATGATGGAATTCCAATTAACAAGTTTTTTCCTGATGAGACGGTGTTCATGATTGGCAAGGTAAAGGAACCTTGGTATGCAAATTTGGCGAACTTTCTTGCTTCTGGGTTGATCCCTCATGATTACAGCTACAATCAGAAAAAGAAATTCTTATCAGAAGCCCGCCACTATATCTGGGAGGATCCCTATCTGTTTAGGATCTGTGCTGATGGTTTGATAAGGCGATGCCTTCCAGATGAGGAGATCCAGAGTGTAATAGAATTTTGTCATGCTAAAGAGGCGGGTGGCCATCATGGTTTTACAAGAACAGCTGCAAAAATATTAGAGTGTGGATTCTTTTGGCCCACTCTACATAAAGATGTTCACCACTTCTGTTCCCATTGTGACGCCTGTCAAAGGATGGGAAACATCTCTAGAAAGCATGAGATGCCTCAGAAAGGTATTCTTGAGGTAGAACTTTTTGATGTTTGGGGCATAGATTTCACGGGCCCTTTTCCCTCATCCCATGGAAACCAATATATCCTGGTAGCTGTGGACTATGTCTCGAAGTGGGTTGAAGCTATTCCATGCCACACTGCTGATGCTAAGCCAGTGGTGAAATTTCTGAAGAAACACATATTCACCAGATTCGGGGTGCCCAGGGCAATCATCAGTGATGGCGGCTCTCAATTCTGCAACCGAGCCTTCGACTCCGTGATGACTAAATATGGGGTGACCCACAAGGTGGCATTACCTTACCACCCCCAAAATAATGGTCTGACAGAAGTGACCAATCGTGAGCTAAAATGGATCTTGCAGAAGACTGTTAACGCATCAAGGAAGGATTGGTCAGTTAAGCTGGATGACGCTCTGTGGGCATATCGGATTGCTTTTAAGACTCCTATAGGGATGTCTCCATTCAAACTTGTGTATGGAAAAGCCTGCCATCTTCCAGTAGAATTGGAGCATAAAGCTTACTGGGCATTGAAAGCTCTGCATTTTGATCTACACACTGCTGGAGAGAAAAGAAAATTTCAACTGTCTGAACTCGAAGAACTCAGAGAGCAAGCCTATGACAGTTCCAGAATTTATAAGGAGCGCACAAAGAGAATCCATGATCAAATGATCCATAAGAGAGAATTCAAAGTAGGGGATCTAGTATTGCTCTATAATTCCAGACTGCGCCTCTTTCCTGGCAAGCTGAAATCCCATTGGGCAGGACCATTTAAAGTCGTGGGGATCACTACCTATGGTGCATACGAGCTAGAAAACAAATTAGGAGACGTATTCAAAGTGAATGGTGCTCGCCTGAAGAAGTACCTAGGCGATGCCTTTTCTCAGCCTCCTGCACCAGGTATATCCTTTATTGAAAGTTCTTCCTCCATTACCTCTGTTTCTGTTTCTTCTATCTGTACTGCAGCACCCCCTCCCAAAGCATCCAAGAAGCCGCGCTCGCAATGGTATTTCAAAAAGAAGAAAGCTATTGCTAGCTGCTGTGGCGGCCCTCCTTGACCCTATCTGTTAAGTCTAGCCAGAGACTTTAACTCCGGGCAGCTTGGTGGGAGACAACCCACCGGTTTGTATCTCTTTTCACTTCTTTAGTTTAGTCATTTATTTTTCTCTTCTATTTTTGTGGTGCGTTAATAGCTGTTGTGCATATCGAAAGAGCCTAGGCTCTTATCTTCTACTAATAGCTTTATCTGTTTCCACTTGAGTTCTTCTGGCCTTGCAGAATCAAAAATTTACAATGAGCTAAATTAGTGCTTGACTGAACTCAAGTGTGAGGAAATATCATGGCAGCATTCACCACGGATCAGGGAGTCCTTTAACACTCTTGCTATTTTATTTCTGCATTTCTTGTGTTTGTTTTATCTTTGTTTGATTATTTTTGGTAATGTTTCCTTTTTTAATTTTTTATATAAATGATGTGTTTTAGATTAATAGTTTTTAATTAAATTTAATATATATACAAAAAGAATAATTCAACGTGTCCGGCTAAACGCAGCCGGACGCGTACAAAACCTAACACGTCCGGATCCGGACGTGCAATCTGGACACCACTAAATCACGGCCCCGATTTCCTTTCTTCTTTCTTCTTTCGTTTCTTCTTCGTTCTTATTCTACTCCGCCCCGACAAACACGACACACCCACACCCCAACCTCCATTAACGCCTCCACCAAAAACACCACCACCACTGCACACTCCCGACGCCGGCGACACCAAGACCCATTCCGACGCAACGGTAAACGCCAACGCCCGCGTGTCCATTCTCCACAATCGAATTTGAAAACCCAAAATCGCAACAGGTTCTGCGTTCTTGCGATTTTTTCTTGCTTATACCGACGATTATGGTTAGATTAGGTTGTGGTTTGTGAATTCTGATGTTAACTGTTGTTGGGATGCGAAAACGTGAAACATTCTGTGCAAATTTAGCGATTTCTGCCTTGAATTTGTGTATTCGACGCCGCTGCAGACGCGGTGAATTTTTTATTTTAGGGTTCGTCATCGCGTCCGGATCTGCGTCCGGCTAAGATACCCGGACGTGGATTCGGACATGTTGAAATTTTCCAATTTTCTGCAAATTGTCTTCTAGGTTAATGTTATACTGTTTATTACTATTGTTTGCTATGTTTAGATGTTTTAATGCATTGGCAATTGTAGATTAACTGTGTGAAAGAATATGTTCAAATAGAACATGCTGCTCGATCGGTTTCGAGTTTTGGTGTGCCTGTTGCTACTGTTTTCTTGCTGATTAGATTTCCTACTGCTTTTTGTTTATAGTTTAGATGGCTCGCACTAGAGGAGGTGCTACACGCACCGGTTATTCTTCGAGGAACCCACGCCCCGACGACCAGTCTGAGCCAGCCGCTGCCCCACTACGCGATGATGGATTCCGATCAGCTGCCACTCGGGCTTGGTATGATCAGGGCGGGGCCTTCGTCATTGCGAAGAACTTTTTTCTCTGCTGGTATGTCATCTCGTATGGCACTACTCCCCTTATCAAGTAGTTTGCGATGTTGGCAACCAAAGGTCACCGGTTTCTCCTATTGTGAACACGGTTTCGTCCAGGAAAAGTTCATTGATTGGGGTACCATCATCCGGTGTCTCCACACGAAACAAGTGATCAGCCACAACGTTTTGGGTGCCCGGTTTATCCCTGACCTCAATCTCAAACTCCTACAGCAAAAGGATCCATCTCAAAAGCCTCGGCTTGGCGTCCTCTTTAGTGAAGAGGTATTTGAGAGCTGAGTGGTCAGTATGCACAATCACCCTACTACCCAAGAGATAAGAGCGGAACTTATCTAATGCAAAGACTACCGCTAGAAGCTCTTTCTCGGTTGTGGCATAGTTTTTCTGAGCATCGTTGAGGGTCTTGCTTGCATAATAGATGGTCTTTAGAATTTTCTCCTTTTTCTAACATAGGGATGCTCCCACGGCATAGTCGCTTGCATCACACATTATTTCAAAAGGGAGGCTCCAATTTGGTGATACGACTATCGGGGTCGAGACAAGACACTCCTTGAGAGTGTTGAAGGCCTTTAGACATTCTTCAGTGAATTCGAATTTGGCATCTTTGGATAAGAGGTCACACAGAGGTTTAGAGATTTTGGAGAAGTCCTTGATGAACCTTCTGTCAAACACGACATGGCCAAGAAAGCTTCTAATGTCTTTAACCTAGATGGGTGGTGGTAGCTTCTCTATGACTTTGACCTTTGCCCGGTCAACTTCAATCCCAAATCGAGGATATCTTGTGCCCGAGGACGATCCCTTCTCTCACCATGAAATGACATTTCTCCCAATTGAGTACTAGATTGGTTTCCTCACATCGGGAGAGAATGGCGTCCAAGTTCTTTAGGCTAGAGTCGAAGTTGAGCCCAAATACCGAGAAGTCGTCCATGAAAACTTCCATGCTTTTTTCAATAAAGTTGGAGAAGATGGCCATCATACACCTTTGGAAAGTTGTGGGAGCATTGCATAATCTGAAAGGCATTCTTCTATATGCAAATGTTCCGTAAGGGCATGTGAATGTGGTCTTCTCTTGATCTTCCGGGACTATGGGGATTTGGAAGTACCCCGAGTAGCCATGAAGAAAGCAATAAAAGTCTTGCCCGGCTAACCTCTCTAACATTTGGTCGATGAAGGGCAAAGGGAAGTGGTCTTTCCTTGTGGCCATGTTCAACTTCCGGTAGTCGATGCACACTCTCCAACTGGTTGTTGTTCTTTGGGTGACCAGCTCACCCTTGTCATTTGACACCACCGTGATTCCTCTTTTTTTTTGTACCACTTGAGTCGGACTCACCCATTGATTATCAGATATGGGGTAGATGATTCCGGAGACGAGTAGCTTTAGGACCTCCTTTTTAACTACCTCCTTCATATTCGGGTTGAGCCGTCTTTGAGGTTGAACAAGTGGCTTATAGTTGTCCTCCATGAAGATCCGGTGAGTGCACAAATGTGGTGCAATACCCCTTATGTCTGAAATGGACCATCCAATAGCCCTCTTGCGGTCTCAAAGCACCTCAACAAACTGTCTTCTTGTGCTCCTATGAAAGAGGAAGAGATAATAACAGGAATATCACAAGGTTCAGTTAGATAAGCATATTTTAAATGAGAGGCTAAGGGTTTCAACTCCACGGTGGGAGGCTTCTCAACCGAGGTTGAGAGCTTTTGTGCGGTTCGCTCCAAGGGTTCCAGTGGTGGGTAATGTGTCTGATATGGCATTGACCTCCTGTCTAATGCAGCTACTATCTCTCTCACCTCCGGTTCATCTTCCCGGTCTCCACAAGTGTCAGTCAAAGCAACGGTGAGAGCATCATAATCAAAACAAGAAGAGTAATTATCTTGCAAAATAGAGTCAACAACATCTATGGCAAAAACAGTTTCCGTATGTGCGGGTTTCTTTACTACCTTAGACATGTCAAACTCAAGCTTTTCATCATGAAATCTCAAGGTAATTTTTCCATTTTCCACATCTATTAAGGTCCTAGCAGTTCTGAAGAAAGGGCGACCTAATATATGTGGTACTCTAGCATCCTCCTCCATATCAATAACGATGAAATCAGCCGGGAAAACAAAAGTCCCTACAGTCACTACTAAATCCTCAACTTTCCCTTTTAGGAAAACCAATGACCTATCAGCAAGTTGCAATTGCATAACAGTGGGTGCACACTTGCCAATCCCAAGTTTATTAAAAATTGAAAGCGGCATGAGATTTATACTTGCACCTAAATCACATAATCCACTACCACAATTTATATCACCAATAGAGCAAGGGATTATAGGCAAACTGGGGTCTCCAAGTTTTGGAGGGGGATTTCATAGTAGGCCCGCCGAGATCTCCTCGGTGAGTTGCACCGTCTCCGCACCAAGTGTTGCTCTCTTGTTAGCAAGAATGTCCTTCATAAACTTGGTGTAGATAGGCATTTGTTTCAAAGCATCTGCAAAAGGAACATTAATTGTTAACTTGTTAAAAATGCTTAAAAACTTCCCAAATTGTTTGTCTAAATTTTTCTTTTTGAGTCTATTTGGGAATGGAAGAGGTAGTAAAGGTTTAGCAAGAGTAGAAGGGGAAAATGATTCAGGAGACTCATTCTCCTTGGAAATATTTTTCGGTTGAGAAGGAACTTCCTCAACAATATATTTTTCTTCCTCTTGGAAATCTTGAATTTCTTCATTTTGATCCTCTTGGTTCTCATGATCAGCTTATGGTGATGACGGTTGAAGGGGTCGACCACTTCTCAATGTTACCGCTTTGGCCTCTTCCCTCGGGTTGGGCTTTGTTTGACTTGGAAAGGTGCCCGGTGGTCTTTGGGAGAGTTGTTGAGATATTTGACCAAGTAGGGTTTCAATGTTTTTGTTGAATGTCGTTTGATTAGCATTGAAGGCCTCTTGTTCCGAGAACTTGGTCTTTGCGGTGACAATGAAATCCGCCATGAGGTTCTCCAACCTTGAAGTCCCACTTGAAGAAGAGGAAGGGGACTCTTATTGTTGTTGTTATTGATGTTGGAAACCCGGAGGAGTTCCTTGTGGTCTATACCCGGATTGAAAGTTTGATGGTTGGTTTTGAGCTTAAGGTCTATAACCTTGGGAGTTGCCGAAATTTTTGTTTGGTACTCCTTGGCCTTGGTCAGTTCTCCATGAAAAATTCGGATGGTTCCTCCATGGCGCATTATTGTTGTTGTATGCTCGGTTGCCTTTGAAGTTCACATCCTCTTGTTGGTTCATGTTCATCTCCCCTTCACAATATCGAGTGTCGTGGGGACCCGCACAAATGGCACATCCCTTTGAGGATTGACCGGAAGATGAAGAGGCTATGGACTTGACAATTTCGGTTTGAACGGTAGCTAGCTTCTCTACCATCTTCGTGAGAGATGAGATTTGAGCTGAGAGATGATTGGTTGGTTGCACTTGCACACTGAGGAGGCCAGCTGCTCTTGGTACTCTTCCCTTGGCTCTAGACCATTGTCTTGTGTCATTGGTCATTGTCTCTAGGAGTTCTATTCCTTCCTCGGGAGACTTTGTCATGAAGCTCCCTCCCGCGGAGGAATTAACAAGAAGGCGGTTGGAGTCGTCCAGCCCATTGAAGAACGAGAGACACAAGGATTGGTCATCTAGACCATGATGGGAGCAACTCATGAGCAACTCCTTGAACCGGTCCCAAGCATCGTACAAAGTCTCACCAGGCTCTTGGTAGAATGTGTTGATTTCGCCAATTAATTGCCTTGTCCTACTTGTGGGGTAGTACTTGGCAAGAAATTTGCTAGCCATTTGCTCCCATGTGTGGATAGAATTTGATGGGCGGCTACGGTACCACCTCAGAGCTGAGTCGGACAATGAGTGGGGAAAGAGTTGTAGTCAGATACTCTCGTTTAGATTGCCCGTTTTACCGAAGGAGTTGCAAAAATCCAAGAAGAGGCTTAAGTGGTTTAGAGCATCATCTGGATTTGCCCCACTGAATTTTCCATGGTCCCGGATGTCGGTGATGAAGTGGGTTTTGAAAGCCCATTGAGCCGCTTCAGCTTGCGTCAAGGTGGGAAGAACTATTGCTGAAGCTCTTCCTTCGGTGTTCGGTCGGTGGTAGTCTTTGAGAGGTCGGTGTTGGACTTGTGGTTGTTTATCCCCATGATCATTGTCCTTAATTTATGGCTCAATGTGAACGCCGGCCATAGTGCGATTGTTCAAATCCCTTATGATTCTTCTTAGAGATCGTTCGAGCTCAGACCTTGGGCTAGCAAGAGGAGAGTCGCTAGACTGGGTACTTGGCATACACAAGAAGAGCATAAAGTACCTGAATAAGCTCACCACAAGCAATACTAAATATTAGAAGTAGGAAAAATAAACAAGAACTAAAGGAAACTAAAATAAATAAAATCGGAAATACCAAAACTGGGGAAAATGATAGAGACTATCAATTTCCCCGGCGGCGGTGCCAAAAACTTGTCAGGTGAATTATGTGTAGGTCAATATCACAAGATATGGGCAAGTGGACCCAATCGAAGTAGTAGTAAAGAGTGTCGTTCCACTAGAAAATTGTCTATCTATCTCCCTAGCTTCGGTATTCGGTAACAGAACAATAATTAAAATGAGGGTTTAGCCGGTGGCAAGCTTAATGGTTCGATTCAAGAGAAACTGCAAACTAAATATGGAAACTAAAATTGTGTTGTACATGGATTTGGATGGAAAAAACCCTAGGATGGTGTATCACTCAATTTCGATCCCCCCCACTTCACTTATAAACCCATTTCACTCAAATTGTCTATTTGGACTGTTGTAATGACCCTCCAAGTCATGGAAGAGTTAACTCTTACCTAGATACTTCCAACTCCCAAATCAAGAAGAGTTCAAATAACTAGATAGCATTAATTGCAAGTCCACATTAAAAGCCCCAAATATCATCAACTAATCAAGCTAGCACAATCTAGGGTTTCTCTCTCCTTTAGGTCAAAACCCCCAACTCAAAGTCTTGTATTGTTGGGAATCACCATAAATGCCATAAATGATCAAGTTATAGCATTAAATAAACAAGAGAGAGAAAACAATCATAATTAATGAAGTAAGGGTTTACAAGCTAGTTGGGGGATTCAAGTTCAAATCCCCATCCCAAAGTGCTAAATGGAACTACTCAAACATAGAGATACATAAAAGATAGAGAGAGAGAGAGAGCAAAAGCCATTATTGAAGATTGTTGAGCTTGAAGAAGGTAAGCTTTCCTTCTCTTCTTTTTCTTCCTCTTTTCTCCCCCAAAATTGCCTCTCTCTCTCTCTCTCTCTCTTTGTTTTTAGTCTCTAAGTGTGTAGAAGTGGAAGTGTGTGAGCTGCCTCAAATCTGGGCAAATTTAGAGAAAATTACGCGTCCGACCGACCCACAGTGGGTCGGTCCCGTGGGTCGATCGGCCTTCTGGAGACGGGGCACATGACCTTTTTAAGTTCCGACCGTGGGTCGGTCCTATGGGTCAGTCCAACGCAGAGATGAATATCTGCTCCAGGAGCTCCCGACCGACCTAGTATGGGTCGGTCTATGGGTCGGTCGACTGCAGAAACATATTTATCTAACTTGCGTGGAGCCTAGAATCTTCGTTATGGCTCAGAATCGCTCCCCGTTTGCGGCGTTGGAAAGCTTGAAGGATAGGGAATCTGTTGGTGCATGCCACTAGCTCTAAAAGAGTCCAAAAGTATGCTCAAGGTGAGCTTTTACCTATCAAAAGATCAAACTATATAAGTTCACTATTAATAACAAAAACATTCTATTAAGTGGTTAAATGAGCAAAGCACCAAGTAAAATGAAGGTGTATAAAGACATTAAAACATCATTATTTCACCACTTATCATCCTTTAACGCCTTTATTTCTACAATCGAACCAAAAAATATCCAACAAGCCCTACGGGACCATGACTGGATCCTCACAATGCAATAAGATCTACACTATCTGCAACATCACTCAGTCTGGTGACTTGTTCCCTGTCCAACAAATCATAAACCAATTGGTACGAAGTGGGTGTTTAAAAATAAGCTAGATGATCAAGGGAATATCTCTCGTAACAAAGCTCGACTCATGGTTCAAGGATATGCTCAAGCTGAAGGAATTGACTACGATGAGACCTATACTCCAGTCGCTCGAATTGAGGCAATTTGAATACTCATGGCCAACGCGGCTCATCGAGGTATAAAGCTTTACCAAATGGATGTAAAGACTGCATTTCTGCATGGTTATATCGACAGGGATGTATATGTTGCTCAACCGCCGGGATTCGAAGACCCAATTCACCCCGAGTATGTCTACAAGTTAGACAAAACGTTATATGGACTAAAACAGGCTCCACGAGCATGGTATGAACGTCTATCATCCTATTTATTGTCTGATGGGTTTATCCGAGGTAAGATTGACAAAACTCTTTTTACTCTCACCAAAGGCGAAGACATACTCATTGTCCAGATCTACCTGGATGATATAATCTATGGATCCACTATTCCATAATTTTGTACCTTCTTTTCTGATCTAATGAGTAAAGAGTTTGAAATGAGTGCTCTTGGAGAATTAAAATTCTTCTTAGGACTTCAAATCATTCAACAATAGAACGGCACTCAAATTCATTAACAAAAATACATCCAAGAGCTACTAGTCAAGTACAAGATGCAGGACTCCAAGGCGACACCTACTCCGATGTCCGCAACTGAAAAGCCACATCTCGATGAAAAAGGGATTGTTGTTGATGCTACACTATATCGAGGTATGATAGGTTCCCTGTTATCCCTAACAGCAAGTCGACCTAACATTCTCTATGATGTATGTCTTTGTGCAAGATTTCAGGCAAATCCAAAAGAATCCCACTTGCAAAGTGTAAAGCAAATCTTTTGCTATTTGAAAAACACCCAGGACATGTACCTCTGGTACCCGAGTACCCCTGATTTTACACTAATGGGTTATAGCGACTTTGACTTTGCAAGCTCCTTATCAGACAGAAAGAGCACGTCTGGCACCGCACAATTTCTAGGACTATGTCTTGTAGCCTGGAGTTCCAAGAAGCAAAACACAGTAGCTTTGTCATCTGCCGAAGCTGAATATGTCTCTGCAGCTGCTTGTTGTGCGCAGATACTATGGATACAACAACAACTACTACAGGACTATCTCATTCCTCCCAATTGTACTACAATTTTTTATGACAACAATAGTGCTATTAATTTATCTAAAAACCCTATTCATCATTCCAGGACAAAACACATTGAGATTCGTCACCACTTCCTAAGGGATTGCGTTGAAAAAGGGTAGATACAACTAGAGTACGTTCCCACTTCCGATCAAATTGCAGACATATTCACCAAACCATTGCAACGAGGTCAATTCGAAACTCTACGTTCACAACTAGGTATGACCCGTATGACTTAGCTAAGGTTGTATCTCCTTCTCTTGTTTTACCATCGTTTAGGTAATATGCATGAGTATGTCTTATGACCTAGTACGTTTGTTATACAAAAAACACTAGCGCATTAAAAACACAACCTTTCATATATGAAAAACAACCGGCGAAATACTTGCCCCGTAATCCGCTACTACCCATCTCACCCAATCAGATAATTCTACCCTGACACACACAGTATGCTTATATTCAGACGCAAATACTCCTTCCACTATCTTCCACCTAACCTCTCTGTCACAACCCTTCGCCTACTTCTGTCTTCTCCTACCTTCGATCACTCTCGTAACCAAAACCCCTTACGCAATGGCAACAAACCCCAACCCAAACCCAAATCCTACATTTTCCGACGCCAACCTCCCCAATGATCCACAACTTCTTCAAGCCCTAATCAACAAGCTCACATTCATCCAGGCCAAACAAACACCTACCTCCATCTCCGCCTACACCGCCGTAGCACCCGACATGTCAATCGACACCCAGCCTCTCACCACCCCACTGCCCAACATCTCCGCTGAACCAACTCTCATAAACCCTACAGCGTCACCACAAAAGTCAGAAACCACACCCTCTCCCACAAAAAAGTCCTCATCACCAACAACTCCGATCATACCCACACCAGACACCATAACCAAATCACCACAGAACATCCAGTTTGGCTCCCTCAAACCTCCTGTTGAACAACCATCTCAAAACCCTCAAACCGACATCTTCTAAATCTACTCATGTCGTCACGGTCCCTCCACCTTCACCAGTCATTGCAGCACCAGTTCCAGAGAAGACAAAAAGCGCAACAAACTCATCTACTCAAGCCGACTCTGACACAGGCACTACTTCAACTAGAAAGTGACTACATCCTCGGACTGAATCGGTACCTTAAACACCACCTCTAAGACTAGGCCTGATTGATACCCACACCGCGGTCTATTCCCTACCCCCAAATGACTCTGCCGATTCCTAAAACTTGGTGAAAGGAAAAGTGTTGGATCTTGAGTGGTTACACTCGATGGGTTTCACCATGTTTGAAGAGATGTTCAGGTTTTAGAACTGGATCCAGCTATTTCACGGCATTCAAACCTTCCACGAAGAAGAGGCTTACCAGTTCTACCAAAACTGTGTCATCCAAAAGGGGAAAATTATGACCAAGGTACATGAAAAAACCATTATTCTTGATTCAAACGATATTGTAACACATTTGGCCATACCAACCTCTGGACTAGAATTTTATGATAGGGCTGGATTTCCTAATCTAGGGTTTATTTCTATAAAAGTGGTTTATCAATTTTTTCTGCCAACTAGCCGAGTTGGTCACTCTTTAGACCGACCTTATGACAGCCCAGCCTAATCAGCCCACATGTGTGATATTGTCCGCTTTGGCACGCAGGCCGCACGGATTTGTTCTTGGGGTTTCCTAGCCCCAAAACGCGTCACACAAGGAAGAGGTATCCATGCACCTATAAGGCACACTTCGTTCTCCTCTCCAATCGATGTGGGAGGAACACCACGCGGGTGTTACACTCTACCCCCCTTAGGGAGCCCAGTGCCCTCACGGGCTCACTGGCACACCGACCTGGGTCTGGCTCTGATACCATCTATGACAGCCCAACCTAATCAGCCCACATGTGTGATATTGTCCGCTTTGGCACGCAGGCCGCACGGATTTGTTCCTGGGGTTTCCTAGCCCCAAAACGCGTCACACAAGGAAGAGGTATCCATGCACCTATAAGGCACACTTTGTTCTCCTCTCCAAC
Organism: Limonium bicolor; assembly: GCA_023374045.1. Classification (NCBI taxonomy): domain Eukaryota; kingdom Viridiplantae; phylum Streptophyta; class Magnoliopsida; order Caryophyllales; family Plumbaginaceae; genus Limonium; species Limonium bicolor. The sequence continues at coordinate 157,497,284 of CM041778.1, read as the reverse complement.
CGATGTGGGAGGAACACCACACCGGGTGTTACAGACCTGCTCTCTCCAACATACACCAAATGCTCCACATCTTGGTGATCAAAAACCTCGTCCCTAGAAAGGAAGGAAACTAGTTTGTCCGACCTCTTGACCTTGCAATTATGTACTGCCTGATTCACCACCAAAAATAAACCTTCCCAAACTCATCCTCAATCACATAGCCTCGACTATCTCTTCACCCCGACACTCTCTGGGGTACATCTTCTAGTTACCAAAAATCTTTACCCATTGTGGAATCTCCCTTGATCCTTCCAAAGCCAGTCGTATAACTGAAACCGACATATTTGGTCAGATTTTGTACAACAAAACTCCGTCATTTCAGATCAAGTTTGTCCTCAAACCAAATCCACCATCCAAAAAACAACCTACTCCAAAACCAACTCCCATTCCAGACACTTTAACTCTCATTGGAAGAGTTACTGTAATGGAAGAAAACCTGGCTATCATCAACGTCCTCAACAATAACCACAGGAAGACGATGACCATCTTTGAAGGAGGGGTCAAGAAACTGGTCGAGGAGTTCAGGGAGACTTTTGTGGATGCACTTGCAGCGGCAAATACGATGGATGATGTAGCAGTTACGGGGGAAGAAGGAGCGACGGCTACTACAGACAGAATAATGAGAGTGGTTGGAACTGGTGTATTTTAAACAATTGAGAAAGAAATTAATAACTCAAATTATCCGTCGGCCTGCAAACAAATCCCGGTCGCAGTAGTATAGAAAGACAGAAGCGGCCGGGGTCAAACCGTGGGACTTATAGCGAAATAATATAGTACCTAAGATTTGTCACAAAAAGGGGGGGAATTAATTGACTTGTTTTTGTAAAGTAAAACAGCCGATAAAATAAACTGAGTGGAAGATAAATTAAACGGGACTCCGGGTTCAGGTTTATATAATCTGATTAATTATGCTATCTCTACCGGTTTATTATAATAGTTTGACAAAATTCTTGTTATTATCTTAAGGACTAAATCATAGACTCAAAAGGACTCGTTTACTAGAACATGCTCGGTCAAATCTAGATGCTCAAACACATGTAAACGGATTAAGTGCGAGGAATTATATTTTGCATCTGAAAATACTAACTTATTTAATCAAAATAAGTTTTCCACAGATTTATCGATTAATTAACCTGTCTATTTATCACTGATCTTATCAAAATAGACTTTGTAAAGCATTTTAATAAATTCATGAAATTTATTAAAAAGGCGAGAGATAAGCTTTAATCGTAACAAACTGTATTTAATTAAACTGGTAAAGATATAGATTACATAATTAAACAAACTATAATTTAACCTTCACCCGGAGTATATCCTCTTAGCCCAACATAGTTAAAAAGAAGACAGAATAAGAAGTAAAAGAAATCATCTGGAAAAGATAATTAATTCAGCTCCACTATTTTGACTGCTAATATTTTGGACAGAGGTTGGACAGAATAACGGTATGGAAATGGAATGTTTTATGGGATGAGGTGATGTGTGGATTTTATGTGGACATTATGTAGATGAGATGTATGATTTTTGGAGAGGTAATGGTAATTTTGTGGAGGAAAATTGGCATAAGTTTGGGGATGGAATGAGATATGTATTAATAGAGGGTTATAGGTATATTTATAGTGATAATGGGGTAAAAAGGAAGGGTAAGTCGGTGTGTGAAAAGATAAAATATATTTATCTTTTCACACCATGTCGATGCAGCCCTGATTGCTGGAAAAATCGTCGTGTCCGAACCAGCGTCCGGACCAGGCTGGTTTGGACATGTCGACGCTGTGTGGAGCTTGCTCCACGTGTGTGCGTCCAGACCAGCTCATCCGGACACAGGTCCGGACGAGAATTAGTTTGCCTCTAAAATATTCGTTTCAGCTCCGATTTAATCCCCGTTTGTTGCGTTGGAATCCTCATGAGTAAATCTACTTAATTACATGGCTTTTTCCTACATTGAACATATAAAATGCATTAGTTCATAACAAAACATAAATCTTAGGAAAAAACGCATAATAAGTGGGAAACATGTGTTTCAGATATTGCAATTCATAAGGTATTTAAACCCTAAAAATCTATATGTTTTGCATTTATCAGCTATTGATACAGGAATGGACCAAGGAGATGTCTAACATTTTGCCCTACTCCCTCTTAACCCATAGTACCTAGGATGACTGACTTTCAAACATTTTTATTGCTCTGGTGGTTTGATGTGTGACATTCGGATACATTGTTTTATGGATATTACTGATGTGTTTCCCCTGATGTTGGCAAACGGGGGAAGCATTATATCCTGCGGCTGGTTTATAAGGGCGACTATGTGTGGACATCGAGTGCCTCTAAAGGCCTCGCTATGTTTCGGATTGGTATTATTTCTGTTAAGTAGATTTCAAAGTAGTTGTGTGCTTTAGTTTTATCTGCTCTTATTTAACTACATTATCTTGAGGGGGGATATTTGCTTAAGGGGGAACAAATAGTGAGTTGTTCTCCCGAGATAGTTGCTCTAGCTTGTTCTTTGTCTTTTACAGGTACACTTGTTGAAGACACCAAAGTTCATGCTGGATACTCTGAGTTTGCCATCATCAGCAAAAAGGGGGAATTTTGTTAAAGACTTGGTTTTGCAGATGATTGCCTCCTTAGTCAGAGTAACACTGCAGCACTACTAGCCCTCAAGATCTTCCAGCTCGAGTAGCTCTACACCGATACTTTGACATCAACCTATGATCAATCAATGGCATGAACTTACATTAAAGAACAGATTGACTCCGATTTTCTCAGAGACGTGGACGATATGTGCGACACGCGCTATGGAGATCATGAAGTAGCTAGTGCCCCCAATACTTGCGCACTAGATTCAAGTCGTTACCCCATGACTTCACTTCTGATATTTTAGGCTCTTTTGAGTTGTATATAAGCTCAGAACTATAACGAGATTATTTACGCATTCTAGACTAAGCATTAGAGAGAGAGAGAGAAAGATTGCTAGTGAGAGAAAGCATTTTGAGATATCTTAATGAGATTTAGTCAATTAGCTTAGGTATTTATTACCTAGAGAGCACACATAGAACACTCCCCTTTACTCCTTGTTACGCATTGATCAAAGCCGGGAGTAGAGCGAGTGTTGGATGAGACAAAATACTTCTGTCGAATCCCAAGATAGGAAGCTAGGTTGTAATTCTCATTAAATTTCAATACAAGCATAATCCTATCTTGTTAAGTTTAAACAAAAGCTTCCACACCATTATCTTCTGTAAATACTTGTTCTTCAAGCAGGGTTGGTCTGAGACTAACACCTCAGACCTACTCGGTCAGTACATCGATCCTATCATAGGTAATAACCCATATATTATTCAAAAAATAAAAGTGACTCTTTCTAACACAAACAAGTCTGATATTTAACCATGGTCTCAAATTTCCATCGAAGTTCCCTCGTCGTTCTCTTCTTATCTTTTCAACTTATGCAACTTGATACATAGCAATACGTCTCTCTGCTTGACTATTACGACCCTGTCTGGCGATAAGGAGTATACATTCTCAACTAGGTTGTAATTATGCAATAGGTAACTTCATTCTCTTCTCTTATGTTTCTCGTAACCCTAACTAACGAGGAGGAGCATTCAGCGCCTTCATTCTCTTCTCTTCTGTTGCTCTCGCCCATACTCAGATTCTTTTCTACTGCTCGTGATCCTAACTGGTGATAAGGAACATGCACACTCTGTTCATTATTTGCTGGTGCTTTCTTGCAGAGATAAATCTGGACTACTTCTGCACATTGTAAGCGGTAGAGACACCGGTAATATAACCAAACTTATATTCTGCATTATCAAGGTAGAAATTTGTTTAATTTTATTTTGTGGCGTCTGAATATTGCAACCCTAACTGGCGATTAGGAATATACAACCTTGCGCCTTCATTCTCTTTTGGTGCTTGCGCCTTGACGAGAAAAATCTGGACTACTTCAACAGGTTGCAAGCTAATATAATTAAACTTATCTATTGTGCCTTGTGGTGATTATAATGAGAATTTTTTTTATTTTGTATTGTGGTATCTGAATATTGCAACCCTAATTGGCGATTAGGAACGTACAGACCTTGCACCTTCATTCTCTTTCAGTGCTTGCGCCTTGCAGAGATAAATATGGACTACTTTAGCAGACTGCAAGATGTAGAGACATGGGTAATATAATCAAACTTATCTATTATGCTGTGAGGTGATTATAACACATTAGAATTTTTTTCAGTTTGTATTGTGGCATCTAAATATTGCAACGCTACCTGGTGATTAGGAACATACATACCTTGGCTGCTTTTGCTTCTATTTCTTTTGCCTTAGCTCCTTCTTCAGCTTTCTTTGTTAGCTGTAATTCTTGTGAAACAGTTTATGCAGCAACTATAAATCGGGAGTAGGTACGAAGACTATAATGAACTACTTCGACTATGTAAATATATGCATCAGCTATATAGATTAGAAATGGATTTTGATGTTCTAAGAATCTGTTTTTCAATCAGGAGAACAAATAAACATCCAGACAATAAGTAGTGTAGTGTAATAAAAAATATAATAAGAAATCCAAAGCAACTCATCATGAAACAAATCTTCTCATTAAGTGTTCCATTATAATATTCCAGTTATACATATCAAAAGTTGAATAAACAACAGTACGACTCCTATATGGATATGTGCCTTGACAAACTAGAGAGAATAGCTTATAAGCCTTGAAATCAAAGCATGATTGAGTGGTTTAATATCCATCATAAAACTAGAAAGGTATGAATTTCCTTGATTAGAAAAAAGTAAAAACAAATACAAATTGTGGAACAGTTTATTATCATAAGGTAGGTCAATACCGCATCCATCTTTTTGTTTCAATGTCTCCTTTTGGGTATACCACCTCATTAGCATATTGGATTGGAGAAGAGTTTTATTTTGGTATACCACCTTATTGACCACTCACTCACTAACTCACTCAATTATAGTAATGTTTTAGTACTTCGTATTCTTGTCATGTTGTAGCACCATTTGGAGCTCCCGTGCTTTTCCAAAAGAAGGCTGATTGCTCACTTCGACTCTGCGTTGACTATAGAGCTTTGAACAAGGTCACTGTAAAGAACAAGTATCCCATTCCAAGACCGGATGACCTGTTCGACCGTTTGTCCAAAGCCACGTACTTCACGAAGCTTGACCTCCGATCGGGGTATTGGCAGGTCCGCATAGCAGAGGGTGATGAGGGAAAAACTACATGTGTAACCCGTTATGGGTCTTTTGAATTTCTTGTAATGCCTTTTGGCCTATGTAATGCCCCTGCTACATTTTGTAATCTAATGAATGATGTCCTTTTTGGCTACCTTGATGTATTTGTTGTTGTCTATCTTGATGACATTGTTGTATATAGCAGTAGCTTAGAGGATCATTTGCGTCATGTGGAATTGGTATTTGATCGCTTACGGGAGCATAAGCTTTACGTGAAGAGGGAAAAGTGTTCCTTTGGTCAACGAGAAATTGTTTTCCTTGGCCACATCATCTCCGCTGGGGCGGTCCGTATGGACCCATCCAAGGTGAAAGCGATCCTAGAGTGGTCGACTCCGAGGGATGTATCTGAACTCCGCTCTTTCCTTGGTTTGGCGAACTATTATCGTCGATTCGTGGAAGGGTATTCACATAAGGTAGCCCCTCTTACCGACTTACTCAAAAAGGGTGAGACGTGGGCGTGGACGGGTGCGCGCCAGGAGGCATTCGAGTTGCTGAAGAGAACTATCTCCTCGGAACCAGTGCTTAAGTTGCCCGAATTCGATAAGCCATTTGAGGTCCACACTGATGCATCTGACAGAGGAATTGCGGGTGTCCTCGTGCAAGAGGGTCACCCCTGTGCCTTTGAGAGTCGGAAGTTAAATGGAGCCGAACAACGTTACTCGGCTCATGAGAAAGAGATGCTGGCGGTAATCCATTGCCTTATGATTTGGAGGCATTACCTTCTCGGAACTAAGTTCCTCGTTGTCACGGATAATGTGGCCAACACCTATTTCACCACGCAGAAGAAGTTATCCCCTAAGCAGGCGAGATGGCAAGAGTTTTTGGGTGAATTTGACTTTGAGTGGATCCATAAACCGGGTCGGCACAATGTTGTACCTGATGCTCTGAGTCGGCATTGTTTTGGGGTAATAAGCAATATCTCTCGCGTGGAAAGTGACTTGATGGTCAGAATCCGGGAAGCATCTAAATCCGACTCAACGTACAATCAGATAGGTGAGAAAGTCCGTGCTGGCAAGACTCGCCGCTACATTCTGCTTGACGACCTGTTGCTTGATAAGCAGCGTCGAGTGGTAGTTCCTGCTGGGAAAATTCGAATTGAGTTGATGCGGGAGTTCCATGATGCTAAGTGGGCGGGTCATGCCGGGGTAAACCGAACCCTAGCCCTCATCCGCCGAAGCTACTATTGGAAGAGGATGGTCCCAGACATTGAAGAATATGTGAAGTCTTGCCTGGTATGCCAGCAGGACAAAGTAGAGAGGAAGAAGACGGCGGGCCTATTGAATCCGTTGCCTATTCCTGATCGTCCCTGGGAGTCGGTCTCCCTGGATTTTGTGTCCGGCTTCCCTAGTGTTGAGGGAAAGTCCTCAGTGCTGGTGGTGGTTGACCGGTTCTCGAAGTATGCTGTCTTCATGGCCGTGCCAACGAATTGTCCGGCTGAAATGACAGCGAAGCTTTTCTATTCTAATGTGGTAAAGTATTTTGGCCTTCCTCGGGATATCATCAGTGATCGAGATACTCGGTTCACTGGCAGATTTTGGGTCACATTGTTCGGTATAATGGGTTCCGAGTTGAAATTTTCAACAGCTAACCATCCGCAGACGGATGGACAGACGGAGAGGATAAACGCGCTCCTTGAGGAGTATCTTCGTCATTATGTTACGGCTTCCCAAAAGAACTGGTTACATCTGCTGGACACGGCACAACTATGCTACAATATGCACAAGAGCAGTGCCACGAAGCAGAGTCCCTTCGAGTTAGTTATGGGCTGGCAACCCTTAACTCCGGGGGAAGTTGCGAAGCAGGCTGCAACGGGGCAGTGCCCAGCTGCCTACGAATTCGTTCGTGACCGACAAGAACTATTCAGGATGGCAAAGGAAAATTTAGAACTTGCCTCCAACCGAATGAAGAAGAATGCCGATGCTAAGCGAAGGCCGTTGGAGTTTAATGTGGGGGATCATGTCATGCTTAAACTAACTCCACAGATCTTGAAGAAGATCAGAAGACCCCTGCATAAGGGACTTGTCCAACGCTTTGATGGACCTTTCGAGGTCGTTCAACGTATCGGTAATGCCGCATACCGTCTTGATCTTCCAGAAAGGTTGAGGATGCACCCTACCTTTCATGTAAGCTTCTTGAAACCTTACACGGCAGATGAACAAAGTTTGCATGAGGATAAAGCTCGGGCTCCGCCGACTATATCTGTTCAATATGAGAAAGGAATCCAAGAGGTACTCGCCCATCGGCGAGCGGGTTGGAAAGCTAATCAGCGAACAGACTTTCTAATTCACTGGAAGGGAGAGGCTAGAGAAGACGCGACGTGGGAACGAGAGGGCAATTTATTGCAATTTAGGGATAGAGATACAAAAGTACTTAGAATCTTTGCCGGGACGGCAAAGACTTAGGTGGGGGAGGTTTGTTACGTCCAAAATTTGTAAGGACAAAGACAAGCAGCTTGACACCAGAATGTACTTGTACTCAACGATGTAATGTAAGCCTTTGGGCCTTGTATCTCAATCAATAAAAGAAGTAGCCCCTTTCGTACCTGCGTTGCGATGACTCGGTCTCTCTCTGTTATACGCCCTTTATGCTAACTTGCAGGTGTGCAGGTAGCTGAGGGGCCCCCTTGGGGATAGAGCTTTGGAACTACGGTGCAAGCTCCTATTACCCCGATGCCGAGAGCTGGCGGCATCAACTCATTATGTCCCTGGTTATTCTTACCCCGACGTGCGGGCGGGCACATCGTTAGAGCCTTTGTGGCTCACGCAGGGATGAGTTGGATTTGGGTGGAGATAAGTGTGTTGGTATCCGCCCGATGCCCTCACCCTCCGGTCATCGGTACTTGCTTTGGCTGTGTGGGCGAACCTCGTGGTTCCCCGAGCACTGGCATTACTTGTACTTGGGCTGCGCACTTGGGCAGGAGTTGCAAGTGGTGCGCAGATCCCCTTTGACCTTGACGCTGGAAGTTAAGGGAATTGGGATGGCCAGGAGAACTTATCTAATAAGGGTGGTATAAGTCCACTCTCATCCTTGTGGTTATGAGTGGCGCATTCCGGCATGCTAGCATAGCGCAGCATCGCCGGAGCCCTGGGGTAAATTCCTTAGGGCATGTCAAGCTAAGTGCTTGGTGTCGTTTGTATGCGAATGCTTGTTTGCCTTAACACATGTGTTCAATGTTTCTGTGCGCATGTGTGTTTACTTGGTGCCCGAATGTTGCTTGAATGTTTCTAAGTGTTTTCCGCTGCGTGTCTTCCTGAGTTTTTTTTTCAGGAAAATATGCGTTACAATTTGGTATCAGTGTTGAGTTGGGTGTTGATCTTGCTTTAGTATTCCAAGTTCTAACCTGTAGCCAGATTAGACTATTGAAGGTTAGAAAGGTTATGGATTTTTGTAGAAAAGGTATATTCTAACAAGTGACTTGTGTGACATTATATTGTGTGTTTATGGCTAAATTTATTTGGGCCAACTCAGTTTGTGGAATTTGCGTGTGAAGTTCAATCCTTCATTGAATCAATTGAAAAGAATAAACAAACAGATTTTTGTCTGTTAAAAAAGTTCATTCATTCTGAACTGAAATGTATGACCCATTAGTTAGTGTTGTTCATGGTATGGTGGTTATTAGTTAATCTTTTGTTTATTAGCAGACCGGCCCATGATGCTGGGACTATATATGATTTTTTAAAAAAAATTCATGGTCGGCATGCAATTAGGTATCTGTAAAATTAGTTGCTTTTGCTTTGGAGTTATAGGAAGCAGCACAACAGATCATTATTAACTGGTTGGGAACTACACCTTTCAAATAGAATCTTGTTTGTGTAGTTAATCAATGACTACTTTTTTTAATAGAAATGATTTTAGAGTATACCTCAATAAAATGTGTTATAGGATTAATATTCCTATAAAATAGTGACAAATTGTGTAATCATTCTTTAATTGCATTCTGTTACTTAGTTATAGATAGTTGTAAATCTGTTACAACGACAAACAAACTGTACATGTCATTCCTATAACTACTGCTTTTACAGTAGGAATAATACAGATGGAAATTCTCAGTCTCATTCTTCCTTCCCATCTCTCTGTTACACTGGAACTACTCACGGAGCTTGGTTGCTATTCTTTCCTTCCTGGCAACTGACAATGTGAGCGTGAGCTGTTGTTCTTCATTAGTTCACATTCCCTCTTCTCTGTATATCAATCTACTAATATGTATCATTGGTATCAGATTCCTCTACGATTCTGGTATTCTCATGGCAGAAACACGTACTGCTCAACTCATTCGCGAAGCCATCAAGGACTTGGAAGCGTCGCTTCACCCTCAAATTCAGGCACTGATGGCAGAACAAAACGTCAGGCTGGAAAAGAGCATTGCGGAGCAGAACAATAAGTTGGATAAGGGCATTACGGATCTCTTTGAAGCACTGCGTCTGCATACCGTCGCCTCTACAGAAAATTCTGGCGACAAAAGTCCACAAGAATCGTCAAGTCGAAAGAATTCTTACTCTGGTGTAACAAGATTGGCAAAGTTAGACTTTCCTCGGTTTAACGGCGATAAGGTCAAGGAATGGATCTTTAAGGTGGAGCAGTTCTTCGCCATCGATCACACTCCCAATGAGTCCAAGGTTGGGTTAGCGTCGATTCATTTTGATGCGCAGGCGACAGCTTGGCATCAGTCGATCGCGCAGTCAGCAATCGCTCCGCTTGTCCTTTCTGATTGGAACGCATACAAAGCGATTCTCAGGGAACGATTTGAAGAAGTATTAGATGACCCTATCGCTGAACTCAAGAATTTACAAGAAACCGACGGCATTACGGAGTATCATAATAAGTTCGAATTGATTCGAACGCGAGTTTCGTTGTCGGAGGAGTACTTGGTCAGTGCATATTTGGCCGGTCTTCGTACCGATACTCAGATGCACGTCCGTATGTTCCAGCCGAAGTCGATTCGCCAGTGTTTGATGTTGGGACGTCTCTATGACAAAGCGCATTCCCGTCGGGACAAGAACATTTCAACTTGGAACGCGGCGAGGAATGTTGGGGTGGCCTCATCTGCGAAAGGAATTCTTCCCACTCCAAAGTTGGAGAATCTGCAAACTGCAGCTGACAAGTCCAAGAGTCAGTTGATTCCACGCAAGTTTTTAACTCCTGAGCAGATGAGTGATAGAAGGGCCAATGGTCTATGTTATTACTGCGATGAACCCTTCACACCTGGCCATTTCTTGAAACACAAGAAAGCGCAACTGTATATGTTGGAATACGAGGATGCTGTTGAAGAGGAAGTTGTTCAAGAGAGTCCAGTTCTGGAGGAGGAACTTCAAATCCTCGTAAGTGCTTTAGCTGGTACTACCGATTACCGTACTATGCGAGTCAGAGGTTTTCATGAAAAGATACCAGTTTTTATTCTCATAGACTCTGGTAGTACACACAACTTCCTGGATAAAACGGTAGCTGAGAAATTAGGGTGTAAGGTGCAATCGTTGAGCAACACAAAAGTCTCTGTCGCGGATGGTAGTACACTTTCTGTTATGGGAAAGGTTGACGGATTTAAATGGAGTTTCCAGGGAGTGGAATTTAAGACTGATTTCTTGGTAATTTCGTTAGGAGGTTGTAATGCGGTTCTGGGAATTCAGTGGTTAGAGCAGTTGGGACATATCAAATGGGATTTTAAAAATCTCACCATGAAATTTAAGGTGGGGACTAAGAAATTAGTTCTCAATGGATTGAGCAGTGGATCTGTTAAGGGTGTTAAGGCTAAGGCCTTGAGCATGGTTGTTGAAGAAAGGAGTCAGTTGTACATGATATGTGTACAAGAGATGGGAGGGGAAGATATTGGTTCGGTTACTTCTTTGGGAGTTTCTTCTGCTCAATCAGAGATTCCTTCGGCGATAAGCAATCTGTTGCACAATTTTGATGATATTTTTCAGCCACCTGTTGCGTTGCCTCCATTTCGAGCAGCTCATAACCACAAGATTCCCTTAATCGCAGGAGCTAACCCCATCAATCTTCGGCCCTACCGTTATGCTGTCACAGAAAAATGAAATCGACAAAATGGTTCAGGAAATGTTGCAGCAAGGTACTATTCAACCCAGTTCTAGTCCTTTTGCGTCACCAGTAGTCTTGGTTAAGAAAAAGGATGGAGCTTGGCGTCTCTGTGTTGATTATAGGAATCTCAATAATCTCACAGTCAAGGACCGTTTCCCATTCCGTTAATTGAAGATCTGATGGATGAGTTGGGTGGATCAAAGTATTACTCTAAGATTGATCTTAGAGCTGGCTATCATCAAGTGCGCATGGAACCTGACGATATTCATAAGACGCTTTCAAGACGCATTCAGATCATTATGAATATCTTGTTATGCCTTTTGGCTTAACAAACGCACCTGCAACGTTTTCAAGGATTGAACTCAGTTTTTAGTGATTTCTTGAGGAAATTTTTCCTCATATTTTTGACGACATACCTATTACAGCAGAACTTTGAGGAGCAAGGAGCTGTTGCCATCTGCAGAAAGTATTTCAAGTGGTGTGTCTGCACAAGTTATATGCTAAGCTGAGCAAATGCTCCTTTGCTCAAGATAAGGTTGAGTATCTTGGTCATTTCATTTCTGCTGATGGTATTTCAACAGATCCTAAAAAAATACAAGCTGTAGCTGATTGGCCAACTCCAAAAAATGTTAAACAACTAAGGGGATTCCTTGGGTTAGCTGGATATTACCGTCGGTTTGTTAAGCATTTTGGCACCATTGCTCGCCCTTTAACGTTACTCACCAAGGATCTTTCTTTTGGAATAACGAAGCAGCAGATGCTTTTCAAAGACTCAAAGTTGCATTGTGTGAAGCTCCAGTTTTAGCTTACCGCAATTTGATAAACCTTTTGTTGTGGAGACAGACGCTTGTAAGTACGGTATTGGTGCGGTTCTGATGCAAGAGGGCCATCCTTAGCTATATTAGCAGGCACTTACAAGGGAAACAAGCTCTTATCAATATATGAAAAAGAGTTATTAGATGTGGTCTTTGCAGTTCAAAAATGGCGACATTATCTGCTCTCTCAGCTCATTTCATTATTCGAACTGATCAAAGGAGTCTTAAATATTTGTTAGAGCAACGGTTGAATACACCCAGTGAACAGCAGTTCCTACCGAAGCTAATTGGAATTTGATTATGAAATTCCAATACAAGCAAGGTAAGGAGAATTTAGTGGCAGATGCTCTGTCAAGAAGGAAGGAAGTGAAGTTTGAACATGTCTCTCTGTCATATCTACAGATCTGCTGCAACAGATACAGCATGCTTATATGTCTGATCATAATATTAGCTAGTATTACGGATTTGAAGGCAGATAAATAGTCATAAACACTATACTTGGACTGCTGATTTGCTGCGCAGAAAAAAGTAAGATAGTCATTCCTGATAATGACAACATCAGGAACACTATTCTTCATTGGCTGCACTCTGGCTATGGTGGCATCAGGGCGGGTGCAACGCACCAGAGGGGTAAGGCTCTTTTTTATTGGAAGGGAATGAGTAAAGATATTCAGGATTCATTAGAGCATGTGATCAATGTCAACGGTGTAAATATGATCACTCAGCTTACCCAGGCTTGCGCAGCCTCTGCCTGTTCCTGATGAGATATGGCAGGATATCTCTATGGATTTTATCGATTCCACCTCTGTCTTTTGGTAAATCGGTTATTGGTTGTTGTGGATCGTATGAGGTAAACGCATTGCTCGGTCTAAAACATCCATATACTGCACCCTCTGTTGCTCAAGCATATCTCGACAACATTTACAAGCTTCATGGGTTTCCTCGATCTATCACTATTCACTAGTGATAGAGATACAATTTTTCTCAGCGAATTCTGGAAAGAACTTTTTTCCAGTCAAGGAGTTGATTTAAATTTTTCCACAGCCTATCACCCACAAACTGATGGACAAACAGACGTGGTGAATCGTTGTTTGGAAACTTATCTTCGTTGTATGTGCAGTGACCGCCCTTACCTATGGAGTAAGTACTTACCTCTGGCTGAGTTTTGGTATAATACCACATTTCATACTGCTGCTCAGCTTACTCCATATGAGGTAGTATATGGTCAAACTCCACCTCAGCATTTACCCTATTTACCTGGTGAATCTAAAGTGGCGATGGTGGCTAAATGTTTGCAAGATAGGGAGAACATGCTGCAGGTACTGAAATTCCATCTGTTAAGAGCTCAACATAGAATGGAGCAGCAAGCTAATAAACATCGTTCTGAGAGATCTTTTGAAATTGGTGACTTGGTATTTGTTAAGCTTCAGCCTTACCGTCAACACTCAGTTGTATCTAGATCTCATCAGAAATTGTCACCCAAATATTTTGGACCTTTCCGTATAGTTGATAAGTGTGGGAGCAGGGCTTATAAACTGCAGCTACCGGAATCATCTTCAGTCCACCCTGTCTTTCATGTTTCGCAACTGAAAAGACATGTCGGCACTTACACATATTCTTCTCACTTACCTGCTGCTACTTCTGATGTTTTAATACATGAACCTGAAGCTATTTTGAAAGACGCATGGTTAATCGGCAAGGCAAGGCTGCTACACAGGTTTTGGTGAAATGGACAGATTTGTCTACAGAAGAAGCGACTTGGGAATATTTTCATGATCTGGTTCGGCATTTCCCTGAGTTCCAACCTTGAGGACAAGGTTCTCTAAAGGAGGGGAGATTTGTTATAGGATTAATATTCCTATAAAATAGTGACAAATTGTGTAATCATTCTTTAATTGCATTCTGTTACTTAGTTATAGATAGTTGTAAATCTGTTACAACGACAAACAAACTGTACATGTCATTCCTATAACTACTGCTTTTACAGTAGGAATAATACAGATGGAAATTCTCAGTCTCATTCTTCCTTCCTATCTCTCTGTTACACTGGAACTACTCACGGAGCTTGGTTGCTATTCTTTCCTTCCTGGCAACTGACAATGTGAGTGTGAGCTGTTGTTCTTCATTAGTTCACATTCCCTCTTCTCTGTATATCAATCTACTAATCTGTATCAAAATGATAGAAATTTAACTTGTTCGACTAATAACTGAATCGGATAGACTTAAAATTCATGTAACTACCTAACCTAAATTTTTGCTCATATTTTTGCCTTTGTATATTGCTGCTACTATGGTCGATTTTGACCGACACCTGTGCTCATTTTTCTAGCCCTCTTTAAGCTCTATTTATGATCTAGATTATGTGCATCTTTTGATCTGGTTTTTCCTACTGTTTAAGCATGTATACAACTATACATGGACCATATTTATGCTTCAAATTTTGCCTTTGATTAAGTTACATTATGTGACTGGTTGAATTTGATTTTTTTTTGGGTTTTGGTACATTACAAATCGTTGTTTGTAACTGGGGGCTGGATATGGGCTCTGCTTTCTTTTGAAGCTTTGGAAGTTAGGGGGCATTTGTTTTGGGGTAATCAGGAAAGGGAATCTGCTGTTTGTTTGCCAATTTTATCTATTTTTAGGAAAGGGAAAGGGAATGGGATTACCCCAGAACCCTCTATTTTGATTCTCCACCCCCTACTAAGGAATGAGATTCCCTTTCCCGAGTACACGTTGACCGGTGACATATGACCATTGACCGATGACTGATGGCCATTGACCGGTGAATGGTGAATGTTGACCAACAATTAATGATCATTGACTGACAGTCGACAGCCGTTGACCATTGACCGACATGTGTTGACCGGTTATTTATTTCATTTCTCCCAGCTCAAACAAACAGCCAAGAAAATCTGGAATTCTTTTCCATTTCTCTCCATTCCCTTTCCTGAATCCATTTCGTTTCCCCCGCTCAAAACAAATGCCCCCTTGATGTTTTCATGAGGCTGGTAATGTTAATGTGACAGGTGAAGTTAATGTTTCTTGATTTTAAAGTTGTTTCTTGTCTAGTGTGTAGCTTTATCTTCTGTTGGAGTAGTTGTGTTTTCTTTTGCAAATTTGGAAGTAATTGGATTCATGGGATATGGATCTCTAAAAGGAAGAATATACATTTTCCATGATCCAAATGTTGTGTCTTAGTCATCAGTAAACTTGAATACTATGTTAACTTTTGGTATAATATGAGCTTTGAAGTATTTGAATTCTTATAAGAAGAGGTTTAGTTTCCTACTTATAAAAATGTTTTATTTTAGGTATTATTCAAGATATATGAGTCTATTTGTGAAAATTATAAGGTACAATACATTTCGTAGGTGATAATTTATGAGACGAAAGATTGCGTAGGTTATAAAATGATCTAAGACAGATTTGTCGTTGGTGATAATTAATGAAGTGAAACATTTCGTAGGTAATAGTATCTGAAACTAAAATTTCGTAGGTGATAACGTTAACTGAGACGGAACATTCCATGGTGATAACTTTAACTGCTACGGAATTGTCCGTTGGTGATAATCCTTTTCTGAGACGGAATATTCTGTCGGTGATAATATTATTACCTACAGAGTTTTTCGTCTGTAAAAGTTCATAGTATCACCGACGGAATTCTTTTTCACAAACGGAGTAGTATTACCGACTCGTTTATTACAGACGGAAGTTTCCTACGGAAATTTTCGTCTGTGATTGTCATTATAGACGGAAGTTTCCCCTTCTGGATTCAGATTGAGTTTCTACCGAATGCTTCTTGCTAATCGCTCAACTTCTAAATTCAGCTCAAATTTTGGTTATTCTGAAGAACAAGTCACAACCACAAACAAAAATTAAATAACAATAACTAGAGAAGAAAATAATATGCAATACAAAATAAACTGAAATCTTAGAAAATATAATAACTAAAAATCATAAAAAGAACAATAATCATACAACTAAAAACAAAGATAAAATTAATCTACACAAAATTAAACTAAATAAATTAAAGTAGCAATTGACAAAACATATACAAAATAAAGTAAACTGAACCAAAATAAAAATAAACAAATACCAAATAAAATTAAACAAACTGAAGTCAAACCTAAGAAAATAAACACAAATAAAAATAAATATAAACTCAACTAAACAGAACGATAAAGAAACTAGTTTAACACAATAGATATCCTAAAAACTAAAATAACTATAAAAATCCAAAACAAGCAAACAAACAAAATTAAATATCCAAACTAACACAAAAAAAATAAACTTAAAAGTGAATTGAAGAAAACAAAATAAATTAAAGAAAAATATAGTAAAGACTAAACTAAACAACTATGACATTCCGGCAACGGCGCCAAAAACTTGTACGGGGTAAACCTAACATGAAAATTGTACCGGTTTATCGTAGCTAATTTTTCTAAAGTATCCATTCAGGTTATCGAACCGACGAATGAAGTGTCTAGTTTGAGTCTTTGTTTAAATATAACTAATAAACTGATGAAATCAAATGACACGAAAATTGGGGGGTTTGTTGCAGAAAGTAAATAAATTAAATTGAAAACAATTAAAAGTGTTATTCTTAACAACTTTACCAAGGAATCATGGTCTCCTACTTCCTCTTCAATTCCCTTACTAAGTGTCTTTCTAATTCTAGATTGCAGCCTCGGATATAAAATAATCTAGTCCTAGTTTCCCATAAAAGTAGACTCTTACTAGAAATTCCTAAATTCTAACTCTTGTTACGAATTTATTAATAAACTAGTAGTGTTCACCATTCATCTGATATTTTAGTCAACTAATCCTGAGGAATTACCTTCTCAAGTTCCACTTGTAATATCCCTTTCCATAAACTCGATTATCACCAATAACATCATATAATGTATACACCCACACAAGTATTTACAGCGGAAGTCTACAAACCATACAATTAACCGAAAGAGATGCTACTGCTGCCACGTGCCCAACGCACATGACAAGGCCTCCAAGAACCAACCTCAACACTGTGATGACAAAGATAGGTTACCAAATACCAATCTAAATCAAATCTTAACCATAATCGTGAGCAAGCTCTACTACTCAGGGTCTAGCCTAATTTTTTACCAGAAACCCAAAGCATAAAGCTACCCCTACCCGTTATTCGCCATTGAATTTCCAATCTACACACCTGAACAAAAAAACATTACTGGAGGGGTCAGCCCAGCTACTGAGTATGTCATCATGCAATCTTCCCGAACCCTCATAATTAACTCAGGTATTTGCCAAGTGAGCATGCAGGTTCATTTCATGTAAATTCCGGTTTATAAATATACATAACAATCATGCTTAAACATAATAATTAAAACATATTAAACAAGCAGGTCATAAATCACAACAAGGTATAATTTAAGCAAACACAATCATCATGTTCAAATTCTATACATAAAGTTCAATACAAGTTAGTCATTATCAGTGCCATCCAACAATTGTTAGCTTAAGTTAGAGATCCTTCAATTTCTCATCGTGCATGTCCTCACATAATTTCACTCGTGTCATGTATTAGGAAGTGACATGTACCCTATTATGAGGTGGGTCAACCTGGGCAGTGGCCCTTACCATGTCAACGAGCACATTGGCCTCATTGAATCATATCATTATGAATCATACCAACATCTGAGCAGACTAGTTAGTCGTCATCCGCTCGTCATACCATTACCAATATCTGAGTGGACCAGTAGTCCTCATCCACTCGTCATAACAGTACCAGTACCAGTACCAGTACCAATATATGAGTGGACCAGTTAGTCGTCATCCACTCGGTGCACCAAAACACAAGACCAATAACCTCATAGGTATTCTTGTACCTAAGCTACTCTCATAACCCCTATCCTACCCCATTAGCCAAGTACTGGTTATGGTAGTTATACATGTAAAACATGGATCATATAAATCATAATGTTAGTGCCTTATCAAGGTCTTTCCAATTTTTTTTCTAAAAGTCATTCTTAGGAAGGTATACCATAAACATCATAACCAAACTTCCCATCTCATAGTATTGTAACATCATGTTACGTTTCTTTCCAAGTTACTTAGTGGTAACATATTTTCTTAATGTATATATCTTGATACCTCATGTATCTCTGTTGGAGCATGAAGATGTCACTAAGATAATCAATCACTTCGACGGAGTCACTCGTCCATGACAAAACACAAAGAAGGCGTCCGCTACACAAACACAAAAGAGTCTGCACAAAACTAAGAAGCATGACTGACTATGTTACACCGTTGCGACAGTTAAGAAGTGAACGCGTCAACGTTCAAACGCCCTAACAGGCAGAAGGTTGCTCAGTCAACTCCGAAGTTTACGCCCGAAGACTAGCGTAACAACGCTCAGCACGTGCCCACTAAGTTAGTTCCGAATTTTAGGAACTAACTCTCTTAGCCGTTGTATTTGGAGACATTATAAATAGAGATGTAATTGTTAGTTTTAAGTGTACTTTTGATCGAGAAATTGTAAGAGAATAGAGAGATAAATGCTTTCCAATTTATAGAGAGAATTCATACCAAATTCAGTTAGAGCTTCTAGATAGACTTTTTCTAGGAAGATCTTAGTTTCACTACGCTTATCATCGAGCTGATCAGAAATTGTATTGGGTGAGTGAGTGAAAACCGCGAAGTAGATTTTATCTATGGAGTGGGTATTGTAAGTTGTTTTTTTTTTACCAGGAAATAATATAGCGTATTTTGTGTATCTTGCTGAGTTCCACTGAGTCCTTCAATCTTTCAAGTGTTGTTCCAAATTAGTTCTTTTGAGCCCGTTCTACATTACAACTTCGAGTAAACTGCTTCCGTACACTTAGTTCGACTAAGTGTTTCCACACTATAAACACTTCCGCATACTTAGCACGATTGAGTCAAACCATCTCACCTTGAGTTGGTTTGAGTCAGTTGTCTGATCCTACAAGTGGTATCAGAGCCTCGTTTAGCTGACATTCTATCAAGTAGCAATGGCAGATCTCTTCGCCAATCAAAACAACAAAATGCACTTCGAGCATCCCAGACTCACTTCCACAAACTACGATCACTGAAAAATGAGATTGAACAACACATTGAGTCGGTCAACTCCAAATTATGGGAGATAGTAATTGAAGGAGATCTCGTGGTCATCCCAGACCGATCTTCACAGACTGCGGTAGATTGAAAAAGGTATGAGCTGAATCGTCAAGCGTCTCGAGCCATCTACACATGCCTTTCCATCCCAGAACAAAGAAGAGTCAATCATTGCAAATCCGCAAATGAAATCTGGACTCTCCCCCAATCCACCCACGAAGGAGTCACTGAACTCAAGAAATGCAAGGCCTAAGAACTGCGAATGGATTATGAGAACTTTCTGTAAAAACCTGGTGAGTCTTTGGAAGATGTACTTTATCATTTTTATATATTAACAACTACTATGCAGGAAGTCAATATTCTACCGGATAGAGAGAGTGTCTTGCACAAGCTGCTCGATAGTCTTATAGAAGAGTGGGCAGAAACCGTAATCTTCACCAAAGCTTGCAAAGATCTTTCCAAATGAAGTTGTTAGGACTTGGGGTCTTATCTACAGTCTGTAGATAAATATAAGAAAAATGTCATAAAGAAGTGCGATAATGTATTATCTTCCTCTTCTGGTCAAACCGTTGCTATAAATGACCACTCAGCACAGTCAAAATGGCACCTATATTGTTGATAACCAAGTTAAACAAGCAAAGGCAGAGCTAGTGGATATCATAGTCGAAGAAAGTAAGGCTGAGACTATGGAAGACTTCATCTTCATAGTAAAGAAATTTTGAAAATTCATGTGGAGCCAACCAAATCGATAGAGTTAGCCATTCTCAAACTCGTCAAAACAAATCTTTGACTCTATCACTTGCTCCAACTACAACAAGCCTGGCCATTTCAAGAAGGATTGCCCCCTTCTAAAAAATCAGTTCAGAAAGCCTTAGGGAGATCATTGATGGCATCCGTTGGTTGGGGAGACTCAGACTCTTACGATCAAGATGCAGAATCAAGCAGTCTAATTTGTCTCATGGTGCATGATACAACTTAGTCCATGATCCCTGACAAAGAGGTAACTCGCTCTTATCTTGAGACAGATTTTTATCGTATATCTCCTAAAGGTTTCTTAACGCTGATTGCTAAAATGGTCTTTGAGACTAACTCTCTTAAGGCTGATCTCAACAGAAAAATCACCGAGTTAACTGAGGAACTCGAGATTTCAAAAGGCCTTATGTATGCTTTGCGAGATGAAGCTGAGGAACACAAGACTATCTCCTGCTCACTTAGGCTGGATCTGTAAGACTCTAAGTGGCATGTTGACTCCCTTAAAAAGGAGCTTGACAAAATAAAGACCCTTACAGAATCCAACCAAAGGAAACATGAAGAGTCACTCACTCAGATTGACTCTCTCAAACATGATCTCACTATTTTTTCTAATAAATGTTGTGCTCTTCAAAACGAGTTGAACAGTTCTGAATCTAGAGTCATTTCCCTAAACTCTCCTGTCAAACAATTCACTCAAAAGCTGAAACAAAAGGAGCACGCCCTTTCTCAAACCAGTCAATTTCATCAAACAGGTCACTCCCTCCGAATTGCCTGAGTGGGCTAACTCTAAAATCAAGGAAGTTAATCAAGATCACGATGATCTTCGAAAGAAAGTAGAACAACACTCTGTAGAGATTATTAATCTACGATATGGAGTAAGATCCACTCAATCTAAGCCCAAGTGGCATTAAGGCAAATTCGATATACCCAAAAACATGTCCAAATCCAATAACAAACCCAAGCGCCAACAACAAAAAGAAAATTTTGATTCTTGGTGGAAAGGACAACAAAAATATGTCAATCTTCCTCCAACTGTGGAAACCTTGGACATCGTGACAGTGCCTGGGATAAATTAAATAGAGATCTTTCGTTCAATCTCAAAAGAGTCAGATTAATTCTTGAAGCCTGAGAAAAATTGAGACAATCTGGTTATCCGGGTTCCCAAAACTAACAAATGATCTCATGTTTTGTAGGTGAAGGCGAATAAAGACTACGGGTACTTAGATAGTGGATGTTCTCGTCATACAACAGAAGATCCAAATCAATTCAATTCGCTTTCATCCTACAAAGGAGGTAAGGTTACTTTTGGAAACAACAACCAAGGTGAAATCATGGGCGTTGGATCTGTAGGTAACCCCTCTAAATTTAAAGTTGTTGGGGTCCATCTGGTCATTGGACTTCAACACAGTCTGTAAAGCATTTCTCAAATTTGTAATAGATTTATTTTGGTACTTTTCTCATCTTCGGATTGTAAAGTTTTTGATGAGCGTACAGGGTCCCTAAAACCATTGGGCACAGAGAAGTAAATCTTTACAAAATGTGCTTGAACTCAATCAACCCGGATGATTAAGTCTGTCTTAATGTTCATTCCAAGAATCAACTGCTGTGGCACACCAGACTCGGTCATGTAAATCACCGGTTGTTGAATAAACTCAAACGTAAGGACCTAGTGGTTAGTTTACCCGATACAAACTTCGACGCAGACTCCGTCTGTGAAGCATGTATAAAAGGTAGACACACTCGGTCAAAGTAAGTCAACTCTCTCTACTAGCTCTCCATTGGAACTACTTCACATGGATCTTGTTGGTCCCATGCGTACTCAAAGTCGAAGTGGGAAGAGGTACATTTTGGTCATAGTTGATGATTATTCTAAATGGACCTGGTTCATTTTATGTCTGCTAAGGATGAAACTTTCACTGATTTTGCCAAACTTCATAAAGTTCTGATCAACAAATTCTCATTTACATTGAAAACCCTGAGAACTGACCAGGGAACTAAATTTTTAAACAAGTCTTTTGATGAGTTTTGTAGGGATAAAGGATTCGACCATCAAGTCTCATTCACAAGAACTCTAGAGTAGAACGGAGTCTTAACGCAAGAATAGGACCTTGGTCAAAATGGCGTGTACCATGCTTATTGATAGTCAATTGGCTCCGTCCTACTGGGCAGAGGCAGTCAATACAGCATGTTATGTGCTTAATCGTGGCTTAATCCACCCCTTTCTTCAAAATACTCCCTATGAGCTTCTACGACAATGCAAACCAAATCTAATCATTCTCAGACGTTTCGGTTTTCAGTGCTACATACACAACAGTGGAAAGGACAACTTGGGTAAGTTTTCACCCAAAAGTGATGAAGGTATATTTCTTGGCTATTATTCTAAAAGCAAAGCTTATCATGTCATTAATTTGAGAACTCAATGCTTAGAAGAAAGCCCTCATGTCAAGTTCGATGAGTTCAACAATGTTGGCCCATCTTCTGATCAACTTGACTTTGCTCCTGATGATTTTCTCATTGACCCACACTTCATCACAGTCCCCATAAGCAAACTTCAGGACACTCAGTCCTCCTCCACTAAAAACAACCCAGGAAAAGAAAGCCATACCTCAAATGACACTGACACTGACCTCATACCTGACCCACTCAATCCTCACCAATTAAACTTTGACTCAACTGAGCATAACACACCCTCTCCTACTTTACATCGGAAATTTCAACAAGCATGTGCACATCCTCCTGAAAACATTCTCTCATTTCCAAATTCAGGTGTCCAAACCCGTCTTCAAGCCATGTAAAACTTATGTGTCTTTGGTGCCTTTCTTTCAAGAACTGAACCTAAAAATGTCAAAGAGGCTTTAATTGATAGCGACTGGGTCACTACTATGCAGGAGGAACTTAATTCCCTTGAACGACATGCTGTCTGGGAATTAGTCCCTCGACCCTCACATCAACAAACTATTGGCACTCGCTGGGTCTTTCGTAATAAGCCTGATGATGCAGGACAAGTTTACAGGATCAAAGCTCGTTTGGTAGTACAAGGTTACAATCAAGAAGAAGGGATTGACTATGATGAAACCTTTGCACTTGTAGCCCATCTTGAAGCAATTTGTATGCTCATTACGTTTGCTGCATTCAAAGGTTTTACCTTATATCAAATGGACGTCAAGACAGCCTTTTGTCATGGCTATATCGATAGAGAAGTCTATGTCAAACAACCCCCAGTGTTTACAGACTCCGTCCATCCCGACTACATTTACAAACTATGTAAAGCCCTTTACGGACTAAAACAAGCTCCGCGTGCCTGGTATGAAAGACTCTCTTCATATCTATTGCAAAATGGCTTTTCAAGAGGTAATGTAGACAAACCATTATTCATACTAAATTCATCACATGACTTACTATTAGTACAAGTTTATGTTGATGATATTATTTATGGGTCTACAAGTAACACCCTCTATGAACATTTTGCTAACCTTATGAAAAAAGAGTTCTCTATGAATGAGTTAGGCAAACTTTGGTTCTTTCTAGGCCTTCAAATTTAACATTAGAAGGACGGGATCAAGATCCACCAACAGAAGTACATCAAGGAACTCCTTGGAAAGTATAACCTTGCAAATGTCAAAAGCATGTCCACTCCTAGCTGCACAACTGCCAAACTTCATCTAGATGACAACGGAGTCGGTGTCAATGCCACATAATATAGAGGAATGATAGGGTCCCTTCTTAACCTAACTGCCAGTCACCGGATATTCTCCACGCAGTCTGTCTTTGTGTCTGCTTTCAAGCAGCACCAAAACAGTCCCATCTCAAGGCAGTCAAACGTATCTTTCAATACCTCAAGGGTACGAGTACACTTTATCTATGGTACCCTTGTTATCCTAATTTTGATTTATTTGGTTTTAGAGACTCTGATTGGGCTGGTTTTCTCCATGATCGAAAGAGTACTTCAGGTAATGTACAATTTCTTGGTCTTTGCCTCGTTTCATGGTCCTCTAAAAAGCAAAACTCTGTTGCACTTTCCACAGCTGAAGTAGAGTATGTCTCTGCTGCAGCATGTTGCTCTCAACTCCTTTGGATGAAACAATAGTTGCAAGACTACCACATTACTCAAGCTCAAATTCTAATCTTTTGTGATAATAAAAGCACCATAAAAATCTCTAAAAACCTAGTCCAACATTCAAGAAGCAAACACATTGAAATTCGCTTCCATTTCTTGAAGGACTGTGTTGAGAAAAAGCTAATCCAACTTGACTTTGTCCCCCACCGAAGATCAACTTGCAGATATTTTTACTAAACCATTGCCTACAGCAAGGTTTGAAGCACTTCGATCCGCAATTGGAATGACTCCGTCTACCTAGGCAGTCGTATCTCCTTTCTCCTGGCGCAGTCGTCAGCAGGTATGCCTTTAAGTTGTATTGAGTCAATTCATGTCTGTGAATAAACCTGTAAATGGTGTTATGCTTGCATCTCTCTCTGGTTCTATCACTACACACACACGTCAGCGATCCACAACTAAACCCGAAATCCCAGCCTTTGATCTCTCGCGCATCACCACTTTCATATGCCAAAATCTCTACAACTTATGCGCACCAACAGAAGCCTATAACTAAGCCTACCCATACCCAGTCTCACTCATTTTTCTCCCGCTAACACTCACTACACTTTTACCATGGCGGACATCGACTTCAGCGGCATCAAAATTCTGACCGAAATCTTTAAGGACCCATTACGTCTCCAAGCCTTTCTTCAACAAATGGCCACCCCTCAACCACCCACCGCCACCACCAGAACGCCATCTCCTACTAAAACCGTAACACCACCTCCACCACCAATCACAACCTCCCCACAAGTTACACCTCCATCTGTTGCCCCAGCGGAGGTGCTCGACATCGACGTTGAAGACATCACCACCATCCGAATCCTTCAACCCCCAACCAAATCTCGCTCACCTTCCCTACCACCACCACCGTCAAACCCTACCACCTAAGAACCAGCTCCACCAACAACACACTTCTCCCCAACTCATCAGTCACCCAAAAAATCCGCAACCCCACACCACCACCCTCTCCTAAACCCAAAACCTGGAAATGAAAATCTACAGCCCAATGCCCAACCATCAAACGCGTCCTTCGCTCAAGCCAAAAGGCTACACCTGCATCGTCGCCCACAGTTTCCTCCGCGACTGGTGAGTCCTCCCCTGTTCAAGAAACACAGCCGGCAACAACAGTGAGTCATGAAACTTCAACAGGCGCCACCTCAACACGTTCTCAAAAGCCTTCAACGCCGACACGATGCACTACCAAGATCGACCCTTTCACTCAACACTACATGCTCTCCGACCCCGCTGTGGATCACAATCTGGTTAAGGGTAAATACCTAGACTTTTCTTAGGCTCTTTCCACTCACCTTGGAGAACTTGTCAAAATGCTAGCAGTTCAGGGGTGGACCCATCTATTTTCGGAAGTTTCAGAATGGTACTTGCAAGAGTCCTTTGATTTCTACCAAAACTTAGTTATATGTAATGGTTCTGTACAGTCCTTTGTTAATTCAACTACTATTTTCTTTGATCTTCCAAAATTATCTGAAGTCCTTGGAGTCCCCCATGTTGGTCTACAATTTTATGACAAAGAGGTCCTTCCTGATATTCCCGAAGTCCCACACACTAAAATTTATCGATTTTTCTCTTCAAAAAGAAAAGTGGGTTCTTCGATTCCAAGGGATGATCTCTCTGTCCTCCTCCAACTCCTTCATATCCTTGTTATCAAAAACATCATTCCCCGTAAATAAGGAAACCAAATGGTAAACTCCCATGACCTATCCATCATGTATTGCATCCTCAACCGTCATTGCTGTCTCCTCCGTCTCCCGCAGTCGCACCTTAGACCTCAACCCCACAAGAGACGGCCGACCACGACAGACTCCTTCCACTCTAGGAGAAAACCGACCGACTGCTCACTCAGGCAGGAGAGCTGGCTCAGTGCAACACAAGGATGCTGGAGAGACTCACTAGCTTGGAGAAGGTTGTGTTTGCGATGCAGGATGCCCTACTGGACCTCTCCTCTACCATTAACCCACTCCCTGATCCTTAGATATACCCCGTGTGTGTAGTGCTAGAACTTAGGCTGGTTGTAAGTTCTAAACACTTTTTTTGGATTGCTCATGGATACTAACACTGACTCTTTGTGACTGCAAGGCTTCCCTCTGTTGAATCATGTCTGGTGTACGGGCAACTCTAACTGAGTTTTGAACTGCTTTTAAGTTTTTTTTTTGCTGCTAGTCCATGTGGTTATCTGGTTGCTTTTGCTTCTTATTTTTTGTGCGCTTGCTTGCTTGAAGTTTCTCAATAATTAAAAGGGGGAACTACAATGGAGTCACTTGACTCTCAATCTATCTGCTTCGATTAAGGGGGAACTTTGACAGGGTCAGTTCCCCTAGCTCTTTGTGTTTTGTTTTTTCAAGATCAACTCAATCAACTCAATCAGGATTCACAAAGGTTTGCTATCATCAACAACAAGGGGAAACTAGTGGAGCATGAAGATGTTGCTGAGATAGTCAATCACTTTGACAAAGTCACTCGTCCACGACAAAACATAAAGAAGGCATTCGCTACACAAACACAACAGAGTCTGCACAGAACTAAAAAGCATGACTGACTCTGTCACACTATTGTGACATTTAAGGAGTGAACACGTCAATGTTCAAACGCCCCAATAGGCAGAAAGTTGCTCAGTCGACTCTGAAGTTTACACCCGAAGACTGGCGCAACAATGCTCAGCACGCGCCCACTAAGTTAGTTCCGACATTTTAGGAACTAACTTTCTTAGCCGTTGTACTTAAAGACATTATAAATAGAGATGTAATTGTTAGTTTTAAGTGTACTTTTTGATCGAGAAGTTGTAAGAGAATAGAGAAAGAGCCGTTTTCCGATTTAGAGAGAGAATTTGTACCAAATTCAGTTAGAGCTTCTAGATAGAATTTTTCTAGGAAGATCCTAGTTTCACTACGCTTATCATCGAGCTGATCAAAAATTGTATTGATGAGTGAGTGAAAACCACGAAGTAGATTTTATCTACGGAATGGGCATTGTAAGTTGTTTTGTCTTTTACCAGGAAATAAAATAGCTTATTTTGTGTATCTTGTTGAGTTCCACTGAGTCCTTCAATCTTTCAAGTGTTGTTCCAAATTAGTTCTTCTGAGTCCGTTCTACATTACAACTTCGAGTAAACTGTTTCCGTGCACTTAGTTCGACTAAGTGTTTCCACACTATAGACACTTCCACATACTTAGCACGCTTGAGTCAAACCATCTCACAGACTAACACCTTGAGTTGGTTTGAGTCAGCTGTCCGATCCTACATTCTCTATCCAGTTTAGCAGGTTAGAGTACTCAATTGGCAAACAACCCATTCTCATTTGATTATTCACAAGGATTTCATTGTGATATCATACAATATGATAAAATCATTAGAGTTACCATCACAATTTAACATCCTATATATAATTATCATATTATTGTGCAGAAAATTAAACACCCATAACATCTTGTCATATAGCACATAATTTACCTGCAGCCGAGGTAACCTTCGGGCCATTCGGATCACACAACAACATACCTGGAATATGCAGCTTTATAATATGTCCAATGAGTATACTATCATCCACATCTTGCCATGAGCGTCCCATTCCCTGAATCCTAGAGTGTGAGGGAAAATCCATTTGTTAATTCCTCATCTTCATCATCATTATTCCTTGTGTATTCATCCTGCTTAAAGTAGTCTAACCCTTTTACTTGTTTGTTCCACCAAACTTGTAACACCCCTACTATTAGTACAATCATTACCGTCCAATCTCCCGTACTTCCAGATTCACGCAGGGCTACACACTACTTACAATGGGTGATACAATGCCGTTAGCCACCCACGGACTAACAAGGCTACTACTATTACATACAGCATCGGTCTGATGGACGGAATCCGAGTATTACACATCTACAATACATACTCCATTCTCCAGCAATACTACTATATTCCATTCAACACTTTACTCCTCCAATACCTATACCATACAATATACATAAACCGAGTTTACGGTTCCCAATACAAATGCAATGTTTCTCCAAGTTCATATGTACATCTATGAGTCTATGTTTACCCATCCTCAACAACTATTACTTCCCCAGTACAGGGGTTGTACCACTTGATACACTTCTACATTCTACTTCTACCATCGAGTGTAGCCACCGGTCTCTTACCCCTGAAACATCCGCTTCAGGTACCTGCACTAAAAAAACGTTCCCCTAGGGGGTCAGCTTTCGCCTGCATATGACAACCGCATACCCCGCGTACTAGGAGGGTACGCCGACCACTTGACGAATACATGTGGTTCATTTCATTTAAGCATAGATGCATACATGCTCTTAAATACAATACTACAATACTTACACAAGGAGTACACGAATACATTCCAACACATACCAAGAAGTTATGCAAGTCCAACAATACTTACGACCTTCTTCCGTAACACATCACAATACCTGTTCGATACATACTCATACATACCAAATCCATACACAATACATATACAAAATCCAATTGTGTAGCTTCATTTGTCCACCCGGGGTTAATCGGGTGGAGAGCTTTTACTCGTTCCATTTACTTACGATACATACTCATACATACTTACGGATCCATACTTACTTACTTCTCTACTCAAGTAAGTCGTCGGGACCTCCGGCCCGGGGATACTCCGTCCCACCACCGGGATTTACTTGACTCACCACTCCGGGTGCTACCCATTTAAGGGGTTTGGGCCGCGGACCAGTTTAAGAGTCAGGAATTGCAGCCAACCTCTTGTGACTCCGCATCCTCACGCGTGGCCGAAGCTATATCGGACTTCTACTCATTCCAATTTACTCACTTAAGTTAGGAGTTAGGTAGTTAGGAATTAGTAGAAGTCAACATTCAACCACTTGCACAAATACATTATCCAACACATCCATACAAAGTACAATACAATATTCAAGTACACTACGAGATGCATTCACACTTCATCATCATTCATATATTTCATGAATTATACAAACTAGTGTTCAAGACAAAATAATATCAAGAGCAACAAGTCAAGCACAGGTAAGTGCAATATAGTCCGATTCATGTTTTTATCTATTTAGGTGATCAAATAAGCACACAAATCGGGGTAACCAGATTAGGATACAGGGCATGAAGAAATCATACCTTTTTCCCGAAATTTACTTTACCGGTGTTCCTTTGTTCCTTTTCACACTGGTTCTCGAAACTTATTCTCGAACCAATAACTACATACCAAATGATTCATCAATACTAAGTATTACAACACATACAAAAATTACTACTCCCATACTTACCCCGTTGTCCCGTCGTTTCGGTTTAACTTAATGTTCATATGTTTACAACTTCTTAATTACCTCTCACACTTGTTTACACCTTTAATGACCTTTAAACATCATTATCTAATTACTAATTATCTTATGCTAACATTACCATTCGCTTTACATACTTACTAATTCTTACTTATACAATTTCATTTCCATTCTTTACCTACTTCTCATTCTCATTCTAGCTTGTTTATACTCCTAATGACTCTTACTTAGGATTACTTAAGTCTTAAACAACTTATATGTTCATCCCCAAACACACCCTTAACGTACAGCCCATTTACAAAACTCTCGGGTGAAATTTAATTATGGTCCGGGACCTTGTACATGGGGTAAGTCCCGGACCAGCGTTTTGGGAAAACCTTCGGTTTGATTTTGGATAGTGGTCCGGGACCTTATAAGAGTAAGTCCCGGACCATAATGAATTTGCAACTTACGGTTAGTTTAGATGGTTGGTCGGGACCTAATACAAGGCCTAAGTCCCGGACCAACAATGGTCTGTACCAGTTTTACGTATTCCTTTGCTCTGTTTCATTCATTTCTTCTTCTAATCAGTTCCTAATGGTCTAATTTTAATATCACATGTCTAACTACTTATTTAGCATCTAACTTACCTAAATCCATTACCAAAAATCCATTCCCTCAATCTACTGATATCTCACCATTTCCACTGTTTCATTTCTTTTCTTCCTTCTGTTGCAGATTTACGAGTTGCTGCTGCTACTGTTTCCTTTCCTTTCTCTTCTACAAATGTTAACAGACCCTAAGTGCTGTAGTTTCCCTCTAAATTTTGCCATAGCTTCCCCTAAAAACTTAAGGTTTCACCACACTGGTTGTTCACAAATTAAATCAGTCTCAACCTGCCTCAGTTTGTATATATGCATTTTGACAGTTTATATATGCATCAGTTCAAAATCAACGTTTACAGCAGCTCACTCATTTTGTTTTCTTTGACAGATTCTAACCCACTAATGTTACCAGTACTATTGTGCTCATTCATCTCATACAGTTTCTGTAACACCCCTAAAACCGGCCTAAGAGTTAAGGGTATTACATGCCGTGTATTACTACCAATAACGCAAGGCTCTAAACGATCAAAAGCAATAAAGGCCCAAAACAGAGTTCACTTAACATTGTAAACCAAAGTATTCAAATACAGCGGAAGTAAACGGATTCCAAATACATATCCGAATTCAGAAACTCAAAACAGAGGAAGGCCCGAAGGCTACAACGTCATAACAGAAGTTTAAACAGTCAAATGAGCTAAGCACTACAACTCCAGAACTCAAGATGATCCTCGCTGATCAATCTGCAAAAATGTTAGAAGTAGGGGAATGAGCACACAACTATGCCAGTAAGCAGCGACCGTCATCAGCAAGGTCGCTCAAAACAATTGAAATCAGAAGAAGAGAAGATAAACATCTTATACACAATTCTCAAATAGTCAGAAGCTTTCAGAAACAGAAGCAGAGTGGAACACAAGGGATTCCCATTTCAGAAACAGTCAGAGCACTTAAACAAAAAGGGGGACAA
This sequence comes from Limonium bicolor, assembly GCA_023374045.1. Lineage (NCBI taxonomy): Eukaryota > Viridiplantae > Streptophyta > Magnoliopsida > Caryophyllales > Plumbaginaceae > Limonium > Limonium bicolor. Next base: position 157,466,355 of record CM041778.1, on the reverse strand, counting down.
AACACAATGCACACACTCAGAAGGGTCGAAGACCCATATAGACCATACCAGGTCTCTCAGGAGAAGAAGAGAAATGATCGAAAGAGCCAAAGGGTTCGTCAACCCCACAGAACAAAGAAGGGAATGACCCACACTCAGAACGACGTCTACATGGTATACCACGGAATAGTTCGACCCAGCATTCACGGCTCAGAAAACAATGTGTAAAGTCCCAAACAGAAGGTGCTAAAACAGAAGCAAAGTTGCATTTAAATAGCCAAAACACTCATAAATCAGTAGCACAGATCATAAGGAAGGAAACCAATGCCGCAGACGGCACTCAAATCGGAGTTCAAACGAAGAAGTTATGTTGAAAACAGAGGGGGTGTCCGAACTTGTGTCCGGAGTCGAAGTTCGGACACAATCGAGACTCAGAAACCAGAGAAAGCCAAATGTCCGAACTTGTGTCCCGGACATCATGTTCGACACAAGTCGAGTTGAAATCAGATAGAGGAATTCGCATGTCCGAACATCCAAGTTCGGACGGATGTTCGGACAGGTTTACGGGAAAACACGCGGAGGGTCCGACCTTGTGTCCGGACTTCAAAGTTCGGACACAGGTCGAACTTTAAATCAGAGGGAAGACTTGAGGGTGTCCGAACATCCATGTTCGGACAGATGTTCGGACATACCCCCGAACTCGCAAATCAGAAGGGCAGAGAAGAACGCACTGTCCGAACTTCAAAGCTCGGACGGAAGTTCGGACAGTGCGAAAAATGCAATTTCCAGAAGACGAACAGAGCAGAAAAACAACACAAATCAATGCCTCAAAATGCCAATGAAGCACAACACAAATCAGACATTAAAACAGGAAACCATGGGGGTTAGCCATCCAAATCACAACAAAACGCTAATAGAATCACACACAAAAACCACAACAACCCTTGTAACACCCCATGGCTGAACTTCCAAACTGAATGAGTAACCACCTACCTCAATTAGCAGAAAAGCAACAACGAACTGAGGGCAGCAGGCACAATCCACGCAGAGCAACAATCCGGACAGACCAACAGCCACTGATTATCCAAACCAATGACACAAAAATCAGAAACTGCAATGAAGAACCCTAGATTATCCAAACTCCAAAATCTGCAACACCAACCTGATTCAAAAGTGAAAAGATCTCCACAATCTGCAGCAGTTCCACAGCCCGCACAATCACAACTCAACAGCGATGAAGCCTTCTGATTTAATCAAGAACAACGGCTCAAAATCAGAAAACAGAGAGAGAGAAGGAAAACCTCAACGCAGTCCCTAATTCCTGAACACAAACCTGAACCGATCAGAGAAACACAGTAGCAAGACCCTCCAATTCGGTTTTGAAGCAGCAGCCTTCACGATCCTTAGCGACAGAGAGAATAGAGAGAGAGAAGAAAGGAAGAACGCTCGCTCTGAACGCACGATGACAACTGATGGATGAAGACCGATCGTGATGCAAAATAAATTAGTGATGAATAATTAAATAAGGCTCCCACTCCTTATTAATTAAGAAAACCAATTACCTTAATTGTTTTAATAGATGGACCTCCTTGCCCTCTGCATAAAACATGCCGCCGTGTCCCAACTGATAATAAATGTAATCCAACCTAGATCATTATATAGACCGACATAAATAAGGTTGCAATTAAACGGGTTATAACAGTTTCAGTAGTTTCACATTTGTTAAACCTATACTTACTCACATGCACAACACTGCACTAAACTTGAACAGAGGCGAATTTACCTTCAGTCTTGTCTTCTCTTCTTCTTGTTCTCGTTCTTCTTTCCTTTCTTTGTTTTTGTTTCTTTATTTCTTGTTTTGTTAACAGAACAACCAGGTTCTGGCCCTCATTGAAACGCCCAACTGCTTGAAAAGTATAGGAGGGAAATGGGACTTTAGCTGGTGCTTGTCCACGCTTCAGCCGTTCCACCCACAAAATAAAGTTGCTTGTTTTTGAATTTTTTGGAAGGTGGGAATCGATCTCCTAAACAAGGGGATTCTAACGGTATTTTATTTGTAGCATTTGGAGCTCGTTTGGATGTTCAACAATGGACAGAAAGTGGACTGCTGGGTGTGGCTCTCAAATCGCATGTAGTCACAGGAAGGAAGGAGAAGACAGGTTTCGGCTACGTGATGGAATAGGAATAGAGAGAGGAGGAGAGACCTAAAGGTAAGGTGCTGTCCCTTTTTTTGCTTTTTACTTGATTATTTTATTACTCTTGTCATTGTGTATATTAGGGGCAATTAGAACGAGAGAGGGAGATGGGGAACACCCAAATCGGCTACACTGCCCAATACAGATTTATGATTTTTTTTAAAAATGGACACATAAGTTTTTGATTATTTACACTCTCACCCCGCCAAAACTTCCCGTTTTTGACAGTTTATAACCGGTACCCGTTTTTTCGGAATTTTCTCGTTTAAAATTTTATTGGCTCTAGACCTTCATTAATATTATTAATGAATATTAATAATTATAATTATTACGAGTCTATTTAACCCGGTTAATATCGCGTTTTCTCGGTTTCCTCGAAAAGCGCGTTTTGGATTCGTTTTGTGTTTTAATCCGTTTGAGGATCCGTTTTCTTCGGGATTTGTTCCCTAATATTTATTTAGACTCAATTAAGCCTTTAGAATCTATATTACGCTAACCGAGGTCTCATACCTCCTATGGTTATTAACGCTTATTTAGCGGTTTTCGCCTTTTAAGCGTGTTTTTATTTCTTTTTGGATTTATTTTCCTTACCAATATTTCTTATCATTATTAGGCTCTTAAATACCTATTAGGATAATTAAATCGCCATATTTAAGGTCGGGGTATTTCAATCTACCCCCCTTAAGAACTTTGTCCTCAAAGTTGTTCGAGGTTATAGGGTTTACAATGCTTACTCATCTTACCTGTCTAATACCAAAAGTCACACATTCTTCCTCCTTACGGTTCCCAAATCCATTACTCACAGTCTCTACATTCCATACCCTACAAATGTACTATAATTACTCCAATCCACACTACTGCTAACCATCCGGTTCCTCATCACCAAATTTATACATACATACAGTGCAAAGCTATCCCCAAAGCAATGCAATACACATTATAATCCCGCCGGCACTCAGGTCATCTCGACACAGGACTCCTCTATTCCCGCTGCCTTGGAATAATACATACGCTATATACGCTACTACGACCTTTCCGGTATAAGCTTCTAACAAATCCTCATTCTCTAGTCTAAGGAAGATCCTTCCCAATAGCTAATTAGAAATCTTTCTAAAGCATCCAACTCCAAGTTCCAATTTATAGTCATCGTTTCTATACTATGTGTGATTCTTGTGACCACTTAAGGGGAGCTTCGAGAATCATTCGACCCTGATGTGATCAGCATCAGTGTTGAACTATCTTTCCACCCCAATTTGTGTTCGTTTCCTTGATCTGATCAGGATCAAGTTCGACTTCCCACATCAATTTCAAACAAGCAATTAGTTCAATTCTTTCCATGTTTTATCTTTTACTCTTCCTAGTCATTCATACATCTCCAAAGGATGGATTCAATCCATCAATCATCCGCACTCTATTTCCAAAATACTTTACTCCATGGTTCAATACCTAAGTGCTCATTTCATCAACCTTCACTACTTCCATCCATTACTCTCCATAATTCCAATTATTCTAACTAGGGGTTACCATACTTGTAAAATCTAGTTGTCCTCAATTTACTTCAAATCACTTACATAGGTATACACTGCTCTTAGACTTCACTCATCTACTACTCTCATTCATTTCATACTACTTCTTCCAAGGCTACAATACTTGTGGAACTTCGTCCACTACTCATTACTTTTCTTTTACTAATACTCTTACATGATGTTACAAGGTAGGTATATTCGTCCTATGGTATTTGCATCTCTAGTGCCTAATTACCATAATTTCAATATGAATGAATACATATGTTTATTTAACATAAGTACCAGTCATCAATTCGATTCTCATTTGTGCTATGCACATTATAGTTTATGTGTTTTACTCACGAAACTTACATTCAGCGGTTTTCGCTCTACCCCCCTTAAAAGGGATTACGCCCACGAAATCTACCATATGTTATTATTATTAAACGTTGGTTTAATCAATTTGGGCAATCTGACACGTTTAGCTTCACTACGGTATACTGTACAATATGCTCTGGTCAAAGGGTCTTAACCATACCAATGGTTTAGTCTTTGCACCAAGAATTCCTATATGAGTTTATTTAACTCATAATTAGTTCGGTTCTAGCCTAACCGGCTTCAAGGCATTAATAGCCATTCTATTATACTCACTAGGTACATTCATCTCCTAGCTAGGGCCCATTAGCTTCTGCTGCGCGACCCTGATGACTTGGGTTATTCACCCTTCTTGTTATCCTTAATGTGCTATACATAACCTTTTATCCGTCTATTATGGGAATAAGGTTTACTAAACAAATTCGGTATTCTTTTACCGTGTTTGAACTCGATGAGTTTTAGATTGTAACCAGCTCTCTGGTAATCTACTGCACATGCTATTCGTGCTTCACGATTATTCACTAAGTTCCTCCAACTTATTGCCGGGCGAGGTTACGTCACTACTTAGTTGTAGTGTTTCCTCTGGTGTCAATGGTTTCTGAATCATACCAGTTCTTCTGGTTCAGTACAAGTGTTCTTTACTTGTATGACCTTGCATTTCTATGCGTCGGTCCTAGTGACTTTCTTAAGTCTCCTTTCACCTTTTATTCTAATGGAATTCACATCTTGTGACTGTTAGTGTGTTTACACTCTTCGTGCTTCTTTTGCCTTAGGCCGCACGGTTTGTTGCTAGGCTTCCTTAGCTGGCTTATGCCATGTTCGTTGGTGAAAAGAAGGATTTACTACGGTTTACATTTTCCATATCCCTAGCCATCCCCTTAGATCATTAGCTGCACAAGTGCAATACCAAAACACTCAGTCATACAGAGTGCAGAGGCGTAAATGCTTGACAGTAAGTCACTTATGTGATAGGAAAGAATATTTCTGTCTGTCATCTCATACTTATACTCCGTGTCATTATCTGCTACTTCCTCATGGCGGTCGCTTGTTGCGCACCGTGTTCTTACTCATTGTACAGCATTGTTTTTACTGTTTCTGTTACTCTGGTAGTTCCTCTTCACTTATCGCCATTGTCGTTGGCAGCTTTTCCTTATGGTGTAAATACACTAGGAGTTTCCTGTGTTTGTGCGTATGACGGTTGTCGTAGCATACCGCAATCTTATTATCTTCCCAATGTGGAGATGTCTTATCCAACTTGGTTTTATGCGTAGGCTAGCTTACCTCACATTATATCATCATTTAAGATACGATTTACCGAGTATCTTGGTTGACCAAGGATGAGATAATTCATCGGGTTATAAGCTCTCTTGAGCGTTGGTATTTCGTGGTGTTCAATGTGTATTCACATTGATTGTTTTTGACAATTTCTGTTTTCTAGTGCTGAGCGTTGGTTATAGGCTCTAGCTGTGTAGTTTACATTCGTATGTACATCACCGGAACATCCCCAGAAACTTCAAGGGTTTTCTGGTCCCGTTCTATCATTGATAAATGAAGTTCTTGTTGAGAGGTTTGTTTCCACTCATAGATCTCATGACAAGGTTCACCCTGTTGGTGTTTATACAAAAGGTTCACCACATGCTTGGGTGCATATGGAGTATGCTTACTCCTTAGGTCATAATGGTTTGGAAATCTCATTTCCTTGTTTCACCGCCCCTTGGCAATATCCATATGTGTAGGCTTATTGTTATAGAAGATGGAAGCCTTTCCTAAGGGTTCACATCTTCACCACATTGGTGGTCTTTTGTTAACGAGGGGTACCTTCCCTCGGGTTCTCGTAGTGTCCAAGTGTGTACTAGGCCATTGTTGGCATTATAACGTTTCCTATATCTCTGTGTTATCCCTTCTACAGAAGGCATGAAGGGTAATTAAACGCTTCGTCAACTGTATATAGAGTGATGCTCTAGTGACAGTGACATTGTGGTAGCCATTACTCCAAGTCACTTATGATGTTGAGCTCAAATTGTATGATTCAATTGTCGATCTGCTTATTGTAAGAAGCAATATCTTCTACAAGTCTTGTTAGCAAATGGTGCGGGTTTTGCAACCGTTTAAGTTTACATGACGTAGTTAGTTTATGGCTTCTGAGTCTTATTGCTGCAAGCTATGCTCTTTGCAAGCTGCTTATACATGCTTCCACTCCTTGTATACCCCATAGGTTGGAGGTATTACTGGGCTCCATGGCAAGTCGTGACATCACGCTTCCGTTCACAGGAGGTCCTTTAGGCAACTTGGTGTTAATCAGTGCTTTCTAGTAGTTTAGGGCATTTCCTGTTAAGTGAAATCCCTTCGGTATCTTAACCGAGTGTTCATTCTAGCTTCTGTGCTTTTATCGTGTCGCTATTGTTCGACTGTTGTAATTCAGACGCCCTTCAAGGATTGTTCCTGGGTATTGTTAGGTCACGCCCTTAAATCCGGCTAATATTAATAATATGTTGTGTCTACCATGCCACCTTGTGGTATTATATTTAAGCTATTCCCTTTCGGGTTATAACGTCTCCCGTCATTGGGTAGACCATTTATACTTGCTCCTAGTGCTTGAGACTAGGTTTAAATATCCTCTTCGGTGATGGTTTATTTTTAGTGGTAATCCCGTGATTGCTCTTGGGAACTCTGTCCCGTTGTTTAGTATTGTGGTGTTCACATTAGGCGATTGCCTTACTGTGTATAGGCTGGGTATACTTCCCAGCTTCCATGTATCTGTTTGATGTCTTTGAGACATATCCAATGTCTATACTTACTAATATGTGCTCTTTGCACTTCCTAGTCCTTATTCCTTATCTTCAGATGGATTCTCTGAGTTCCTTTATACTTGATCGTCCGAGTTATCCAGCTGTTCTGGTTTGAACTTACTTATGGTCTGTAGAATGGAGTTGACTACTTCCCGTGTTTCGTACACTACATGTATACATACGTGGGGTACCATGTTGATACGTTACCACTTACCTAACTAGTGTCAGGCCCGCAAGCTCCTTCGGAGTGCGGTTGTCCCACATCTCGTAATTGGGTACACTCGTAGTGTTCGTCACACGCCTAGGTGAAGTATTCTGTTGTCAACTCCTCTTGTATCATGGTATGATACTCACCGTAATTCTGTTGGTTTGGTTTTAAAATCCAAGGTTTTAAAAGAAAGGTTTGTGGTTTTGAAAGAAAAATTGGTTTTAAAATCATGGTACGGTGTCAAAAGAAGTTCTTCATGGCATAGCCATGTTCGAAATCTTGACCAAGTCTAGCTTCCCGCTGACTGGTATGTTCTACATGCAGTGGTCAGGCCGTCGGGCCTTTCCAAGGTTTCATTCCTCCAGTTTTTGGATGTTTATCCCTATAGTCGCTTCATCGCTGTCACGGTACATTACTATGTACCTGTGGTATGTTAAAAGTCCTCCTGAATGCTCCCGTTATTACTGCACTTGCCGTGGCAAGTGCGTGGTACTGGTGGTTTTTGGGTAAACCGATACCGGTCACGGTATGGTTTTCACTGGTTCTCGATAGTCTTGTTGACTCTTCCTTTGATCTTGTTGATCATTTACTTGGGTTAATTACTCTTCCGAGTAACTTCTTAGTAAGGTTGACATGGTTGTCATTGATCAGGGTACCTCTCCAATCCTTGGAGACTCCCTTTTGATTTGGTTGTGTCTTTCCTTGTTGCTTGTTCCCACACGTTTGTTGTGGTTACTATGCCTGGGTTGGTTTAGGCACTACGATTGTAGTTGCATCAGATTATATCTTGTGAGTGTTCTTGTAGCTGTCTGAGCTATGTTGGCCAGGGTTGTAACCTTTTTTTTTTTGGCGTTGCAGTTTTGGAGTCAATCACTCCCGACTATGTCCTTAGCCAGCTAGCATACCGTTGGTGGTGTTGCTTGGCCATTACTGTCGTCCCGCAGACTTGTGTCTCGGGTTCCATTACTGCTCCTTTTTCCATTTCGTTGCACGGTTAGTGCTTCTTTTCCTGCTGTTGGTTGTCTAGCCAGGTTCGCGACTGCTGAGCATGTCGCCCCATGTTGTTGTAAGTTGCAGCCTTCTCGTGGTTGGAGTGCTCATTCCACCGCTATTAACTGCGGGTATTGTTGCTCAACCGGGGTCCATCACCGGGTCTTCCATTTCTTGGAATCTACTTTCTATCATGTTCTTTCCTCTTGTAGGAATAACTCATTACTGCCAGATCGGGTTTTCCCGAGTATGAGAGGGCTTTTCCTCTCTCTGGCGTCCTTTCCCAAGTTATACCAAGGGATTGTGGAGGGCGGGTCTGGTATTGTAGGTATCCGGTACTCACCGGTAATTCCTAACTAGCATATCTCTAATGCTAACACTCAGCCCCTAGCCCTAAGCTTCTAATCCCTAACTCGGTATTCCTAAGCTCGGTATTTCCAGTCATCAGAGCGATACTTCGCTCTGATACCACTTTTTGTAACACCCCTACTATTAGTACAATCATTACCGTCCAATCTCCCGTACTTCCAGATTCACGCAGCGGATACACACTTACTTACAATGGGTGATACAATGCCGTTAGCCACCCACGTGACTAACAAGGCTACTACTATTACATACAGCATCGGTCTGATGGACCGGAATCCCGAGTATTACACATCTACAATACATACTCCATTCTCCAGTTCAATACTACTATATTCCATTCAACACTTTACTCCTGTACAATACCTATACCATACAATATACATAACCGAGTTTACTAGGTTCCCAATACAAATGCAATGTTTTCTCCAAGTTCATATGTACTCATTATGAGTCTATGTTTACCCATTCCTCACAACTATTTACTTCCCCAGTACAGGGGTGTACCACTTGATACACTTCTACATTCTACTTCTACCATCCGAGTGTAGCCACCGGTCTCTTACCCTGAACACATCCGCTTCAGGTACCTGCACACTAAAAACGTTCCCCCTAGGGGGTCAGCTTTCGCTGCATATGACAACCGCATACCCCGCGTACTAGTGAGGGTACGCCGACCACTTGATCGAATACATGTGGTTCATTTTCATTTAAGCATAGATGCATACATGCTCTTAAATACAATACTACAATACTTACACAAGGAGTACACGAATACATTCCAACACATACCAAGAAGTTATGCAAGTCCAACAATACTTACTTACCTTCTTCCGTATACACATTCACAATACCTGTTCGATACATACTCATTACATACCAAATCCATACACAATACATATACAAAATCCAATATTGTGTTAGCTTCATTTGTCCACCCGGGTTAATCGGGTGGAGATTACTCTTTTACTCGTTCCATATTACTTACGCATACATACTCATACATACTTACGGATCCATACTTACTTACTCTTACTTTCTCTTACTCAAGTTAAGTCGTCGGGACCTCCGGCCCGGGGACTACTCCGTCCCACCACCGGGATTTACTTGACTCACCAATCCGGGATGCTACCCATTTAAGGGGTTTGGGCCGCGGACCAGTTTAAGAGTCAGGAATTGCAGCCAACCTCTTGTGACTCTGCATCCTCACGCGTGGCCGAAGCTATATCGGACTTCTACTCATTCCAATTTACTCACTTAAGTTAGGAGTTAGGTAGTTAGGAATTAGTAGAAGTCAACATTCAACCACTTGCACAAATACATTATTCACATACACATCCATACAAAGTACAATACAATATTCAAGTACACTACGAGATGCATTCACACTTCATCATCATTCATATATTTCATGAATTATACAAACTAGTGTTCAAGACAAAATAATATCAAGAGCAACATAAGTCAAGCACAGGTAAGTGCAATATAGTCCGATTCATGTTTTTATCTTATTTAGGTGATCAAATAAGCACACAAATCGGGGTAACCAGATTAGGATACAGGGCATGAAGAAATCATACCTTTTTCCCGAAATTTACTTTACCGGTGTTCCTTTGTTCCTTGGTTCACACTGGTTCCTCGAAACTTATTCTCGAACCAATAACTACATACCAAATGATTCTATCAATACTAAGTATTACAACACATACAAAAATTACTACTCCCATACTTACCCCGTTGTCCCGTCGTTTCGGTTTAACTTAATGTTCATATGTTTACAACTTCTTAATTACCTCTCACACTTGTTTACACCTTTAATGACCTTTAAACATCATTATCTAATTACTAATTATCTTATGCTAACATTACCATTCGCTTTACATACTTACTAATTCTTACTTATACAATTTCATTTCCATTCTTTACCTACTTCTCATTCTCATTCTAGCTTGTTTATACTCCTAATGACTCTTACTTAGGATTACTTAAGTCTTAAACAACTTATATGTTCATCCCCAAACACACTGTAACACCCCAACTACTAACAACACACTTAATATCATATCGCAGCGGAATTCATAACTCACAACATAACTTAACTCCTTGGTGTTACACGCCGTTAGCCACCCACGTGGCTAACAAGGCTAACATACATACATCGTATCGGTCTGATGGACTAACTCCCGAGCAACTACACATTAATCCCGTTCCATGTCCAACATTCATTATACACTGACATTACAACTGTACCGAGTATTAACAAGCTAGTGCCGACAACAATTTCGGTCTTACTACTCCTACAATACATAAGCATTTAAATGAACTACTCGTATACCACTAACAACCTCGTCCCGCTCTCGAACGGCTGCCAGCTCCATAATACCTGAAATGTATGGGGGCCCCCAAAGGGGGTCAGCACCTTTGCTGGTATGGTAATCCCGCAGCCCGCATGCTACCGGGCCACGCACAACTAATTGTCGTCTTAACATGCAGTTGATTATATTTAATTCATGCATGGAATTTATGAACACACAACAAATTACATTCCACAACAATATCTCAACAAATATAGGCAACATTTCCACACTTAATAAATCACCCTGGGTGTTCTTTGATCCTAGAGTGTTCCTCCTCTAATGGAGCTAATTCCTCAATAGGCGACACATACCCACTAATCGGGTTATCCATAAAAGCCTCTTATTACAAACCGGGATTCATATCCATGATCCACATACTTCACTTTTAAACAACATATAACATCACATCGCAATAAAATTGCAGTACATCAATAACATATAACATAACGGAAACGGTTCTCCTTAGGAACCGACCCAAACATAATTAGTTCACTTGTAGAGCCTAGAGAATGAATATACCTCCTGATAAGCTTTTTACATAACTCATTACCGTCCTGTTGTCGGACGAGTACTTAACATAAAGATGGATCGGATATAGTGATCCGAACTCACCGTACATAATCCCCAAAAGACGTGAGTCAAGAGCCTTGGTTAAACTCAGGGGTGATTGAAGACCAATGAAGGAAAACAATCAACAGAATGAAAGTTGAAGAAACTGTATACAACAACTCCCAAACACCGCGCGACCGGAACGACCGGATTCCTCACCCCCATAATATACATAACATAGTTTTAAAGACTCCCTGTGGGACCTATCACATCCATATACCTTACAGTATTACAACTGGGTTAGTCACACAAGAGTAGTGAACATATTAACGCACACAAACATCACATAACTATCTCACGCATAGCCATGGTTAGAACGTTCCCATGGTTTGGGTCGTTGAATCCGAATACCGAACTGTTATATAATTCTAAGGTCGGGTAGTTAAGTTTAGCACATATCTAAAGCTAAACGGTATCGGAACTACGCTCGCCACATAAATAAACAACTGTAAACTCATTACATGTTTTTATCTTAAAAGGTGGCAAACATCCAAAAAAACACATTGGCATACAAGCCGGTGTAACTCGGTAGGACACAGGTTGCAAGAAAACCATACCTGTCACCGTGGGGAATTACTTTACCGGTGTTCTCACGTTCCTCGATTCACACTTGTTCCTCATGTCATACTCTTGGACCACTATTTACATGTCAAATGGTTCAATTAATATTAAGGTGTTACGGTAGGTACATAATTGCTATTCCCGTACTTACCCCGTTATCCCGTTACTTCGGTTTAACTTTGTGTACTTAAACTCACAACTTTCTCAATCATTTCCAACACTTGTTTATACTTCCAATGGCCTTTAAAACTCACCAAACAAGGCCTAATCAACATCTAAAACCATTACCATTCACTTCCCCATCTTAAACACACTTAATAACACTCTCTGGTGCATTTTTAGGGTGGTCCGGGTTTGTGTCCGAGTTTACAAACCCGGAACACACCATCGCAAAACCTACTGCCTAATTTATCACCTGATCCGGGTTTATAGCAGGGTTTGAAACCCGGACCACCTACAGAATATTACTCTCGGGTATGTTTTTGGTGTGTTCCGGGTTTGTATTCTGGTTGCAAACCCGGAACACTCCAGTATTAGTCCAGAACATTATTTTTCATCCACTTTTCAACCTCCAAACCAAGCCTAACCTTCTCCTAATGTTTCCACATGTTTCCTAAATGTTCAAACACTCTAAAACATGCACTAAGCCACTTCTAAACATAGGTCCATTCCTTACTCAAATTTCTTGCATCCCATTCTCAATCTTCCCATTCTCTGTTACACTTATGCACACTTGTGCTACAGATTTTCACCTCTTGGCAATTTACATTTGTTCTACTCCATTTGACCATTCCAAATCCTCTAAGGCAATACACTTCTCTTACCTAGATTCATGCCACATTCTTAAAGCCTTAAATCTTCATTATTTCTAAAACTCCTAAGGCACTTAAACAACTTCTTTTGCTACAGATTTTGTACCCTTCCCATATCATTCTCCTTCCTCCATTACAAGGTCATCAAGTATCTCAACTCAACCACATACACACCTAGCTCCTCCAGTTTACCAAGTCACCTTATAACACTTATTTTCTATCGAAATTTCGCCATAACCTCCCCATAACTTAACATGTTCCCACACATCAATTTCACCATTTTAACAATGACCACCTCAATGTACATAACTTCGAAAGCTTGGCTCTTAGGCCCTTAAACAACATTAAATTTAAACACTGAATTTCCTCATAATAATAGCAACACCTGCACTACACTGAACATTTATATTTGCACCAAAACAACAAAATTTCCTTAAAACACCACATAAGCTTAAGGTGAGTTATTTATCTTAGATTTTCTTCCCAAAACTTTCCCATCCCAAGTTCTACAATAACCAAGATAGTTATTAAGGTAGTTTTCTTACCTTAAATTCACAAATCTCTCATTAACTTCCTCTTGCTCCTCATCTCCTCAAAATCGGTCAAGAGGGAATGGAGTTTCCAAACTCCATCCCAACATTCAAGAAACACAAAAATACATTTCATTAATTATCCAAACCCTTAAGAACTTTAAATCGATTTAAGGGCTTAAAACACAAGGTTAGGGTTTACCTTTTGGAACCCTTTAAGAGAGGTTCTCACCCTTGAATCAAGAAGGGAATCATTCCACCATTGGAGGGTTGTAATGAAGCTCAAAATCAAGAAGAAAAACAAGGTGTGAGAGAGAGCCAAAATCGGCCAAGGCATGAAAATGGGAAAATGAGTTTTTCTCTTGAACTTTTTACCTTGTTGAAAGAGGAGACTCCAAGCTACAAGATGGTGTGCTTTTCTCTTCAAATGGGAAAAACCCATGGAGATGAAGTTCTTCATTTTCGAATTTTGAAAAGAGGGAAAGGTAGAGCTTGATGAGAGAAGAAGAATATGTGATTAGTTTTTCGTTTGGAGCATGAACGAAGCTTGGGCAAGAGGAGAAAGGTGGGAAGCCATTGAAGGGGCTTCAAAATCGCAACACACAGAGAGGAGGGGAGGAAAAATCGCTGGAGGAAGAAAGGAAAGAGAAGAGAGGAAAAAGAAATAAAGGAGGAGAGAGAAGAATAAAGGGGGTATTTGTACCCTTTTTGCTTTTTGGCTCTTTTGACTTAATTAATTAGCTAACTAGTCATGTGTGAGGGGCTATCTTCATTAATAAAACCGGCCCACATAACTGTTACAGGCTGGAGCGTTTTTCGTCTTTTACAGAAAACGCCCGTTAATTTACCCGGTTTAGCACTATTCACTAACCGGCCCCGTTTTCCGGAATTTTCTCGTTTCTTAAATTTTAATGGTTATTATACTCCCATTAATTCTTATTTATAGTTACATGATAAACTATAATTTTTACGGGGTCATTTGACTGTTTAAAGTCACGTTTTCGGGTCTTCTCGAAAAGCGCGCTTTAGACTCCGTTAGCGCTTTAACGCGTTATTTGGATCCGTTTTCTTCCGGAATTTTTCTCACATATTTCTTAGTATGTAATTAGGGTATAAAAATATATTTATAACCCTAGGGAAGGTTATATACCTCCTAAAATAATTAAACGCGTTTTCACGTTTTGTGACTTTTACGTATTTTATTTTCCTTTTTGGTTTTTATTTCTTCACCAATGATCTTAAGGACTTAATTAGCCTTAGAAAATAATAATCACATATTTAATTAACATATTAAGGTTTGGGGTATTTCAATCTACCCCCCTTAAAAGAACTTCGTCCTCGAAGTTCACACTTCCCACACACCATTGGTTAGAATGCGGGGATTACTTGCAACATAACACTTCCATAACAAACATATTTTACATCACAACCTCGGACTTAACGGTCCGGATAACACATCCACATTCATACATACATAACATAACATAACATACTTACATAGTATCCTCGGACTTTAATGGTCCGGGTACCTTAACCATATTTGCACATACGTAACAACCCTTAGACTCTTAGGTCTGGGTAACTTAACAACATTTAGACTCGTAGGTCTTGATAACATAACATCCTTTAGCCACATAGGTCTTGATAACACAACACTTTCGGAACTTAACCACATTAGGACTCAAGGTCCAAAATAATAATTATTACACATACCACACAACATGTCATAGCATGTATATCAACCAGGCATTCCTTTTCTATTTCTTCATGGGTTTGAGACCCATGTTGAGTGCTTATACACTGTGATCCCGCAGAACCGGTCGCGATGGACACTCTGGTCCCCGTTCCTTTGGGAGATCAAAACAATTGCATACATCTTTAAAATATACTTCTCATGTCACCGGTCCGGAGACAAAGGCTCCTACGTCCTCGGCTCGTGAGCAAGTAATACGAAAATACCCTCTATGAGGTTAAGTATAATGAAATCTTTTATTGAAAAGATCTTAATCGAAAATCCTTTACAAGGTCACGTAAAGTAATCCTTCCTTTGAAAATACCACTTCAAAATCTTAAGGATATTTATTGAAGTCTTGAAAGTACCAACTGAATTTGAAACCCAATTTAAAATTCTTTTGAAAACACAATACAACTCCAAGTCCAATTGTTGCTAACTGCATCTTATTCTTGATGTGGTTACTTGTGATCACTTATAGGGAGTTTCAAGAATCATCCAACACTAATGTGATCAGCATCAGTGTTGAACTATCTTTCCACCCCAATTTGTGTTCGGCTTCCCTTGATCTCATGATAATCAAGTTTCACCTCTCACTTCATTTTCAAACAACAACTAATTCAAACATGTACATTTTCTATCTTTTAATCCGTCTAGTCATAATCATTACATCCCCAAGGGATAGAACTCCGTCTATCGATCATCACCAAAGTTCAACTTAATCCAGTCGCTTAGGGAATCTTATTCTCACTAGGTTCTATGTCGGCTTCATATCTCTTCATAATTCACAACACTGTATCTTTATACTTTTATCAAAATACGATACACGGTTTTACATTTAGCATTATATGAACATATATAGTCGGGGTTTTAGTTCCCCGGGAGTTTCTTACTCCCTTATACTTATACTTTCACACACATTTATTCACAAATAACACACTTATTACAATGGTATTCGCATCTTCTGTGCGCAATTACCACAATTCTGTGCGCAATTACCACAATTAACCATGAATGAATGTGTATGTTTATGTAACACACACACCAATCATCAAAACAAATTGTTTTGTGCTATGCACACCATTGTTCACGTACACTTGTACGGTAAAACACACTAAACGGTTTGCGCTCTACCCCCCTTAAAAGGGATTACGCCCACGTAATCAATCACTTAATCACTGGTTTATAACGTCCTACCGTCGTGAAGTGTTTTATCTCCACGCGGTTTATTACCAAATATGTTCCGGTTCGAGGATCTTAGCCATATTGACAGTATAGTCCCTAACCAAGAATTCTCACTAGAGTTATTTTTACTCTTAACTGGTTTCGATTCTGGCATGTGAGGCTTTTAGGCATCTTTAGTTTGCCATTCACTCATGTTCACTATTCGCATTCAACGTTTGAACCACTGGTTCACCAGTTTCTACTGCGCAACTTTTGGTAACTTTAGGGCTTAGTTTGCCCCCATACATTATTCTTACTGTATTGTACATCCCTGATTATCACTTTATCTTTGTAATAACGGTCTCTCAACCGACGCGTGGTATTTCTTACCGTGAGCGAATTCGGTGAGTTACAAAACTTACTATCCACTTCATGATAGTTACTGTATTCCACACTGACTTACTGATTTCTTCCGACTTATTGTCGGTTAATTTTGAGCTACTACTTAATGTGTAGTACTCTTTCGATTATTTCCCACACTTGAGGTATATTCCATACCGATATTTAACAATCGTTTTACTGTAGTCACTTATGTCAACCAAGTACCTTTGATTGGTACGACCGTGCTTTGTTATGCATCGGTTTTATCACATCATAAGTCTTGTCTTCCTATCACATTTAGCATTTCTCATACTTCCTAGCTACCTCACTCGATCATTACTGCACGAGAGCAATACCAAAACACTCAGTCATACAGAGTGCAGAGGCGTAAACTCTTGACAGTAAATCACTTATGTGATAGCAATGGGAATTCTCACTGAGTCGTTTATCACATAGTATCAACTACTGGCTTATTGCCCAGTCTGCGTTTCACCACTTACTTGCATGTCCATTGAGTTTCACTCATAACTGGTCTTATGGTCACATTATTATTTACAAATACTTAGACAACGGTCGTTACTACTCACCGTGCGGTTTATTCATTGTATAACATCAACTTATACTGCATCCGCTATTATATCAGCTTCCGCTATTACACTGTGTTTTGCCACTTATTCGGCTGACTGCTGAATACTCTACTCTTCGAGCCTCTATGCTCCTTGAGCGTTGTTCATTACACATCTAGCATCCCCACACCTATGGTGGTTTGCCATTTGGCTTATCACCCTTTCAGTCTGTACAACTGGTACGAATACTTCTTTTCGTAGTAACAACATGGTCAACTCTTGACACATTCTCTGAATTTAGTTCACATAACTACCGTTGTTGCGGTCTCACAATAGCAAGAGGTGTCCCCACACTTTAGGCAGTGGTTCGTTATCCGCTTACTTACTTATATATCATAAACTTTTCTGTGATCCATAACATTTTCTTAACACGTTTGATTTGTGGCCCTTAAGCCTTATTGCCTCGGCTCTGCCCATTGTAGGCTGTCCACACACCTTACATGGTTTAGATTGGTATTGGGCTCCATGATCAGGTCGTAGCATCACGGTTCCTTTCATGGGACGCCCCTTCGAGGATGTTAGACTTCCCTCTAACAACTTGTGTTTAAACTGGGGGTTAGTTTCAACCCTTGCGTTTCTGTCACGTTATTCCGTTCAACCACTGTTGATCCAAACACCCTTTTAAGGATATTTCCTGGTGTTACTAGCTCATGCCATTACATCTGGCTTGTACTTATGAGTACGTTTGATTAACTACATCGCCTTGCGTTCTTGGCCGGATTAGATATCCTCTTCCGTGAGTTTGATATCTCTTGTTGGTTTAAGTGATCATTCCGGGAGTCTCGTCCCGATCGTTGCACATTAACGTGTTCATAGTAGGCATCTGTCTCGCCATATTTAGGCTGGGTACTTATTCCAGCTATTACACTCATCCTTTAGGATTCTTAAGACATATTCCACGTCTTTATTTACCAACCAGTGCATTTCGCACTTGTTCACCTTTAAATGTTTCCTCAAATGAACTCACTAATCCCTTTAGTCCTCTTAACTTGACTGGGTTCCTTTACTTCAACCATTCGATGGTAGTTTATTACTTGCTTGACTTTTACTTCGGACCGTAGTATGGAGTCGACTACTTCCCGTGTTCCAGGCTATACTCGTATACATACATGGGGTATCCTACTGATACATTGCTACTTACCCGACTCCCCATAAGAAGGTTTGTCAGGCCCACAAGCTCCTATCGGAGTGCGGTCGTCCCACATTACTGTTGGTACACTCGTAGTGTCCGTCACACGCCTAGGTGAAGTATTCTGTTGTCAACTCCTCTTCTATTATCCTGTGATAGTATGCATTCCATGCTTCCCGAACCTAATCAAGGGAAATGTACCCACTGTTGTATCATTATGAACTCAATCCATTTCTCGGGTTGTTACCCTTGGTTTACCGGTTTCCATCCGGTTATTTTGTAAAAGTAACTGGGTAAAACTTACCTACCATGTGGCACTGAGGCCCGTGTAGGTCTTCTGGTTTGGTTTAAAGAAAAGGAAGGATTGTAACAAAATGGGTTTGAAAGAAAATCTGGTTTTGAAAAGGTTTTGAAATAAATTTGAGTTTGAAAGAAAAATTCTCGTGGTTTTACAACGTTTCCTTGCCTTAGCCGAGTCTAGCTTCCTGCTGACTGGTGTATTTCCAAGTACTGAGGTCAGGCTATTAAGCCCTTCCATGGTTATGATAATCCCACTTAACTTCATGGTGCTTTACTAAGTACCGGTAGTTGTTTAAAATTTTCCGTACGGTCTTGTTATAGCAGCACTTGCCATGGCAAGTGCGCCATGCTAACTGGCTACTGGTTTAATACACACTAGTTGCGGTACTGCTTTCTCCCGCACTGACATCAGTGGCCTTGCTGGCCTTTACTTGATCTTACAGTCTTAACAATAAATCTTCTGGTACTTCTCACTGTCTTCACATGATGACCATTAACTAGGGTGTTTTCCCATTCTGGGAGACCCATTTTTACTTAGTATTGTATCCTCCTCGTACTACGTTGTAGTCCCTTAATCGGTTGGTATACCGTTGGTGTATTAATTAACATTGTAGTCCCGTAGACACTTGTCTCGGGTTTCATTATTTCACCTCTCCGCTGTTGCACAGTTGGTGCATTGCAAGCTGGTTGTCTCGACTGCTCCGCATGTCGACCCAGGTTGCCGGAAATTCTATTATCTTATGCATAAGATTCTTCACTTTTCGCTATCACATGCGGCAACATTGTTCAAATGGACACCGTCTTCGGGATTCACACCTTTCGGAATCTACCGTATGACATGTTCTCCGTACTTACAGAGGTAAATATCAACTGCCAGATCGGGTTTTCCCGAGTAAGAGATGACTCCCATCTCTCTGGCGTTCTTCCCAAGTTATAAAATAGGGTTTGTGGAGGGCGGGATGGATATGGTAGGTATCCAGTACACACTGGTATTTCCTAACTAGCGTATTTCTCACGCTATCACTCAACCCTTAACCCAAAGTACTAAACTCTTAACTCGGTACTTCCTAAGCTCGGTATTTCAGTCATCAGAGCGATACTTCGCTCTGATACCACTTTTTGTAACACCCCAACTACTAACAACACACTTAATACATATCGCAGCGGAATCATAACTCACATAACTTAACTCCTTGGTGTTACACGCCGTTAGCCACCCACGTGGCTAACAAGGCTAACATACTACATCGTACCGGTCTGATGGACTAGATTCCCGAGCATCTACACATTACCTTTCCATTCCAACAACATTACTTACATACTTACAACTGTACCGAGTATTTACAAACTAATGCCGATAACAATTTCGGTCTTACTACACCTACAATACATACATTAAATGAGTGTTACCATACAAACCCGTCCTACTCTCGAACGGCTACCAGCTCCTTCGTACCTGTAGAGTAATGGGGGCCCCCAAAGGGGGTCAGCACCTTTGCTGGTATGGTAATCCCGCAGCCCGCATGCTACCGGGCCACGCACAACTAATTGTCGTCTTAACATGCAGTTGATTATATTTAGTTCATGCATGGAATTTATAAACACACAACAAATTACATTCCACAACAATATCTCAACAAATATAGGCAACATTTCCACACCTAATAAATCACCCTGGGTGTTCTTTGATCCTAGAGTGTTCCTCCTCTAATGGAGCTAATTCCTCAATAGGCGACACATACCCACTAATCGGGTTATCCATAAAAGCCTCTTATCACAAACCGGGATTCATATCCATGATCCACATACTTCACTTTTAAACAACATATAACATCACATCGCAATAAAAATTGCAGTACATCAATAACATATAACATAACGGAAACGGTTCTCCTTAGGAACCGACCCAAACATAATTAGTTCACTTGTAGAGCCTAGAGAATGAATATACCCTCCTGATAAGCTTTTTACATAACTCATTACCGTCCTGTTTGTCGGACGAGTAACTTAACATAAAGATGGATCGGATATAGTGATCCGAACTCACCGTACATAATCCCCAAAAGACGTGAGTCAAGAGCCTTGGTTAAACTCAGGGGTGATTGAAGACCAATGAAGGAAAACAACCAACAGAATGAAAGCTGAAGAAACTGTATACAACAACTCCCAAACACCGCGCGACCGGAACAACCGGATTCCTCACCCCCCATAATATTACATAACATAGTTAAAGACTCCACTGTGGAACCTATCACATCCATATACCTTACAGTATTACAACTGGGTTAGTCACACAAGAGTAGTGAACATATTAACGCACACAAACATCACATAACTATCTCACGCATAGCCGTGGTTAGAACGTTCCCATGGTTTGGGTCGTTGAATCCGAATACCGAACTGTTATATAATTCTAAGGTCGGTTAGTTAAGTTTAGCACATATCTAAAGCTAAACGGTATCGGAACTACGCTCGCCACATAAATAAACAACTGTAAACTCATTACATGTTTTTATCTTAAAAGGTGGCAAACATCCAGAAAACATATTGGCATACAAGCCGGTGTAACCCGGTAGGACACAGGTTGCAAGAAAACCATACCTGTCACCGTGGGGAATTACTTTACCGGTGTTCTCACGTTCCTCGATTCACACTTGTTCCTCATGTCATACTCTTGAACCACTATTTACATGTCAAATGGTTCAATTAATATTAAGGTGTTACGGTAGGTACATAATTGCTACTCCCGTACTTACCCCGTTATCCCGTTATTTCGGTTTAATTTTGTGTACTTAAACTCACAACTTTCTCAATCATTTCCAACACTTGTTTATACTTCCAATGGCCTTTAAAACTCACCAAACAAGGCCTAATCAACATCTAAAACCATTATCATTCACTTCCCCATCTTAAACACACTTAATAACACTCTCTGGTGCATTTTTAGGGTGGTCTGGGTTTGTATCCAAGTTTACAAACCCGGAACACACCGTCGGAACACTTACTGACCAATTTTACACCTGGTCCGGGTTTATAGCAGAGTTTGAAACCCGGACCACCTACAGAATATTACTCTCGGGTATGTTTTTGGTGTGTTCCGGGTTTGTATTCTGGTTGCAAACCCGGAACACTCCAGTACTAGTCCAGAACATTATTTTTCATCCACTTTTCAACCTCCAAACCAAGCCTAACCTTCTCCTAATGTTTCCACATGTTTCCTACATGTTTAAACACTCTAAAACATGCACTAAGCCACTTCAAAACATAGGTCCATTCCTTACTCAAATTTCTTGCATCCCATTCTCAATCTTCCCATTCTCTGTTACACTTATGCACACTTGTGCTACAGATTTTCACCTCTTGGCAATTTACATTTGTTCTACTCCATTGACCATTCCAAATCCTCTAAGGCAATACACTTCTCTTACTAGATTCATGCCACATTCTTAAAGCCTTAAATCTTCATTATTTCTAAAACTCCTAAGGCACTTAAACAACTTCTTTTGCTACAGATTTTGCACCCTTCCCATATCATTCTCCTTCCTCCATTACAAGGTCATCAAGTATCTCAACTCAACCACATACACACCTAGCTCCTCCAGTTTACCAAGTCACCTTATAACACTTATTTTCTATCGAAATTTTGCCATAACCTCCCCATAAACTTAGCATGTCCCCACACATCGATTTCACCATTTTAACAATGACCACCTCAATGTACCTAACTTCGAAAGCTTGGCTCTTAGGCCCTTAAACAACATTAAATTTAAACACTGAATTTCCTCATAATAATAGCAACACCTGCACTACACTGAACATTTATATTTGCACCAAAACAACAAAATTTCCTTAAACACCACATAAGCTTAAGGTGAGTTATTTATCTTAGATTTTCTTCCCAAAACTTCCCCATCCCAAGTTCTACAATAACCAAGATAGTTATTAAGGTAGTTTCCTTACCTTGAATTCACAAGCCTCTCATTAATTTCCTCTTGCTCCTCATCTCCTCAAAATCGGTCAAGAGGGAATGGAGCTTCCAAAACTCCATCCCAACATTCAAGAAACACAAAAATACATTTCATTAATTATCTAAACCCTTAAGAACTCTAAATCAATTTAAGGGCTTAAAACACAAGGTTAGGGTTTACCTTTTGGAACCCTTTAAGAAGGTTCTCACCCTTGAATCAAGAAGGGAAACACTCCACCATTGGAGGGTTGTAATGAAGCTCAAAATCAAGAAGAAAAACAAGGTGTGAGAGAGAGCCAAAATCGGCCAAGACATGAAAATGGAAAGAATGAGTTTTTTCTCTTGAACTTTTACCTTGTTTGAAAGAGGAGACTCCAAGCTACAAGATGGTGTGCTTTTCTCTTCAAATGGGAAAAACCCATGGAGATGAAGTTCTTCATTTTCGAATTTTGAAAAGAGGGAAAGGTAGAGCTTGATGAGAGGAAGAAGAATATGTGATTAGTTTTTCGTTTGGAGCATGAACGAAGCTTGGGCAAGAGGAGAAAGGTGGGAAGCCATTGAAGGGGCTTCAAAATCGCAACACACAGAGAGGAGGGGAAAAATCGCTGGAGGAAGAAAGGAAAGAGAAGAGAGGAAAAAGAAATAAAGGAGGGAGAGAAGAATAAAGGGGGTATTTGTACCCTTTTTGCTTTTTGGCTCTTTTGACTTAATTAATTAGCTAACTAGTCATGTGTGAGGGGCTATCTTCATTAATAAAACCGGCCCACATAATGTTACAGGCTGGAGCGTTTTTCGTCTTTTACAGAAAACGCCCGTTAATTTACCCGGTTTAGCACTATTCACTAACCGGCCCGTTTTCCGGAATTTTCTCGTTTCTTAAATTTTAATGGTTATTATACTCCCATTAATTTATTTATAGTTACATGATAAACTATAATTTTTACGGGGTCATTTGACTGTTTAAAGTCACGTTTTCGAGTCTTCTCGAAAAGCGCGCTTTAGACTCCGTTAGCGCTTTAACGCGTTATTTGGATCCGTTTTCTTCCGGAATTTTTCTACATTTCTTAGTATGTAATTAGGGTATAAAAATATATTTATAACCCTAGGGAAGGTTATTACCTCCTAAAATAATTAAACGCGTTTTCACGTTTTGTGACTTTTACGCATTTTATTTTCCTTTTTGGTTTTTATTTCTTCACCAATGATCTTAAGGACTTAATTAGCCTTAGAAAATAATAATCACATATTTAATTAACATATTAAGGTTTGGGGTATTTCACACACCCTTAACGTACAGCCCATTTACAAAACTCTCGGGTGAAATTTAGTTATGGTCCGGGACCTTGCACATGGGGTAAGTCCCGGACCAGCGGTTTGGGAAAACCTTCGGTTTGATTTTGGATAGTGGTCCGGGACCTTATACCAGAGTAAGTCCCGGACCATAATGAATTTGCAACTTACGGTTAGTTTTAGATGGTTGGTCCGGGACCTAATACAAGGCCTAAGTCCCGGACCAACAATGGTCTGTTACCCGTTTTACGTATTCCTTTGCTCTGTTTCATTCATTTCTTCTTCTAATCAGTTCCTAATGGTTACTAATCTTAATATCACATGTCTAACTACTTATTTAGCATCTAACTTACCTAAATCCATTACCAAAAATCCATTCCCTCAATCTACTGATATCTCACCATTTCCACTGTTTCATTTCTTTTCTTCCTTCTGTTGCAGATTTACGAGTTGCTGCTGCTACTTGTTTCCTTTCCTTTCTTCTTCTACAAATGTTAACAGACCCTAAGTGCTGTAGTTTCCCTCTAAATTTTGCCATAGCTTCCCCTAAAAACTTAAGGTTTCACCACACTGGTTGTTCACAAATTAAATCAGTCTCAACCTGCCTCAGTTTGTATATATGCATTTTGACAGTTTATATATGCATCAGTTCAAAATCAACGTTTACAGCAGCTCACTCATTTTGTTTTCTTTGACAGATTCTAACCCACTAATGTTACCAATACTATTGTGCTCATTCATCTCATACAGTTTCAGTAGTTTCACATTTGTTAAACCTTATACTTACTCACACGCACACACACTGCACTGAACTGAACAGAGGCGAATTTACCTTCAGTTCTTGTCTTCTCTTCTTCTTGTTTTCTCGTTCTTCTTTCCTTCTTTGTTTTTGTTTCTTTATTTCTTGTTTTAGTTAACAGAACAACCAGGTTCTGGCCCTCATTGAAACGCCCAACTGCTTAGAAAATGTATAGGAGGGAAATGGGACTTTAGCTAGTGCTGTCCACGCTTCAGCCGTTCACACCCACAAAATAAAGTTGCTTGTTTTGAATTTTTGGAAGGTGGGAATCGATCTCCTAAACAAGGGGATTCTAACGGTATTTTATTTGTAGCATTTGGAGCTCGTTTGGATGTTCAACAATGGAGCAGAAGTGGACTGCTGGGTGTGGCTCTCAAATCGCCATTGTAGTCACAGGAAGGAGAAGACAGGTTTCGGCTACGTGATGGAATAGGAATAGAGAGGAGGGAGAGACCTAAAGGTAAGGTGCTGTACCCTCTTTTTGCTTTTTACTTGATTATTTTATTACTCTTGTCATTGTGTATATTAGGGGCAATTTAAGAACGAGAGAGGGAGATGGGGAACACCCAAATCGGCTACACTGCCCAATACAGATTTATGATTTTTATTTTACAAAATTGGACACATAAGTTTTGATTATTTACACTCTCACCCCGCAACTTCCCGTTTTTGACAGTATTACTAACCGGTACCCGTTTTTCGGAATTTTCTCGTTTAATTAATTTTATTGGCTCTAGACCTTCATTAATATTTATTAATGACTATTTAATTAATTATAATTATTACGAGTCTATTTAACCCGGTTAATATCGCGTTTTCTCGGTTTCCTCGAAAAGCGCGTTTTAGGATTCGTTTGTGTTTTTAATCCGTTTTGAGGATCCGTTTTCTTCGGGATTTGTTCCCTAATATTTATTTAGACTCAATTAAGCCTTTAGAATCCTTATATTACGCTAACCGAGGTCTCATACCTCCTATGGTTATTTAACGCTTATTTAGCGGTTTTCGCCTTTTAAGTGTTTCTTTATTTCTTTTTGGATTTATTTTTCCTTACCAATATTTCTTAATCATTATTAGGCTCTTAAATACCTATTAGGATAATTAAATCGCCATATTTAAGGCCGGGGTATTTCAAAACTAGTGGTAAAGGATCCGTAATTATCATTACCGAGATCTCTGTATGAATATTGAATCGTAAACTATATTTAATACTTAATTAGTGTGAATTGATTTAACTAGACACAAATCCTCTTTTATAACATTTCGTTTAACTTGAAACATATTTAATGTGGCCTAACTAAAAACCCAATTTATTTGAACGGAATACTACTACACCATTTACTAGCTCTCTTATCGTTTCCTCTTCAGAAATCATATCATAAATTTTAAGTGATTTAAAATTATCCCTTCACTGATCCATGATACTTACTCGTACTTTGAGGTCATTCTCTAATTCAAATGTTGATCGAACTTAGCAATGCCATTTATTTTGTCTAACTCATTAAGTTCTATTGGTATATGTATTTTCTTAATTTTTTATTTATTTGCTAAGTCCCGTTTTAATTTCCTCATGTTTATTTTTCTACGGGTTTTCTTTCCTTTGGCCTAGATTACAATTTATCTAAGGCCTATTTTATTTTATTTTATTTTATTTGGGGTTGGGCCTCAGATTAGATGTTGGCCCAATTTAATTAAGTTATAATTTCACTAAGTAGTCCAATTTGGTTTTACTAACTCTATTAAGGTCGTATTTATTTGATTAAGTTAAGATTATTTCAACCCTTAAATTCCTTAACATAATTTTACATATTTAGACTATTGACTATATTAGGCCCACTTCATTTTTTCTAAACTTCAAAGCCCAATTTAATTCATAAGTTACTGATTCATTTAAGTCCAACTCAGTTCCTAGTTTGACTTATCAATTTTCTTTTTCTGACTAAAGCCCACTTTAATTTTTCTAAGATTTTAGTTAATACTTGTAAGCGCAATACCAAATTCAATTCTTTTTATTCTGATTAATTCAAAGCCCAAATAAATTCCATCCACTCCGGCTCAATTGATTTCTTTTGTTATTTTAGTGGACTATTTTTAAGCCCATTATTCTGATCTATCCAGCCCAGATTAAGTGTTGATTAAATTTGACACACTTCAATCCAGTCTAATTTTGGACAAGTCCTTATCATATTTTGACTTATGTTGACTATAATTAGTTAGCTTAATTTATACCTAATTTCTTATTTAATTTTCCAAATTACATTATGACCCCTCAAATTTCAAAAATTACTAAATCGCCCCTATAAAATTGTGGATTTACTTAATTGCACCTAACTTTTCATAATTGTTATTTTGGCCTTAATTTTCCTTAAATATTATTTTGCCCCTAATCTTTTTAAAATTACATTTGTGCCCCAGATTCTTCATATTTATACTTACACCCACAATTGTTTTGCGGTTTTACAATTCCACCGCAATTAAATTACAAATTTTACCCCAAATTCTTCCGATTTACCAATCTTAACCTAATTAATTTCAGATCCCCAATTTAATTAGATTTGTCCCAATTTAATTTGAAAGCCTAATTTGCCAGATTTATCCCAATCCAATTAAACCCTAATTCCTAATTTCAGAAACCCTAGATAAATTACCAAACCCTAAATTTCTAGATTTTCCAAATTACACAAAACCCTAATTTATATAATTTGGAACCCTAATTTTGAATTTCTAAATCCCAATGTCTCAATTTATCCCTAATTCAATTTAACCATAATTCAAATTGAAGCCCTAGTTTTTTTCCAGAAATTCCAATCAATAACAAAACCCTAATTTTGAACCAAACACTTAATCATCAATAACTTCAAAATTAATGACTTTGAACTACATAAATTAAGTAAGTAATTTCGGATCCCTAATTCAGATTTATGGTTCTTCATTAGAACACCAGAGCATTAACAATTTATCTGAAGAATTTGAAACCCTAATTCGACTTTAGGGCTTTAAATTCGCACACCAACACAACATATATAAGAGAAACTTGAATAATTCTCAAAATTGTCGGAACCACACCAGAAATTCGAATGTCCATATACAAAATAAAATTCTTGCAGATCCGCTCTAGGTTTGAAAATTCACGGTTTTTTAACCAAAAGTTTCAGAAACTTGCACAATAAATAGAAATTTCAAAGAAAACCATAATCTAAATCTTCTACATTTGTTTTCAGGTTATACTTGTTCTTCGGTGCGCCCCAAACGCGGCCTTAGCCCTCCGGTTCCCTTCTCGGTTTCACTTTCAACTGGACTTGGGGCTTGAACTCATTTGTTTCTCCAAAATTTCGAACGGAAGAGACAAAAGGAAGGAAGTGTGTTTTGGATTTTTTATTGAGAAAGAGAAGCTATAATTTTTTGGAGTAGCTTTTACCTTGTTTTCGGCTTGAGTTCAGAGAGGAAGGTGGGACGAAAATGGCTCCAGAAGAAGAGGAAGAGAAGAGAGGCGCAGTTTCCGGTTACACCAGATGAGAAAATATATGAGTTTCTTCCTTAATATGTAAGAGAAGAAGAAGAAGGCTTAAGGAGGAAGAGAAGAAGAATCTTACTGGGGAAGAGAGGAATAGGTCGTGGGGATTTTCTAGGAAACCAGAAGAAGAAGTTCGAAGGTAGAATGAGTTAGGGTTGGGAATTAGAGATTAGGAAAAATAACATGTTAGGGTGGACATTACCGTGAGTGAACCAGAGAGGAGCACTCGGTTGGCCGACTCACTTATGGGTTGGTCGGCCCACTTTATTATTAATTTTTTTACTGTTTTTGGATCAGTCCAAAAGCCCAATGAGAGGGAAATTTTGTCCGATTGACTAGCTAGAGTGGAGAAATAAGCATGAGAAGTGTTGATAACATATACTAAATACATCACTAAAACATGCTCATTTGGACACTCATTAGTTGGTAACTGATAAGTGTGAAACATATAGGCTTTTTAGGGTTTAAATACCTTATAATTTGTAACAATTCAGGCAATGTCTCCCACTTATTATGTGTTTTTCCTAAAGATTGATGTTTTGATAAGAATTGATGTATTTTATGTGCTAAATATAGGAAAAACCCAGGAAATGAAGATTTTACATCATAAGGATTACAACACAACAAACAGGGAACAAATCAGGAGAAGAGACACAAAAATTGGTCTTGTCCGGATCAGTTTGGCCAGACACAAAGTCGGACGTCTCCTGTCCGGATCTGTTTGGCCGGACGTCAGCCGGACGTGACCTAAAAATCCAGATCCGAGTTCACGTTTCAGGAGTGTCACGTCCGGATCCGGACACGATCCGGACGTCACACAGAATTGAAAAATAAAAATGCACGCACTGATAATTAGCCTTTCGGCAAAATTATCAGGCGGCGCATTAACAGGGGACAGACGAGCGGCGCATTAATTAACAACGCTCCATACGCTCCATGCTCAATCAAACGCTCAATCAAACTATCCACTCACCACGTACACCAAACTTCCACTAACCTGTGTTTCCCTCCTAATCCTATATAAACCCAACTTCAGCTTCATTCCAATTCGTCCCAGACTTCAGAGTCTAATCCTCTTCTCTCCCTCACTGCATATCCTCTCGTTCACACACCCTATATCCATTCACTAAACTTCCTCCACAATCTGCATCTTTCATTCACGATGCATTCATTTACATTCATCTGCTCATCTCATCAAACTTGCTCCGTAATCCCTCGCTCTCACCCATACACAACCCGCATTCCCGCACAAATTTAGCCGTGTCCGGATCACGTCCGGATCCGGACTCATCCACCTAAGCCACGTCCGGATCGCGTCCGCCCCATACAAAGCCGGACATCTCACGTCCGGATCTTTGTCCGGCCAAACTGATCCGGACAACTCACAAATTCGCCACAAATTCCCATTTCTGCTCCATTTCACCCAGTTCACTCCATTGTCACAGAGATCAACCTCGAAACCAAGCGTAGCGCAAGGACAAAGGACGAAGCGAGCAAGAAGATCTTCGGAACAGATGATTTCTTCTAACTCTCTCTCATTTATGATTATAATCGCTATGTCTAGCTAAGAGGATATACTCTAGGGGAAGGGATGTTGTAATTAGTTAAACTCTACATTATTTTACTGCTTTATTGAGACTATTTGGATTGTTCAGGTTAATGCTTTTTAAGTGCTTTTAATAAACGTCATGAATTTATTATGAGCCCTTGAATCATGTTATGATCAGATAAGGTGATTAGCATTGATGGTCCTATTAACCTGTTACCTGTGATAATTGCAATCGGATAGATTACACTATTCACTAGGAGTTTTAGTCCGGATTAAACCAGACTAGTAATTCTGTGCAATAAAACCATCTAGATATACTTGCTAGGTCTAGACTAGAACTACATGTCCTGTCTAGATGAGCTATCTGGAATTAAGACTTAATACAGGATAGATAATTGAGAATTACAAGCCGATCCAAGTCTCCACTTAAGTAGTAGAATATGCAGAACCTAGCTAGTGAAACAACTCCCTGAACCTAGAGTACCGTTCACACTCCCAAGACTATCACTTTAAATTATCTGCTATTTACTTTCTTGTTATCTATTTGAAACCCAAAACCAAAACAAACCCCCCTTTTGAGTTAACCATTACCTAAGGCTAGACTTACCTTATCAAGTCCCGTGGATTGACACCTGGTCGCTTCATAAATCACTATACTATTTCGACCGGGATTTTTGCAACCCGACGATCTATTGATCTGTTGACTTCTAGGATTATTTCTTAGCATTTAATACATCAAATAAATCGTTTGCAGTAACCTCAAACCTTTGATCTCACAACTTTCATACACTCCCCATGTTAATCCATTGTAAAAGTTTTGACCTTTAAATGTGTTTATTTGAGGATTCTGAACTTTCAGTGTGATAACTTGTTAGCTAAGTTCCGTGTTGAATTTGGCTCCAATTTGAAAACTTTTAATCAGTAACATGTTTAAAATCTTTCAAGGAACACACCCATAAAATTTGAGCAAAAAAAACCACCGAAAACAACACAAACACTACCGTCCGGTGGTTGTCCGTACCCACAAACGTTCTGTCCAGGGTCATGGACATTATGTTCGAAGTCACAGATAGCCCAGGACGGCGGTGAGAATCACAATTTTTTAAAAACCAGGTTGAGTTTGTGCCCACATATACTTGGATTTTTTTTATCTTTTTCAATTTTGAATTTTCTGTTTAATTTGATAGATTAAGGTCCGTAGTCATGGACTGTAGGTCTGTGGTCACAGACGACAACAAATTTGACCTAATTAGCTCCCAGAGCCCTAAGTTAGGTTAGTTCAATTTTCATGTTTAATTTCTGTAAAAAAATGTTAAAAACACAAAAGTATAGATGCTCCCATACTTAGGTAATTCAACCTTATAATAAGTATCTCCTAACATTTAGTAAAGGAAAAATAGCTTCAAAGGGCAAAAGTAATTTGAACCCAAAAAAACTGTATTATCTAGCCCCCAAACCCGAACTCTACCTTTCTGACTTTAACTAGGTTAAAATTTAGGTGATGACTCGTAATAGATTCAGCAGTGAGCTAACCTTAGGTTATAATAATTATTGTTTATGACATAGTTGTTAAACTTATGTTATAAGTGGACCTATAACCTAATCAAATCCTAATCACTTAACAACATAGGATAAGGTTTGAAAAATTCACACTCACAACACCATAACCAATTATTTTCGGGTATGATTCAACCTAACCTATAGAAGAATCCACACAAATAATCTACTAGATCCAACCAATTGTATGACAAATAAGTTTCATAAGTCACTGAAAGACTCACCTTAGCCAAAGTCAATAGTTTGCGTTGTGTGGACCTAGGATTGAGCATAAATCATAGGGACTCAGGCAGGCTCAAAACAAATCAATGTAAAATCTGAAGTTCAAGTGACAAATGTCAATGGTAACCATTTAAGGGCGAGAATTGTCTTTGAAATAAGAGAGAACACAAGTCTGAACAAAAAGCAAAACAACTGAATTGGAACACATAATGCAAGTCAGCTCAAAACTAACATGGCTTACCATATCCGAGACTCGTAAATGTGCCAGGAAAAGCAAAGAAGTGAAGCATAGAGCCCATAAATTTTTGAAAGCCAGAAAGTGAGTAAAAGCATATAAATAATAAGGGAAATGGTGAACGATAAGTGACGAAGAGATAACATAGAAAGAAATCTGATAACCAACGGACAACCAAAGGTAGAGGAGCGTAAACGACTGTCCATGGTGAACCAAGGTTGCGAAAAACGGTACAGAGCCTCAATACGGAGCCATCAAAATACGGGATACAGGAGTATTGATACGCGCGAGACGGTAGTAATGATACGGAAGACAGATTTATTATATACTTAAATATGTACCACAAAATAGAAAAAATTTGTTGATTTTTAAAATTTTTGATTATGCACTCTAGTATAATTTATTTCTCACTTTACTGAGTCTCACCTAAATCTAACAAAGAATCATTTGTATCGAGCGGCTCAAACTCTAGATCCCAATTAGGAGTGGGTGTTAGGTTGGTTAAAGGCTCTTCATCAATGGGTTGATTGTTATGTTTCCTCTTTTGTCCGCTCCCACTTGTTCCAGACACATTTTCATGGAAAAAAATTTCATTGCTATCTATTTCCTCAATCCACTCATCATCATATAACATTTCTGGACGAACTAAGCAATCTTGGTCATCTTTTGTCTTCTTGAGACGTTTCTGAAGTAGTTTTTTTGTTGTATACCACATATACCTATTCATTCAAGCGTTCAAATGTCAATCTATTGCGCCTCTTTGTATGAATCTACATAAAATGTTATTTGGTTAAAATAAATGCAATATATCAAATTTAAGATAATCCTATAAAAAATTATGATATGATAATATTATCTGGTTAAATATACAAATACTAGTTTAATTTTGCACCATATAATATAAATATTATAATCAGTAGTAGTTGTATGATCAATTCTTATTGTTTAAAATAATATATTCCTTTATAATGATTCACACATGACATTAGAAAGCAATTTATCATCAATTCTTATCATTTAAAATAACATATCCTTTATAATGATTCACACATGATAATCAAAAGCAATAAAGAAGTATCAATAGAGCGAAAGCTCTTTGTATGATACTAAATACCGATGCTGCTGAAATTTCTAGTCTATCTTCATGGTTTTTTTCCCCTTCCTCATCAGGTGATGTGTTTCCATTTAGTTCATGATCTCTCGATTATCATGCTCTTTTTTGTCGAAATCTGAATCATCAGTCCAAGGTGAGCAAGTTCTTGTGGTTTTTCTCATAGTTCCTTTTTTTTAAGGCAATTACTTTTTTCCTCGGAATTGTATTGTATTTAATCAGAGATGAAAACAATAGATATGAACCTGGAGGATGTGGTGGATTAAGAAGAAGAAAGGAGCAGTAGTATCAAGATCAAGTACAATGGCATTAAAATTGCTCTTCATTCATGCTCTGTAGAATTTAAACAATAATGAAACAAAATAAGTACCATGTTGTCGAATAAGTAAGAAGAAAACTCACTGGTTTGTTTTGTGGAAGAACTACCAACAACCACACCTGCAATGAAGATAAACACCAGCAGCCACTCCCTACCTTGTTTGGCTTCTTATATAGAATAAATATAACTGCACCACCGTCCAAATTACTACACTTACTTGTACTCTGTTTTTGAAGATGAAAACAACAACACATGTACATTTCTCTTTCTTCTGTGTTTTGTAGAAATTTTCAGATCGCTAAAATGAAGTAGTCAGCTGCAAATGGTAATAACAATTATATAATTACAATTAAGAGAGTAGATTAGGGTTAAAAGTTAAAACATGAGCGTTTGAATTTTGAAAGTGAAACGCTTATACTGATTTACCGGACCTCACAAATCGTAAGTACCGTTTTTTTAGTAAAAACGATTGATACGGATTCAGCACAAATTAAACGGCCGTATTGATTAATTAAACGGGTTAATTAGCAATCCGGTAATGAATCGTCCGTGTTGAAGCGTTGATTTGTAAAAACGGGGGTACGGGCGAATAATACGGCGTACTGGTCCATTTTTTGCATCCATGTGGTGAACACAACGTGATAAATGAGAAGGGTAGGTTGCACTCACCAACTTACCGTATTTAAAGCACAAACTTGGGGGAGAGGACACAGGCGGGGCAACAAAAGTCGTCGCAAGCCTGGACCTGTTCCTCCCGTAAAACAACAAACAAACACATAATGCCACACAGTCCCAAACACAAGTCTATAATCTCTACAAAAGTATAGCATAGTATACTACAGTAGGGATTCAAATGCGAAAAGTGAAAGCGAGGTAGAATAAGGTTGTCAAACTCTCTTAAATCTAGGATGGAGAATTACACCAAATAAAAAAGCAACATGAGAGAGAATAGAGGGCAGGAAGAGTAGGAACAACAGAGATTCACATACAAACACAATGCTTTCAAAGAGCTGAGATGCCACATAAAAGACGCTGGGGTTACAAACACGCGTCTTGAATAAGAAAAGGAACGTCAATCCAAAATGTGGTTTATAAACAGACCTGTTATGTGGTTCAAAAAATAAAGTTTGGTCAGGCACTCATTTGTCCCTTCGAGATTACTACACTACCAGTGCTAGATTTCTATCCGTGCAAGCTAGGTGTCGGAACAAGGCCTTCACCATGTGGGGGCCCAATTTTTATTTCTTCACTTTAGATTTGTCATGAGAAAAATATATAAAGGTCCAAATTTATATTGAATGGAACATATTATAATATGACGACTGTGGATGCGCCATTTAATTTAGTATTTAGTTTATATTTACATATTTTAATTCTATAAGGGTTCTCATTTTCGATTTTAGCACAAGGCTGTTGAAGTGATGAATTATTACGTGAGGAAGTTGATGAACTCAGTGGTTATCATTAGTTGAACAGATCGATGGGAAGTCGATCGAGAAATGAGAAGTGAAGAGTAGAAAAGAGAGAGAAGAGGCTGCGAAGAAGCCGAGAGAAAAGAACTCATGTATATTGATGTTATTACTCAAATGATACTCAAGAAGAGTATAAGTACAGAAAATAAGGCTAACGGTAAAAGACAACGGTAATGAAAAGAAGAGCCTAGAAAGAAAGGGTAGAAGAGGAATAACATATAATCCTAACACCCCCGCAAACCTAGGAGAGAAGACTATCCTTGGTTTGAAGAAAGATCAATCATCCCCATGGAGTCAATTTGTTGACGATAATCCTTTCCGGTTAGTGCCTTTGTTAACATATCGGCCTTTTGATGGAGATTGGAGACATGTGTAACATTGATGAGTCCAGCCTTGATTTGGTCACGAACATAATGAACGTCGATCTCGATGTGTTTGGTACGTTCGTGGAGAACGGGATTTCGTGAAATGTAGACGGCGGAAAGATTATCGCATTTGAGTGGAATGGGGGTAATGTTGGGCACTTCTAATTCATGAAGCAAGCGGGAGAGCCATGATAGCTCGGTGGTGACACGTCGAAGAGCTCTATATTCAGCCTCGGAAGATGAGAGTGAGACGCAAGATTGCTTCTTGGATCGCCATGAAATGGGAGCACCTCCGAGAAGAATATAATATCCACTAACCGACCTGCGAGAAATAGGACAAGAAGCCCAATCAGAGTCACAGTAAGCGATAAGGGAAAAATCATTTGAATTATTAAGAAAAATTCCGAAGCCAAGAGTCCCTTTGATGTAACGAAGAACATGGAGGGCGGCGTCCCAATGATGTTGACACGGTTTTTGATTGAATTGACTTAGAAGATGGATGCTGAAATTAAGGTCGGGACGAGTGTTTATCAAGTAGTTGAGTTTGCCGATAAGACGACGATACTTGGTAGCGTCTTGAAGAGGAGAGCACCATCGATTAAATGGAGTTTAGTTCAGAAGCAAGAGGGCTGGCCACAGTGCGCTCAGGGAAAGAATGTCAACTCTTTCAAAAAGGGTCAGAGGCGAACTTGCTTTGTGTGATCGCAACTCCATGGCAGGAATAATGGAATTAATGCCGATGTCGAGAAAGAATTTGAGATTCCCAAGATCTTTGATCTTGAATAATTGATGAAGAGTATCTTTGATGTAAGAAATCTTGGTTGGATTGTTGCCGCAGAGAATTATGTCGTCCACATACACGCCAATGAATGTGATGGAATCACCATCTTTCAATTTGAATAGAGAGTGGTCGTTGTCGGAGATGGTAAACCCAAGCTTGATGAGTGTAGTGGATAGTTTAGCATACCACTGTCGAGACGCTTGTTTCAAGCCGTATAACGATTTTTGTAACTTGCAAACCAAGCCCTTGGTAGTGACGTGGAGACCATCGGGAATCTTCATGTAAATTTCTTCGTGCAAATCGCCATGTATAAAAGCGTTGTTGATGTCAAGTTGATGCAAAATCCAATTGTGTTTGATGGCAACACTAATAAGAGTGCGAATTGTTGTCATCTTGACGACGGGGGAGAATGTCTCATGAAAGTCTTATCCTTCTCTTTGACTAAAACCCCGAACAACTAACCGGGCTTTGTACCTCTCAATATCTCCATTTGATTTGTGTTTGACCCGATACACCCATTTGCATGTTATACACCTTTTCCCTTTTGGAAGTTTGACAAGAGTCCATGTGTGGTTAGCTTGGAGAGCATGAAGTTCTGTCTTCATTGCATCACTCCACTCAGAATATTGGGAAGCTATGCGGTAGGATGTGGGCTCGGGTGGACAGTCATAGGTGACCTGGGCACATATAACATGAGAAGGAGTTAAGTCAGTCAAAGAATCAATCCCTGGTATAAAATTGGTATGGGAAAATTCAAGCCGTGTAGCCAATATATGAGAAAAATAATCAGTAGAGGCTTGATGACATTCGTAATCCAATAATTTTGAGGGAGGATGTCGATTTCTAGAAGATCGACGCAGAGAAACATCGTTATTGTTTTCAAAAAAGGAGGGATGAGGTGGATTATTCGCATCGTCATTGGTTGAACACGTTGCATCTGGGTCACTTTCTGTACGTGTAGCTTCCAGGGAATCATCAGCAGCGAATTCTTCAAGGATGGGGGGCTCGGTGGCATTTGGATCAACATGGACAGAACTGTGCTGATGTTGGGCTTCAACACTGCTAGGAGGTTCTGTTCGAACAGATTCCTGCAAATCGACATCATCATCAAAAATAACTGGGAAAAGATTTTCAACATTCTCATGATTATCTTTAGTAACGTGTAAGGGAAAAATTCTTTCGTAGAAAATCACATCTCTACTTGTGATAATTTCCTGCTTGTCAAGGAGTAACAGCCGGTATCCCTTTTTGGATAACCCCGGGCCAACATAAACAGCTTTTGATCCGCGGTCACCAAATTTGGATTGATGTATGTGTGGTCCAGTGTGATAAGCCAAACAACCAAAAGTTTTGATTGTTTCCAAATGAGGAGGAACACCGTGGAGATATTCATAAGGAGATAATTCGTTTAAAGTGGAGGAGGGCATGTGATTGATCAAATGAGTAGCCATAAGCACACTTTCTCCCCAATATGTCATCTTTAATCCGGATTGAAAAAATAGTGCACGAGCAGTCTCCAACAAATAACGATGCTTTCGTTCGACAACACCATTTTGCTGCGGGGTGTAAACACACGTGGTTTGATGAAGAATTCCCTTACTTAGAAAAAATTGTTGCAAAACTTTAGACGACCCCAACTCGTAGGCATTGTCAGACCGAACAATTTTGACTTATTTGTTGAATTGACGTTCAGTCATATGAATGAAATTTTGGATGTGCTGCGTAGCGTCAGATTTGAACTTCATAAGAATAACCCAAGTGCACCTACTAGCATCGTCAACTATAGTTAGAAAGAAACGAGAACCATTATAGTTGGGCTGAGAACACGACCCCCAAATATCAATATGAATAATGTCAAAACAATCCTTTGACTTATGATTAGAATGAGAAAAAGACAAACGGTGTCCTTTGGCACGAAAACAGATGTCACATGTGAAATTTAAAGGAACATCATGCTTGCTAATCAATCCCATTCTAATCATTTTATTCACAGGAGGATGCCCCATTCTTCTATGTGAAAGCAAAAGTTTACTGTCATTGCTACTACTAGAGAAAGTATGGACATTATTACAGAGATTAAAGGCATCACTCAGGAAATGAATATTTAAAACATAAATGCCATCCTCTTTGTGTCCAATGCGGAACTTATTCATCAAGGTAGGGGCCTGCAAATAACAGTAGGAATTATCAAAACCGATGCAGCAATTAATCTGTTCAATAAGCTTGCTTACCGACACCAAAGCCAAGTTGAAACTTGGAACATATAGAACATTTTCCAGTTTGAAATTACTGCACAATTGAACGGTACCTATGGTATCAATAACCTCAGTTTTTCCATTAGGCAGAGTCACAAAATGAGATTTGGACAATTTATGTTTATTACACAGCAGGTTTTCATTGCCAACTAAATGATCACTAGCTCCCGAGTCAATGAGCCACCTCTATTTATCAAGATATTGATGAGCAACAGAATCATCATAAACCATACCTGCGAAGTCGGGACGATTATTGCAGTCTCTCAAGCTGGGATTGCCAATCGCTTTCTCAGAGACACATCCCTTTTTCTCAAAAAAATCACAGATACGGTTAAATCTTTCAATATCTAAACCAGTGGCATCAGTCTTACCATCATTCCTTTGTTGAACGACATTAACAATAGAGTTTTTCGGTCCCTTCCACCATTCGGGATATCCATGAATCTCGAAACAATCCTTCTTAAGATGTCCTGTTTTACCGTAGTGACTACAGGTACCGACATTCTTTTTGTTGGTACCATCACGGCGCGGCTTGGAACGTTCATTTCGAACACGTTCATCCTTGTTAACAGAATTAGCGAAGGAAGTTTCAGCAGAATCCTTACCGATTTTGCTTGTGTTGCGCTGTCTTTCTTCTTGAATGACGAAGGCATAGGCCGAATCAATACTGGGAAGAGGCGACATCAACAGCAGATTGCCATAGACATTGACAAATTCTTCACGCAAGCCTAAAAGGAACTGAAAGAGTTTCTGATTCTCGATCATCTTTATGACTTTGTCGCCGTATCCACATACACATGTGTCGATGTTTGAAATTCCGGCGATGTCGTCCCATAATTTCTCTAGGCGATCGAAATAATCAGCAACACTAGAGGAGCCTTGTTCACATTGGGACAATTCTCGCTGGAGTTCAAACATGCGCGTACCATCGGACGATCGTATCTCCTGGATAAAACCTTCCACATGTCGCGAGAAGTATTTTGCGACATCAATCCATCAGCTATGGAGGACTCCACGCTAGAGATAATCCAAGATCTAATCAGGCCATCGCAACGATCCCATCTTTTCGTCGACTTTTAGGAACCCTAGATCGTGGCAACGTACCGTCAATCAGCGCGATCTTATTCTTGGCTAGGAAAGAAATTTCCATCTTCTTCTTCCATATCTGAAAGCCCGTGCCGTTGAATTTCTTGACGGTAAGTGACACTCCAGGTTGATCGGCACTAGCGACGAAGAGAGGATCAGAAGAATCGATGCGAGATACACGCCTTTTCCTCTTGATTTTTTCATCGTCTTCATCCTCCGAAAAATCATCTTCTTCTGTAACGCTTTCTTCCTGTTCGCTGGCGCTTGTCCTGGCCGTCATTGTTGATCGAGAGATCACAGGTGGTGAACCTGCTCTGATACCATGTTGAAGTGATGAATTATTACGTGAGGAAGTTGATGAACTCAGTGGTTATCATCAGTTGAACAGATCGATGGGAAGTCGATCGAGAAATGAAGCAGTAGAAAAGAGAGAGAAGAGGCTGCGAAGAAGCCGAGAGAAAAGAACTCATGTATATTGATGTTATTACTCAAACGATACTCAAGAAGAGTATAAGTACAGAAAATAAGGCTAACGGTAAAAGACAACGGTAATGAAAAGAAGAGCCTAGAAAGAAAGTGTAGAAGAGGAATAACATATAATCCTAACAAAGGCCTCGAAAATCATCAAGACGACCTTTTACACTACCCTAATTTTAACCCGCACTTTCATATCCGTACTCGGGGATGTTTGTGTGGTGCGAAAAGAAGTAAGGGTGTAGTTGACATTTCATCTAATTAACCTGACTCATGTTAAACACTCCAAACAAACAACTACTCCAAGATTAATGCTTCCACAACGAAATAAAAACCAACTAATTAATGTGTTCATTGATGTTAGTACCATTCTTCAAGGGCCGCACGCCTTAAAACACGCTAGCATTATATTTTTCGAGTGGGTTACTCAAAACTCCTCTGAGATGTGAGGATATCACAATTTAGCACATTTAGGTTATCAATATATTTCAACCCCCTCGAGATATAGGGATTCCCGATGATGGGCGTCCAAAACTATAAATATGTTTATTTACACATTAATTCCTTCGACCTAACAACCTTACCACGTCACATTTTCACATCAGACTATTACTCAATACATACACACCCATAATTTCTCTCTCTCTCTCTCTCTCTTCTTATATGTCTTTATTTCTAAATTATTATTTTCTTATTTCTATCACCAAAATGAAGAACCATAACTCCAATCGAGTAACAAAAATATTCGTAGATGTCACTCCTTGTTGGGTTTTCTTTAAGAATAGAGAGAGAGAGAGAAATAGTAGGTGGAATTATGTTTTAAGTATTGCCTAAGGGCATTCACAACAGGGTTCTTGACAAGAATACATAGGTGAAGAAATTTAAAAATATTCCACAATGGTGTGAATTCTACCCATCTCTCTCTCATGGGTTCAGAACTAAGAACCCAACTTTTTATGACACAATAGACCCCGTGTGTCTCTTTTTATATTTTCTCTCATTTCTAAATAGTGATAGTTCATTGGTTGTTCATTAAGAGAGATAAGCTTAAGAAACTTTGTTATTGTAGTTGATATAGTTTCTTAAGTAATAAAATTTAGTTTTATATGACATGACACATAGAAATATGCTAAGAAACTCACCACAATTGTGGATGCCTTAATGCAGTCATATACCCATGAGACTTAAGAGTAATTTACTATATTTTTTCGACCCTTTAGATTGCTCAAAAAGTCACTTAGTCTGTTAATCGTTTTTCTTATTCTGTTACTATATAACAAATCTTGTTGCACATATTAATAATTTCAGGATATAATGTTTGATGAACCAAACCCGCCGCCGCTGACAGCTTTCCCATTTTTCTTCTTCACTTTATTCGTTTTGATAGCTGACAACTGACAACTACCACCTTTTGCAAATGCTCTCCTTTTTTGTCCCTTTACTTTATTTATTCTAGTAGCATACAACCGAAATCGGTAACTAGGAGTTGACATCAAATCAAACCGAGCGTAGACAACTGAAATCGGTAACTAGCAGTTGACATCAAATCAAACTGAGCATGTTCAAGCATCCACAATGGTGGTTGTTGACACATTTATATAAGTGAAAGTTCAAATAAAAAACAAAAATAGTGATGTGGAAGAAACAATAAGAGATGATTAATTATAAACTTTTCCCGAAGGTTCTTATACACATTAAACCTCAGACAATAAGCAATTTAAAATATCTGTACTGTAGTGAGAGCTCGCAGATTGACACTGCCATCTCTTTCAAATGCCCCCCCCCCCCCCCCCCCCCCCCCCGCGTCCTACAAATTTCATTTCCGAGTTTTCAATTTTTCTTTATTTTTTTTCATTATTTCCTCTATTTTCTGTTCTGCTTCGCTCCCCTCGTCGGCCCCCGAATATAAACCCTAATTTTCAGAGACTTATTTCCTTTTCACATCTCCGCTCCTCTTCCCCATCATTCGTCTTCTGATAACCACCGCAGGTGTCGGCGCTATCTTTACTCCTTGGAAAAATTCATGGCTTCGGCGGCTGGGGACTCGGCAGCATACGGAGGGGTTGGCGGTGCTTTCCGAAGGAAGCGTCACCGGGGCCACCAATCGACGCCGTACGATCGCCCGGCGACAGCCATTCGCAGCTCCCTGAGGAATAACGGCGGGGGTTGGCTGTCCAAAATTGTCGACCCTGCCTCAAAATTAATCACCGCTGGTGCTCACAAGCTATTCTCTTCCGTCTTCCGTAAACGCCTGCTCCCTCCTCCATCTCCTCCGCAGCAACCTGCAGGTTCTATTTTTCATCCTTTCTCCCATCTGTTTCATTCGTCGTCAATGATATTACTTCCTTGCTTATTGTTATTTTTTTCTATATTTATTTTTTTGGCGTGAACGCCTCCGTCTTTGGTATTATCTTGACAAATCCTAGCTACCTCGTGCGTCTGCGTGAATTTCCGCATCTTTCGCGTTGTAACGGTCCTCATTCTGAATGCACGTTCTCATCTTTGTTGAGCGCGACATGATTTTCCTCTTAGTTTCTTCAGTGATTTCTGAATGTTGTCTTCCAGCAAAGCTCTTGGATCCTGATCCAAATTGCAATTTGAGCCAAGTCCCATTTCACTTATTAGTTGCAAGCTTACTGAGTCTCTGGCTATGTTATTCGGTTTGCTGAACTAGTGACCGAATGTATATTGGATCAGTACTCCGCCTATTCTTTTACTTCCATCCGTGCCGTGAACGTGGAAACAAACTGAACCGCTTCAGTGGTTTGCTGCAATTCGTAGGGGACAGCCTAAGTTGAGTAATCGCTGTATTAGGTGTTGTTACTTTACTTCCTTGACGTCTCACTTTGTCGGCGTCCTTGTAGTTGCTTCTCTTCTTGCTGCGAATTCTGATTTCAACTGTCACGATCTTTCTTTCACAGAATGTATCTTCCTCCCTTCTTTGGTTGTTGACACTGTGTTTGTCAGTACGTTTAGGTTAAGTATTTTGCCTGCTCTAGTCTTTGTGAGAGTGCTTGAATGATTCCAAGTTGGAACTATTTCATACCCTAATAATACATTAGGAAGTCAGTATATTGGGAGTGAGAGGAGAGCATATGTAAGGTAAGTCAGGTCCACTGGGATGTTTGATGCCAGGGAGTAGCAGGTCAGATGTGAAATGTTTATAATCGGCATTATTGGGGAACATTGTGCTCACTTCATGTGGTTTCTTGAGTGTTCTAATTGCCTTCTAAACTTTGGTAACGTGGGTGTGGATGATGAGGTCTCATATGGAGTGTAGGGGTTGGTGCAGTAGAATAGGTAGTGGAAAAGAGTTGCGAGCTAGACAATGACATTCACTCGAGCTACAATAAAGTGAAGTGAAATTAAAGAAATTTGATGAGAATTGAAGAACAGGTAGTGTTGTAATATGGATGGGAACCTGGTTGGATTGAACAAGCTGTCTGTTTGGTCTGAATTTGATGTCACCTACATCCGAATTGAGGAGCGACCCACAGACTGGAGTGATTAGAGTCCATGTAATTTTTATCAAATCTATTTTAAGGGCAGCCCATTGGTGATAGTTCAAAGGGATGAATTACTTGAGAGCCTTCAGTTGCTCCACTGACAACACCAAAGATTCTGGGTGAAAACACTGTGTTGGATTCATTGAATGATGAAACATTCTGGTTTTTAATCGTTCGAATTTGGTTTTTAATTGTTCTGATTTCAGGACTTCACTTGGATGCAGATTAGGATGATGGGCAGATCTAGGTCAAAGAGATGGTTTTCAGTAGTTCCACTGTTGAAATGGTGAGGATTTGGGGTTAATTTTGGTAGGAAGATGACTGCAAATGCTCTTGTGGTAATGATTGCGATTTGCCATTTGGATGAAGGATACAAGTGTCTGAACGGTTTTATTGCTTGTGTTGCTAATGATCCAAAGCTAGCAGTGTTGATATATGTGTTGACAAATGTATACCGAAAAAACACCATTAGTCTAGGAAATAGTTTCTTTACTAATTCTGTTATTATTAGTCTCTAGTGGCTATTCAGGTTATAAATAATTATACCTATTCGAATTCTTTATAGTTTATTTATAGTTCCTAGACAGACACTTCCAAGGGGTCTATTCTAGACTCTTCCAAGGTGTCTCTTCCCTCACATGACTCTTCTATAAATAAAGGATTGCGCATCAGTTTTGTATCAACTTCAATCAATAATAAAACCTCACAAACTACATGGTATCCGAGCGGTAATGATCCAGCAGTAATGATCCATCAGAGAAACAATGTGGGGTTGAATTTGGGAAGGGTATGGATTCAGCATGGGTTTGAAGTTGGCAAATGAGACTGAATGGGAGTATGTATTTGGGGGGTGGGGGGGCGCAAAGTTGTCTACCCAAGGCAGTGTTGAACGATGGGTATCCTCATGGTGTGGGCCCACAGGTTGGCTTGGACTTTATCAGCCCCAATAAGTCACTAGGGACAACCCTCCTTGAGTTGGGATCTAGGTTAGTGCAAAGGAAAGCCAAGGGATTTTTGAACATCATGTGGCCTGGGGAGATGAAACAGCACCTCTTCATTAAGCTTATCACTTGAAACTAAATTTGGTTGGAGTATGCTACCTGGTCTGCACCTACCTAATTGGAGCTGCTTGCTGCATCAAAAGAGACTTAAATCGGCTTAGGAGGTAATTATTGAGGTGCTGGTGGCTGGACCAGAAAGTTTTGAAGATGCTGGCTACTGCGTGTAATGGAGAGTGAGGACTTGCAAGTCGAAACTTCTCTCTGATGTCTTTCTTCTTGAATAGGGTGCTGTAGATGACCCATATCTTATCTGTTTTAATATGAAAGAAGATTCTGGGGTTATTGCTTGATTCTAGGAGGCGAAGAAATGGTACGCGGCTTGAATCTTTTGACGATAGATGCATGGTGAAAATAGTCTGATTGCAAAGATCATCGATCATGGGGATTCTCTTGTGGCTGGTTAATAGGATGAGGCTCAACGATGTAGATTTGTCCTAGCCCATTGGATTGGCTGCTTGTTCTTGAGAGCCATATTAAGGTAGGAAGAAACTCTCTGGTCTGAATGTTATTGTTTCTCGCTGCCTATGCAAT
Organism: Limonium bicolor; assembly: GCA_023374045.1. Lineage (NCBI taxonomy): Eukaryota > Viridiplantae > Streptophyta > Magnoliopsida > Caryophyllales > Plumbaginaceae > Limonium > Limonium bicolor. The sequence goes on along the minus strand of CM041778.1, from coordinate 157,421,656 downwards.
CCGCTGCTGTCTTGTTTAGGAGCTGCCAACATTAGTCTCAATCTCTCAAGGTTTATTGTTGGAGGAAGTGAACTAAATGTGGAAATTAATTGCCATCAGCTTATGGAAGGAACCTTAATGAAATGATGAGTTGGCTTCATGGGGCTGATTGTTTGTTAAGGCGAATATTGCATGTACAACTTCCTTTTGGGACTGTAGCACTTGGTTGTTGCTTGGATGGAGAAGATACTACTCTAGATTTTCCATAATTTTGGTTTGCAGCTACTAACAACACAATTAGAAATTGTCACTTCAGTATTTCAGCCTTTGTTGCATCGTGAGGGAATTAAGTGTGTCGCTTTGGCCTGACTGTTCTGCCCATGTCCTGCATACACCCACTATTCCACACTTTTTAGCTTAGTAGGGTGATTGGGGGATCAAACATTACTTTAGATCATCTTCCAACGATGACTTCAATTAGCTAATATACATGCCAACATTTATGCTCATTGTTTGGCCTCGTACTGGAGTTGAGGATCCATGCCTGTAGTTGCTTATATAGTAGCATCGCAACTCCTGAGTTGACACTACCTGGCTGAGCTGTGCCGTTTCATGAATTAAATTTTTCTCTTTTGGCCTTGTGCCCGAGCTCAGTCATGATTGGGCAGTGGATGTTAGGAAGCCGGTTTATTAGGAGTAAAAGTTGACATATATTCTTGCAAAGGGAAGTCAAGTCCTCTGCATTCGTATCTGTCATTATTGAGTGTTGGGAGTTTTCCTTGGGCGTATAAATTGAACTGCTGTTTGTTTGAGAGAATTTATGCATAATTGCATGTTTCAACTTTCATGTCCAGGCTGTAATTATGTTGGGCCTTGATGACCACATTTCAGTGGTGTGAGGTTTGCCATCCATGGCCTCTTCATTATGTGATTTCTTGAATTTTCTACCAGCCTTTTTAGTAACATACTATTGTCGATGTCTTGCTGTACCTCTGCTAGAATATTCTAGTTCTATGTATGGTATTTTGATCTCTTACACAGTTTTAATCATGCTCACCAACATGACCTAATCAATTCTTTGTTAAGGTCCTTGATTGTGGTTTCAGTTGCTTACGCAGACTATATAGCATCAAGCTTGTTATGTGTTGTAGTTGTAAATTGCTAGTATGGATTGGATTGGTTGGAAATGTGCTTTCACACTAGGCAGAGTGGGAGACTTCAAGTTTAGCGTGTGTTTGACTCAACCTTTTATCTTTGGTTTTCATATTTCCATGTTAAAATTTTTGCTATTATGGTGAAACTTTTATCTTGTGAACAGTTGGTTCCTGGATTTACTGATATAGCTTTAAAGGTCATTCTTTCTGTCCTGTTATTAGATTAAGGGGAGACCTGGGTCTGGGTGATTATCGGCCATCTAATTCTGCCGATTTGTTCCCTGCTCAATGTACCCAAGATCTTGTAATGAATGTGTAGAATTGAGTTTGCTGTGAATCTGTGCCCTTTCCTGTTGGCTACGAGCTTGTTTTGACTTTGTTTTTTGTGAATCCAAAATCTTGCTATGTTGACGATCGCAATGTATTATTTTTGGTGGCCTCCTTGCTTCTCTTTACTATGAGTGTGTTAGGGATATTCTCCTCGTTGCTTCAAGGATTTCATGGTTTGATCAGTTTGTTTTCTTTATGAATACTATTAATCTGGCATATGTTTTTTTTCTTCCTCTTAATCAGACGGAGGTCTGGAACCAAGAGACGGGCGCCTGGAAGCTGCAACTGCTGTAAGTATATACCCTTATATTCATACCAGTAGGTTTTAGCTTCTTTTGATTGCAGACTTTACTTTTTCTCATGCTGTCTTGATTTTCCATATATAAATATCTGTTGTTTGAGTTCACTGTAGCTTACTGATTTTCCTGCTCTAATTATCGGTGCTTGCATTATTTTATATACTTGGGGTTAAAGCAATGCAAGCTCTGGTGCATTTGCTTCTATGATTTGTTCATTTTGTACCATCCAGTGTGGTTGCTAGTGAAATATTGCTTCTAGTATGAGCCATTTTTTTGTGTGTTTTGGTTGTCAAGTTTGTCCGGTATTGTTGCTTTCCTCAAGTCGGGTTTATCTATTAGTGAGCTGAATATAAACCTGTTGGTAATGTGCATTTAGGCTTCAGCTGTAGACATCTGTGAAATGAAAGGCGGAATGCAAGTTCTGTTTACCTCATTTGTTACCTTTGCTGTTATCTTTAATGTTCTGCATGTTCTGGGTATTGAATAGAGAACAGTTTGAAGGTTTTCTTTCCCTGAGTATCCTTACTCTCGAATTTCAGTGGCAGAGGATGTATATTGGCTAGGTGTTGTTGCAGAGAGTATTAATGGGACAGTGTATCTACCTTTTTGTAATGGCACTGAATATTATAGAAGTATGCAAATCAATAGCAAATACACTGATGAGAATATGGTCTTGCGTGTGTCATAGTCTGATGTAATATCTACCATATGCTCTTCTGCACTGTTGGGGTTTGGTCTTCAGACACTGATCATATTTTCATTCATATATCACAAGGCATTTCTATATCTTTCAAATCCACATTCATATGAATGTGCTATTGCATATTCAATTAGTTATATTGTAATTTTTTTAGAGATTTATAGGTGCTAACGCTGTCGTGATACATCTGATTCTATAGGGGGATTCTTTTGATCTTCATGAAGGAGCTGTCCATGATAGCCGAACCGAAATTAATAGTTCTCAGGTGAATGGGGTGTCAGAGCTGGAGAGTATATTAAAGCAAAAGACTTTCACCAGGTAAGTGTTGTATTGTTGGTTTCATAAGTCATCAACCATTGTAGTTTTCTGTGGACAATATCCTCCTGCATGACATCATTTATGGTTGACAATATCTTTCTGTATGAAATTATCTTTTTTTTTCCTTGGTTTTTTCCGGATCCAGTCATTCACCAATTGATAAATCTTGTTTTTTGGAAGGGACTCTGTTTGTATTGAATAAGTTTCCCCACTATAAACCCTAACCACTATATATAGAGAAATCAAAACCCCAATTCTAGATGGAAACAACATAACTATAGGGCTTTCATGCTTGTCTTAATGACTGCAGCTGTTGTGGTTTAGGTATGATTTTAGATGGTATCGTTTATGTGCCCCTGATGTTGATTTATTCTCATGTTTGTTAATCATTTTAAATAATTAACAAGGCATTGCCTCTTGACAAGTTATTGAATTAGGCTTCACCATGTTATGATTACTTGAACTTTCTGCAGATCAGAAATTGACCATCTTACTGCTTTGCTGCAATCTCGTGCGCCCAATGCAACTTCGCTGCAATCGTGCGCCCGATGCAACTCTACGGACTGAGAGGAGAAAGACAGAGCTGAACTCTCAGGCTGCTCTTGATCTTTCTGGAGAGCCAGTTGGTGGTTCCTCAGCCCAATACAAGAACTATCATTCAGGATCCCCGGGAACTGTTATGCCCCTGCCTTGGTATCTAAAGTAAGGAAACGTCAATCAATATATTGTTCCTGATATTGTGCATGTATAAAACCTACAATGGATGTTAATTTTTTGCACTATTTTTTATGGCTTTAGGTTAGAGAAGATGGTATTGCTTCACCTGCTGAGCTTGCAAAAGCGTACATGGGTAGCCGAACGACAAAAGTATCTCCTTCAATGCTAGGTTCACGGACTCAAATAATTAGAGAAGAAGTGCCTGTGTCAAATGCATTGTCTCACCTGAGAACTCCCGGTGTGGCTCAAGTGCAGAATCCCCATAATAGTTCTGGAATTTTGGAAAATAACATTATGGTTCCATTTTCTCGTGGCAGACATGCAATTTACAGAGGGACACCTAGTCCTTATTCTAGGGTTCAGCCAGTTGGTGCTCTCAAGGTTTCTCTTATAGACTTGTTTTGTTGTGCATCTATTTCATCGTTGAGTGCATTTTACCTTTCTTTCTGGTTGGTTAACTGTAAGCAAAACCATTCAGGGATTTGGAAGTAGGGTTGATGCCTGTGACGGAGGACCATCATCATCATCATCACAAAGGGTAGTGATTACTTGTTTGTTTGACTACTGTAAGATTTTCAGTGGTCTGTGACGGTGGATATATATATTCTATAATATCTGACTGCTTTTTCGCCACTCCTTTGGTGGCAGTTTTTGAAGCGCCGGCATTCAGTGCTGGAAAATGACATTGGTTCTGTTGGCCCTATCCGAAGAACTCGACAAAAGTCTAATCTTGTTCATCTTAGAGGCTTGGGCTTGCCCTCATCTAGCACGCTTCCTTTAAGTAAAGGGATTACTTCTGACGCTGGAGAGACTTCTTCTGCCGTGCACAGCTCACACGGCTATTCTTCTCTAAAAAAACACCACAGTTAGCAAGATGGAGAAGAGTGTACCTATGCGTATTTCTTCCAAGTCTATAGAGATGGGAGAAATGATACTGCAACAGTTGGAGAAGTTGACTCCTCCTGGCGAGAAACCTTCTGAAAAGAAGCCGGGAGCTTTGGGTAACCGTTTCTCCACCATGGAGATGACACCTGCCATGCTACATGGAAAGGCGAGGCGGAGCTTAGAAACCGTAGATTCTCTCCGTTTGCTTGATGCTCAGGATGGTGGTGAAGATAATGGTTCTGTCGATCCTGATGCAGGTGAAGTGCGGACCTCTTTAGTGAAGCGAGATATTGTACATGGTGACAGTAAAGACAAAATCACTATGTATGATCTAAAGAAGGGTGTAGCTAAGATTCCAAGTTCTGCAGAAACTAGTAAGACATCAGGTCCTAATGTTTCAAATTCAGCTGTTGACGTTCCAAAGAGAAGTCGAGCTTTTCAGATGAGTGCACTAGAGGTAATATTCATTTGTATCTTTCTTTTCATTTCTAGCGTGAGTAGCGTTGCTTTAGATTTGTTCAGCTTTTTAATGGGTTCCCATGTATTCTTGTGAAAAGGATTTTGAATTTGATGATGATGTGCACTTCAATGGTTTTTCATCATCTCCAATGAACGGAGATGAAGTACCCCCCGACAATTCTGGTGTTCAGCCAACCCCCACTATGCTACAAGAGAATCGAGTGGCAGCTGACAAAACGGATGTAGCTTCTGCTTCTCCTGAATTACAACCAGCTAACAATTTACTCAAGAAGAATGTACTTTCGGGGTCTTCTGTTCCTGTTTTAGCTTCAGCTGAAAAGAGCCCGGACAGCAGTTTGCCAGCTGCTCTTGTATCTTCCGCCCTTGGTTCTACTGTTGCTCCATCAACAATTTCAGAATCTAACAATGCTACCTTCGCAAGGCCATCAGTAAGTGTTGGTAATAATGGCACTACTGACAAGTCTTCTGCATCGTTTTTTGCTTCATCCTCCGTCCAAGAGTCTTCATTCTTGAAGGACATGAAATCCAATTCACCGAGCAGGTACTTCTCTGCTTAATATAGTTTCTGAAGATCTGTAGTGTCTGGTCATATATTTTCCTGGGACCTGGACTATCTGTATGTTGTCGTGTCTGTTTCTTCTGATCTCTCCTCTTTGTTTAGGAGTGCGGGTTTTTTTGAAATTTATTACATATATGGTACATGGGTATTAATCAAGCGATGGATGGGTGAGTTGCACCTATTGTTTATGACTATTTTTTATATTTTTGGGAAAATTACATCTCCACCCATGATGTTTGGTGAAATTACACATTCCACCCACAAGGTTTCAAAAATTACATTCCCCACCCTTGTGGTTTCCCTTGTTTTACATCCAACTTTTCTATTTTTCTTTCAACTTAGGAGATATTTAAATGTTGTCTAAAATTGATGAACTTTTGCATGGATTATGCTAAAATGTTATATTTTTGTCCAATGCCAAGTTTAAAGTTTTTAAACTCATATGTGATATGTGGGATCCAACGAAAACATGTTCACATGTCACGTGTTTCATTGGGTCCTATGGATCACATATAAGCTTAATTTTTTTTTGATAAGTCGCATATAAGCTTAATAAACTTTGGATTTCGTGTTGGACCAATATATAACACTTTAGTATTGTCCATGTAAAGTTTCATCAACTTTGGTCAACTTTTAAGTATTGAATAAAAAATTGAAAAGTTACTGGATGTAAAACAAGGGAAATCACATGGGTGAGGAAAGTAATTTTTGAAACCTCATGGTGAGGTCGATATTTTTGCCAAATATCATGGGTGGGGTTGTAATTTTCCCTATATTTTTTAATGATTATAAATGGATCTCAACCATATAATAAGACTACTGCTGGCAGCTTTTCTCTATAGCACAAAAAGGTTTCAAAAATACCATTGTTCCTTTTTCTCCATTTTGTTATAAATGAGAAAATTGAATGCAAAAGAATTATAAATTTCTTTTCTGTCTATTATTGCTTACCCTATCCACAATCCTCGTTCAGTTTCTAGGAACTCGTACCTCCAAATTGACCCCGTACTGTATCCACACTTCTGCTGTATAGCTGCACCTGGAAAACCTTTGCTTCTGTCTTCACCTGAGATGTTTCTCCTAGCCAAGTAACAAAAGAGGATTCAGGAAAGTTATCCTTGTCCCAACTTAGATTCTTTATTTTGTAGCTGATCATAACATCTTTTGATGGAGAAGTTTGCCCCATAGCTCTGCTAAATTCACTCTATCCACCACATTCTCATCACAAAGCAGCCAAGGAAGGCTTGCCTGAGTTATATAAATTCCATCAGCACCATGATCTATCACTTGGGGATATTAATGTCCCAATTGGCTTTTGTTTCAAGTACTATTTACTTTACCCATTTGATCCAAAGTGTATCAGCTTTCTAGTTAATTGCTCATAATTGCTTGAATATGGCTGCCTTTTTTCAAGTTCCAAACATTTGAGGCCTATTCCTCCATTTGCTATTGGTTGACACATTTTTTTCCAAGCACACACATTCATCTTTTGAAACTGGTATTGTTTTTATTTTTGCATTCAAGAGGGCTGATATATTCTTGCTGTGACGTTCATTATTTCACTCATTCTGGTTCTCTCAAAGGATACTATGATTATGATTTGCCAGTTCAGTGTCCCTACCATGTTTTTCTTCCTTTGAACTTTTTTTAAGTCATGCCTGGTATATTCTTGCTGTCACTATTTCTGGCTCTCTTAAAAATTGAACCCTTCTAAATGTGTTGGTTTGACTCAGCTTGTGAACTCTTTGCAGTGTGGTTAGGTTTTCTACCCCAACAATGGAGACCCCTAAAAGTTTGCCTGGATCTGATAATAGAAGGGCCGAGGAAAATGTGGATACTATCAAAAAGTCCAAATCCGATTCCCCATTCACAACCCCGACGTCATCCGACTCCCCATTCGCAACCCCTACGTCATTCGCAACCCCGACGTCGTAGACGCCAGCCAATAGTTCAGCCTCTATGAGTGGTCTTTTCTGTTTCAGTACTTCAATGTCATCAGCAGGAGCAGCTTTGTTTTCAAACCAAAGTGAAGCCAATGGTGGTGCAACATCTTTCCCGGCTAACACATTCACTACAGCTTCTGCAGCTACTGCTAGTGTTGGTGTCACTACCAGTGGCAGTGACACCGACAAACCTGCAGCTGCAGCTCCTAATTCTTGCAGCACTGATAATTTGACGACCAGCTCAATTTTATCTCCTTTCTCCTTCTCTGCCCCTGCTGGTAGTTCTTCATCCGTTGCTGCCACATCAGGATTCTCATCAACACCGGCCGTCACAACAATTTCTGCATCCAAGTCCCAGGAGCAGATTGCGTTTGGTAACAATGCAGCCAATCCGGCATCATCTGCTGCCAATTCTGGCACAGTGAGCACTGGTTTTCATTTTGGAGCTTCAGCAACCTATCCGAGTGGCAGTATCCATTCTCCGGCTTCATCACATGACACATCAGGTAGTAAAACTATCTTTGGCAACCTGCCCACATCTACACCCTTTGCGGCATCAACAGAGATTACACATCAACAACACACCTCTTCAACAGCCTTGCTTCCTCCAAGTTCGAGTGGGAATGCAAGCCTCACCTCTTTCAGTCCCATATTTGGTACTTCAACCCCAGCTCCTGGTTCAGGTTTCGCTCTTGGATCCAGCTCGTCAACTTCTACGTCGACTACAATTTCTGGAAGTACACAATCTGGGTCTACTAGCATATTTGGTTCAAGTTGGAAAGCCCCTGATTCTACTACAGCTTTTGGCTCTTTGGTTAATGGAAAACAGTCTTCAGGATTTGCATTTGGAGCATCCACTTCTGCATCTGCACCAGCTAGTAACGCACCAGCTAGTAACGCTCCATCTATATTCAATTTCGGTGGATCATCTGCTCCTGCCAGCAACTCCTCACCCGGATTATCCTTTGGAGCTGCTTCGTCTACCTCTGCTCAAAACAACAACACGTCATCTGGTTTCTCTTTTGGACTCAGCTCCTCTCCTTTGGTTCCAGCTGCCAGTAGTGGATCTGCTCCTATTTTTGCGTTTGGAGCATCTGCCCCTACAGTTGCCAGTACCAGCACTTCATCACCATTTCAATTCGGGGCTGCAACTTCTACAGCTCAAACGAGTAGTTCATCTATGTTCAACTCGTGGGTTGTCATCTACTCCTGTTTTTGGTTTTGGTGCAGCACCATCTTCTTCAGTTGTCACACCTCCACCAACTTCGCAACCCGTGTTTGGTAATGGGGGCTCCGTGTTTCCTTTTGGGTCTATGGCTACTTCACCCAGTAACAATGGCCAGATGACCATGGAGGACAGTATGGCTGAGGATTCATCCAACTCACCCCAAGCAGCTGGATCTATTTTTGGCCAGCCTCCTGTCGGGCAACAACAACAGCCTTCCGGCGGATTTATTTTTGGAACTCCATCTCAGGTTCAACCAGCGGGTGCAAATCCTTTCCAGTTTGGCGGTCAACAGCAGCAGGGACAAGTGGGCCTTGCTCAGAACTCATCACCGTTCGGAGCGACACCCGGTGGCGGTGGTAGCTTTGAGCTTGGTGCGGGGGGAAGCTTTTCTTTGGGGGCCGGTGGCAATGATAAGTCAGGCCGCAGGATGGTTAGGGTTAATCGCAAGCTCAGGAAAAAGTGAAAGTCATAATAATAATGTACTTGTCATTTGATGAAAAAAAGTTTCGTTCGGTCCCATACTGGATTCTTTTTTTGCAGCGTGAAGAGGTTCCGCGGGCTTGGTGTGTATGCATGAGAATGAAGGGGTAAGTGCGGTTGGTTCTTTTCTGGAGATTAAAGATTCCATTCTCTCTCTCTCTTTTTTTTTTTCCATGTTGCGTTGGCAAAGAGTAGAACAAGAGGATGTAATTGAGTCGTCGTCAATGTTGTGATAATTGTATGATTTTGGTAGGAATTTTTATAAGTTTTTCATGTATTGTCGTCGATATTGAACTATAAAATCTAGACTACTGCTCGCTTTTTTTTGTACTGTTCCGTGTATCATAAAGAAAGGTAAAGAGGTAATTATGGAATATAACGTTATTGTCTTTCTTGTAAGCTTGGCAGCCTAGTAACTGGCTGTTGGTTCCGTTTCAGGGTCTCTGTTTCTGTTCATCTTTACTTGATCATCAGCCTCTGTTAATGTTTCATCAGATTGTTTTCAGAGTTTGGTATTCTTATTTTTAACGTGTTTTAAAAAATTTGACGGGACAACTTTTTATTTCTTCTCTCCACTAGTATATTTTATGTGCTACATGAGAATGTAAAATTACTTGCACACAATGGAAGATATCTAATAGTAAAACCAAGAATACAATGAAAATTTTAAGAAATATCTATAGTTAATTATTCTAGCTATTTTATGTTTTTTTAAAAGTCTCCTATTTTCTCTTTTAACTAGGTTTTAACTTTTTTATTCCACATGGTTTATCCAGGTAGGATTCCTAACGGGATAAGAGTAATAAGATATTTGTTCAAAAGTAATATTACAAATGTTTATTATGTATTTTACATCTTATACGTAACGGTTAAGGTAAAATAATTGATACACTATGCAGCTATATAAAAATATAGAAGTATATCTCATGAAAAATTATAGAAGCTTTGTAGCTATATAAAATTATAGAATTATAGCTCATGAATAAGAAAAGTATTACTATCATTAGTTCATTACCATATTGAAATACTAGCTACTAAAGTTGTATGTAAAACTTAACTCTCAAAATGATCTTGTTCAAACACTATCGATTTAAGGTTAAGAGTTATGTTCATTATAAGTCGTTCGAAGTAAATTGTATATTATTATTCTGAAAACTTTTTATTCTATATTTCAAATAAGTTTTACTATTTAATATTGTATGTTATATATATATTCTCAGTCGTTCTATCTCAAATAAATTATTATGTTTAGAATTTTAGTTTTAAAATTTTATCAGCAATATAAAAAAAATATTTACTTTAAGAAATAAATAATCTGAATGATAGCAAATAATAATGAAAAAATGTATGATAAAAATTATGGTATTTATTCAGTATTTATAGTACTAAATTGGTAGAATAATTGATATAAATTATTTGTTTAGAACTCAATATTCATAAAATTGAATAAATTTTGAAAAATGAAATATTTATATTTTTAATATTTAATGATATTTTATTTTTTAAATTCTTTTATTTTTTTAATTTTTATCATTTTTATAATTTTTAATAATGTTTTTAATTTTTTACAATTTTTATTGTATTTTGATATTTTTGTTAATTTTTAACACTTAGGGGCATATTGTGAACTTTAAAAGTACTTTATTAATTAATAGGGGTATTTTTATCTTTTATCTATCTATAGTGACATTTCATGAATTTTTTAGAAAATATAGTGTCATTTTGTGACTTTCCTTTTTTTAGTGGTTTTCATGAATTAGTAAAAAAATACAGTGACATTTCATTAAATTTCCTTATTTTATTTTAAACTTTGATTAACGGATATCCATTTTAACCGTTTGATCATCCTGAGACCACTTAGAGCAACCACAACACAATGTTTCTTAAAATATCCCTATGTACCATATCACTAAAATACTATATTTTAATTGTTAAGAAACTTCTTCCTCTACAATAGCAAAAATTCTTAACTTCTCTTCTCTTCTCTTATTATTTTATTTTTCTATTGGTTCTAAACATTAGTACTATATTATTTTATTGCACACTCAAAGAGAGAAATGTGGAGAAGGGGCGTAAATAGAGAAGAGGAGACAGACAATGCAAACCAAGAATCAATACGAATAGAGCAAGTACAATTCTTATTTAAGCAACTTGAAGAGATAAAATGAGTTGATTCAACTCTATTGTAGAACTTTTTTCTTTTTCCTTACTTACACATAGGGTTGAATCAACTCTATTGTAGTTGTTGTTAGAAGTATAAGGTACCGTTCGTTTACGACATTTATTCTGCTTTTCAACAAAAAAACAGTTTTATTTTTTCAAAAAACAGCAACATAAAGGTCCGATTAATGCTCAAAAAGACCTTTATGATAAATGTTGGTTTTGATGCTTTTGGGACATTAAGCTGCTTTTGATATTTTCTGATCCTATTCAAAGTACAAGTTTATCCTTTGTCCTTTTTTACAATCAAATTAACCTTGACAAGTCGGCAACCCTCTTCCCTCATTCTACCTCAACTGTTGCCGTATTTCAGAAAATCCCAACCCTATTGCTGTATTATTCCCATGGATCAGCGGCATCAGCCAATTCATGTTCTTCACTTTGAAAAACTTATAGAGGGTGAAAGCATCAGATTTTGTTGTCAGGAATTATTTTTTTAGTATTTTTTTTGAAAGAAAAATGTTTTCCTGTCTAAATGTGGGTCAGGGTGAGGTCGATGATGTACAGTATTACGAAGCAAGGGTGTTGATTTTGTTAAAGAGAGTGCCGATAGGAAAGGGTGTTGATTCTGTTAAAATAAGCAAATAATATACAGTATAATGGAATAAGGATGTTTTAGATATGTTGCCAGATAAAGCTAGTTTTTAGATAGATGTTCCTACCGAACACCCAATTGATAAAACTAGTTTTTTTTTCCAAAAAAATAAAGACAGCTTTATCTGGATATTTAAAATTAATCTAGTTACCCAACGACACTAAGTTAAAAGCAAAGATAGAGACTGTGTTGGGCATGGTATATTTGTGGTTGTTTTGATTGGCTGTTTTGTGGTAGTTTTGCTGGTTGTTTTGTGTCTGTTTTGAAAACTAGTGTTTGGCAGCCGGCGGTTTCGTCTGGGTGTTTTGAATAAGTTAGTTTTGTGCAGTGCGTTTACCGTTTTCATTGTTACAGTTAAAAATTTTATATTACATTTTAAAACAATTTTTTGTTAATAAAGTTAAACTATATGTAGATATTCAATTATTGCCTTAATAATTAATATTCTTTATTAATATTTTAGTGACAATTAATTTATAATATGTATACATATTAATTTATAAATAAATTTTTTACATATATTTGAAAAAATAAAGAAATAAACCATTGTATTTAGAGCAAATATATTAGATGTTATATACAAAAATATAATTTTATGCATTATAATTAGTATTTAATATGACATTTCAAATGTATTAATACTTAAGATTATTTTAATTTTTAATGGAATAAATAATATCATTGAAATGAAATAGCAATTCTTTCTAATAATAAAATAATTGACTGTAAGCGAATATATATTATTTTAATTATATATGTTTAATTGTTGATAAAATATTTATTATAAACATATTATTAGTTAAAACAATATATTCTATTTAATTAAATATTACTTAATGAAATTTAAAAACATAAATTTAAATTTAATACTGGATATGCCAAGAAATGAAAAATAACATATATTAGCATATAAAATTATTCTTTAATTATTAAGCACGGTATAAAACATATAATAACTTTGATATACTGACAAACCATAATAGTTTGTATAAACAGTTTTGTAATTAATTATTACTTAGCATGTTGAATACTTATAATTGATATTTCTGAAATATACTACTAATATTTTGTACCCTAATAATTTTGATATAATTGAAAGTTTACATCGTAATTTTTATTAGTTTGCTCTTTTCCTTGTAGAATGTTTTATTAGAATTGATAGATAGTAATAGTTTTAAGAGACTATTTATCCGAATAAACAATTTAGAAAAACACTACTAGTATTGTTTCATATTATTTTCATTAATTTATAATTTAGTATACCAATCTTTATAAAAAAACTAAAAATAATAAAGGGAAAATAAACTAATTTATAATATATTAATCTATATATTTCAATTTTAATTTAATTTTGTGTCAAATTTAATATATAATATCATTTTTAAAATATAATTATAAATATTGAAGACTTAAATTAATTTATTAAAAATTAATTAATATTATTATTTCTCACCCTCTAATTACAGTTTTCTGGCTTCGCCTCTGTTTACAGTAATCATTTTTGTGGTTATTTTGTGCTGATATATTTGTGACTGTTTTGCAAATTGTTATTCGGATATAGCAGTTTGAAATTTTTATCAAAAATACCAAACTCAAAAATACCACATTTATACTAATGAAATGCCATATTGAACACAACCAGAATAAATGCACCTGGCTTTATCCAAAAAGGTAAAAGAATAAACGCACCGGGAGGCGGAAGGCACTGGCGATCTCCGAGATTGACCAGACACAGCTCCTTCATTTCTTCGTACACCTAAAACAAAAACGACAGCGCACTCAGGAAGTCAGACCAAATAAACCAGCCAGAGAACAAACCCACACTCCCGCCCGCGTATTGTGAATTGATGCTATCCATGGCCGCGAGAGGAGCAGCGACCTCGTTGGCATCGAGGGCGAGTAGGATTAGGGCTAAACTCCAGCCGGCACTCGAAGCGACATCCGTGGAGATCGAAGATTTCTCTTCACAGCACGCCGGCCATGCCGCAATGAGGGATAACGACCAGAGCGAGACCCATTTAACCGTCAAGATTGTTTCCTCCAAATTCGACGGCCAGAACTTGGTGAAACGACACCGTATGGTCTACGACCTGTTGTCCGATGAACTCCAGGCGGGTCTCCACGCCGTCTCCATCGTCGCCAAGACACCACAGGAGGTATTGAAGAAGTAAGTAAACTAGTGGAATTTTAAGAAAGGGGCAGTTAGGATTGGAACAGAAGGTCTATTGTGCTGGCTTTTTTTTCTTCTTCTTGAACTGAATTGACTATGATTTCTGGCCTGTGGTGTTACGAATCAAACAATAGAGAGATTTGATGGAAAAGTTTGTTTCTTGTGATAATTGGGTTGGGTGCGGAAATTTTCAATCTGTCTCTGATCGTCGCTTCTGGTGTGCTATATACTATTATTCAAATTTTCTGCGAGCTTCGGTTACAGAGCTTGGAGTAGTTCTGAAACTGACGATGTTAATAAAAGGAAAGCAAAAAATGAAATGGGACCCAGATCAAAAACCAACAGGGGTGGCGTCATCAAGAGCACATGCGGTTACAATTTTAGAGGGATTTCTTCCTCTATCCAGTACTTTGTAGCGCACTTCCAATTATAAAGGGAGGAAACTAAAACTGCTGCTAAATTACATAAGCTAGTGTCATAAGACACTTTTACATCATCAAAAAGAGAGAAGAGATTTTGATATAAATGGCCTTCTCTGCGTTGATCCCTTCTAGACAAAAGAGATGGTCTGAAAATTGTTACTTTGATTTGAGTCTAGGTGGATCTTCCTTATCCCTCTCTCATTAGCCCACCGAAGAGCTATGAGAAAACCAGCTGCTTCATCATTACCGGGATCACCTCCATGCTGAAGTTTATGATTGAACACCATGATAGCCTTTCCTCTAGAGTCTCTGATCGTCCCTCCCAAGAATCTGCAGCAACCTTTCTTAGTATTAGAAGCAATGTTGATTTTTATAAACCCCTGCAGAGGAGGAAACCACAGATTACTTCCTATCAAAAAATTATCATCCGGCTTGGCATGATTCTGGTAATTAATGATGAAAGCTTTGTTTTCTTCAAGGACTGCAAACCAAGACAACTCTGGGTTGTGCCTCACAGTGTTCTTCGCAGAATAGACAGCCCAAATCATATTGGCAACTTCTCCAAGTTTTTCGCAGCTCCACTTTTGAGCTTCTGAGAAAAACCAGAGATGGGGATTCTCTTTCCTTCGTGATTGATGTTAACGATATCGCTGAATTGACTCCACTGATCTTTGACCATACTGCATCCAAAGATAGAATGATAGGCTGTGTCTACCTTGCCACAGAAACAGCAAGAAGAATCACCCCCTATTCTTCTAGCTATATTGGCTACACAAGGGAGAATGTTATTGATAAACTTCCAGAATAACAGTTTGACTCTAGGACTACATATCGAATTCTTTAGTCTCAGGCAAGGATCATTCTTGATATTCTGATTGCTAGAGGAAGCATTAATCGTGCCCTCCAGTCTATGTAACATCTCATAAGCTGATTTCACTGTAAATTCACCTTTCTTGCAGTGATTCCAAACCCACTGATCTTCTTCATTAGGACTGATAGGAATAGTTTTGATAATGGAAGCATCAATGGGATAAAAGCACTGGTCGATTTTATAATGATCCCAAGACAAGGAGTCATTGCTCAAAAGACTAGCTACAAGCGGGTTTGAGTGATGTAAAGGACTAGGAGTGAAAGGCTTAAAGGAAAACTCTCGGAATCCAAGGAGAATTCCACATTGAAGTATTAATCCCAGACCAATCTTAATTCTAGCCCCTTAGCAGTGCAGTCAATAGCTGAGAAAATAGAAGACCATATAGGGCTGGGATGGTTTCCTTTTTTAGCAGAGAGAATGTTTGTATTCGGGTAATAATCCCTTTAAGGATACTAGCCACTAATGAATTAGGTTCTTTGAGGAGCTTCCAGCTTTGTTTGGCTAGCAGGGCTTTATAAGAGGGAAATAGTTCTAAAACCTATACCCCCTTCATCTTTTGGGACAGATAGAACTCCACCGAGTCCAATGCATGCTTTTTTTGTCTGCCTATCACCCCACCAAAATGAAGAAAGCAGGAGTTGATTCTTTCCACTGTCTTTTTAGGGATAACAAAAAGAGACATGGTGTAAGTTGGTAAAGCTTGGAGAACACTAGTAATCAGGGTGGTCCTAGCCGCATGAGACATAGGTTTGTTCCAAGTAGAATCCTTTTTTTAACAGCTTCCACCAGAAAACTGAATGATTGACTTTGTTTTTACCAACCTTAGTAGGAAGACCAAGATATCTGTTGAAACACTGCACTTCCTTGAACCCGAAGATCTCAGTCACTTGCACCTTGATATTAGAATCAAGACATTTACTAAACATAATGTCTGATTTATCACAGTTGATAGATTGCCCCGAAGCTACTAGGAAAGCTTGTAAAATATCTTTAAGGATAAGAGCATTTTCCAAAGAGGCCTGACCAGTGAAGAGCATATCATCTGCGAATGCTAAGATGTGACAGAGAAGGAGAATTCTTAGAAGTTTGATACCTCTAAAAACCCTCCCGAGACAGCTGAGTTGAGAGCACTAGACAGAGACTCCTGGACCAAGATAAAATGAAGGGAGAGATAGGATCTCCTTGTCTTAACCCTCTGGTGGGATTAAACAGCTTACCAGGAGCACCATTGATTAGAACAGAACATTGGACTGAGGAATACATTGCATTACCGGGCTTAACCAAGAGCTGGGAAACCCCATGTGTTTAAGAACTTTTTCTATGAATCCCCATTCCAACCTATCGTAGGCTTTGCTAAAATCAGTTCTCAAAGCAAAATCACCCTTTTTCAGAGCTTTACTCCTCATCATCTTATGGTGGATCTCCCCAGCTATAATAGCATTGTCTGTAATATTTCTACCCCTTACAAAGCCCGACTGAGACTGAGAGATAAGAAAGGGAAGCATCCCTTTCACTCTATTAGCTAGAACCTTTGAAACAACTTTGTAAATGAAATTACAAAGTGCTATAGGCCTAAACTCAGATATATTAACAGCACCAGAATTCTTGGGAATCAAAGTAATAAAGTAGTGATTGAAGCTATCAGGTAAGGGGTTACCTTGTAGGATATGGAGAACTGCTTCTATCACATGGGAACCCACATTAGACCAATATTTCTTAAAAAAGGCTCCATTATATCCATCTGGCCCCGGGGCCTTATTCCCTCCCAGCTGTTTAACAGCTAAAATTACCTCTTCTCCCGAATAAGCAGCATTCAGCTCCACAATTTGACCAGGAGAAAGCTTGTCCTTCACAGCTTCAAGAAGTCTGGGATCAATCAGTTGGCTTTGGCTATGGAACAGCTCAGAAAAATATTGTCTAGCAACCTTTTCTATACCATCCCACTCATAAACCATATTCCCCTCCGAGTTCTTCAGACCAAAAATATGATTTCTTTTATTCCTTGTCGATGCTCTAGAGTGAAAAAACCCCGTGTTCTTGTCTCCATCCTTCAACCAATTAGACCTAGCTCTTTGATGCCACCACAGTTCTTCCTGGTACATAAGAAGCTCAATTTCCATGATAACCCTCTTTCTGTTGTTGGAATTCGCCACAGTCAGGCTAGCTCTATCAATGAGAATAAGGTCCTCTTTTTTCTTTCTAATCTTCCATTGGATCTTAGAAATGGACCACCCTTTCCATCTTATCAGCTTATCGGTACAGAGCTGAATCTTATCCTGGATATTAAGGTGGAGAGAGCCCAGGCCTCAGAAACTATCTGAGAACACTTTATATCCACATTCCATGCATTTTCGAACCTAAAAGGCCTCTTGGGAATTCTCACCTTACCGAAAAACCTGATAAATAAGGGATTGTGATCTGACTGATCTCTTTGAAGATGCTCCACAGAAATAAAAGGAAATAACTTAGCAGCTTCAGGACAAGAGAAAGCTCTGTCCAACCTACTCTTGCACTGCTGATCTCCATCCTGGCAGTTAGTGAACGTGAACTGTTCTCCGAAAAACCCCAGGTCTGATAAATTGCATTCCTGCATCACATCTCTAAAAGGGGCCATAAGATTATCAGGTCTCCATCTTCCACCTTCTTTCTCAAAGTTATACATGATCTGGTTGAAATCTCCCACCATAACCCAAGGTAGAGAAATCTGATCCCTCAGAATTTTTATAAGTTTCCAAGATAAATACTTCATCCTCCAGTCCGACCAGCCGTAAAACCCAGTAAACTGAAACCAAGAACCTCCCGGGAAAAGGACCTCAGCTGAGACATGGTGTTTGGACCAGTTAGTCATCTTAACCTTGATAATACTCCTCCACAAAAAGGCTAAACCGCCACTTCTTCCTACACTAGCCACTGATATACCTTCGTACTCTTTAAATTTCTTTAAAATCAGATCCATTTCATAAGTGGATCTGTGGGTCTCCATCAGAAATACCATCTCAGGTTTGAGCTTCTTTACAAGCCCAACCACCCAAGCAACTGCCGCGGGTCGACCCAATCCGCGACAGTTAAGACTTAAGCAAGTCATTTGGAGTGGCAGCCTTGTCCCTTGACAAGGTCTGCCTGATCTGGGATCGGAACCGCTTTAGTTGAGTCCATTATCTCCTCATCTCTGTGAGATGATTTGATAGTTAGAGACAACTTATTGGAACTTCTCCTCCTAAGAGCTCTCTTCTCCACCTTACTCGGTTTGGTATAAGGACCGACCTGAAATACTACACCTTTTCCTGGTCTCTGGTTAACTTCCTCTTCAGTGCTTGCCACCTTCTGTTGTTTCCTGGACTTCTTAATCATCTCCTCAGCTTCATTCATCAACTGGGAGATAGTAGGATCATTACTAAGAAGGAGGCCATCATTTTTCTCAGTCTTAGAGCTATTACTGATCTGAGAGTCTTTGTTTTGGAATTTTTCCACAGCTTCCGCCCAGTCAAAGTTACTATAGAATTTTCTCTTAGCTGAGACTTCATACTCATCTAGTACATCTTTTGTTCTATCCTTCTTCTCGAAGCCTGGAGGGACTAAAGGGCCTTTCGACACCACCATCTGGTTATTTGAATCTGCATGCACTTCTATCTCATTGTTAGGCCTGATGTTTCTATCCAATCCTCCACTGCTACTAAACTTGTTAGGGACTGCATTCTGTTGTCCAACTTGGACACCCACATTGGTCGAGATCAGGTCCTGATTCTCCTTTCTGGGATTTCTTTTCTGGTTCACCAAGTCGATGCTCTGGATTGTATCTAGTATTTTCATTTCGTCCTCTCTTATATTGCTTTTCAGAGCCGTAGACCTGGGTTCCTTCAGTCCATATTCATTCATAATTTGCTCTACCACTGTATTAGCAGAACCGTTGAATTCACTTCTTAGCCATGGACCAAATCTTTCAGGGAGACTCCTATCCTTCTTCTTATATTCACACTCCAACATCATATGGTCCAATCTACCACAGTAGAAACAGAAGTGGGGAAGATTATCATATGTCAATCTGCAGCATCGTTCCTTCTTCCCATCAGCCACCACAATCACTCTACACAAAGGTTCTGATATTTTAACTTCGACTAAGACTTTTAGAAACTTAGTGGCCAGAGGGTTGATCTTGTCTGGACACCTGATAAAGGTCCCTATCTTATTTCCCAGGGTTATCGCAGAGACTTTGTTGAAATAAACCATCGGGAGATTGTGAATGGCCACCCAAATATGGACTTTCTTTGGATCGTGCTCATCAATGTGGATGGTAGGGTCGATGGGCATGATAGAAAGAAGCCGATGCTGGAAATGCCATGGCCCGTTGGTGAGTATGTTGTTTCTGTCTATACTAGAAGAGAAGTTGAGAGTGAACCTGTTGTGGCCAATCTCATTGACCCTGAGGAAAGCTTTGGGCTTCCAGATCTGGACGAGGAAGGCAAGCAAAGCCTTGGGACTGATACGAGAGGAATGCCATATTTTACCAAAGCGCATTTTGGATATCAGAGTCGGATGCTTCAGACGTAAGGAGTTCTCCTTCTACCTTTTCCACTTCAGCCGGATGAAGATACATATTGTTAATGTTACAGATGATTCCCTCCAGCGCCGGAACGTTAGAGCTACCACAGGGAGTGATCTTTTCCATACGGTACAGAAAAGAAAGGGAAAGGCTGGTAGCACAATGAACACTTTAACCAGGAAGAAGACAATAAGAACAATCTTATCCACCTCGATCAAGAAGAGAATACCAGTGCAGAACTCTGGAAATCTATCGTATAACAGGATACTCCATGGAAAAGGTTGACAGAAACTGGTCTTCAGTTTCTTTGAACATAGGGACGTACGGACCTCTTCCCTATTACTTAATCTGTCTTTAATATGGTTGTTGAAGTACGTAAACAGGTGAGATTTGATAGAATAATCTTCCTGAGCACCTCTCTTTATTCCCCACGTCAGTCTACTATCCTGTAAGTAGTTTTTAGTCCCTATAATGAGGGACACCATGCTCACCTTACTGCATGAAATCATAACAAACGTACATCCCCAGCACCCCTCTCCATCCCATCCGAATTCAATATCTAGTTCACCTAACAGATCCTTAGATACTATTCTAGACTGGAAACTCCTCACTCCCTCCAATTCGCCCTTGAAATCGCTTAGAAAATCGCCCATTTCAAAGGGAGAACTCTTCTTTATGCGAGCTTCGGTTACAGAGCTTGGAGTAGTTCTGTAACTGACTATGTTAATAAATGAAAGTAAAAAATAGAAATGGGCAATTCCCTCTTGACCCAGCTCAATTAACTGTTTAGTAGGTGAAAACGAAAAGTGCACCGCTTAGTAAATCAGGAGAGGTGAATTGACATAATCAAGCATCGGATGAATGATGTTCAGCTTTCGCTGACATTTGAATGAATTAGTTAAATTATCTGAAAATTCTCTCAAGGAGTATCTTGTTTCAGAAGGACAGCATGCATACCTCTGAATCTGGATGATAATGGAGCTCTGTATCTGCTTGGGAGTCCATAATTGGCATCCCCAATTACCTTAGCAGTTTTCTTGATTTTTATCTTCAGCGTGTTTCTGCCAACCTTGCTTTCAGAGGCGATTTTGGATCAACAAATTGTTCACTCTATCTGCTGTGGGGTTGGGCTGGATCAATTTTCTTTGGGTCTCACTATCCAGGCTAAGATAGCCTGAGTTTTTTATGAAACCAGTTGGTATTCTGCGGTGGAAAGGAAGAAGAAGCGTGGTATTCGTTGTGTTGCAAAAGCAAGCATTGATTCTAGAATTTAACCTATTGAGACTGTCCGAGGGTTAATTCTCTTTTTTCCCAGGCAAGGGGAACAACCGTCCAAGAATATTCAGATTAACAAACCACTAATTGGGGCAAATTTAATATGAGGATCACATCACAATTCTAGAGAAGTCCTTAAGTTTGCAATAATAGTGATGATAGTTTGAAGGTCGTCACTTTTTTCATACAATAAATGTAAATGGTATGTATCAGCATTGAATGCCCTTATTACTTGGTTTTGATGAGATAGGAACTAGTATGAATTGGGATTACTTCCTCTTTGATGAGATAGGAACTAGTATGGATTAGGATTTACCCCGCCTTTGATGAGATAGGAACTTGTATTTAGAAACTTACACAACTCTACATCAACGAAGTTTTTTGATGGCATGTATATTATTCTGTTCACACGTAGATAATGACATTGATAGTAGGAGTTATACCATTTCACAATCTGAAAATCACCATTGACAGTTAAACTCACCTGTATTGACCCTGCCTGCAATCTTAATTAGCATTTACATAATAATGTTTTACAAATCATGAATATTATGTTCAAACAGATAGTTCAAGATATTAATAGGTATTATATTTTTTAAACTTTTGATTGAATGCGAAGCTGCAGGGTCATGTTTATTACCCGTAGGGAATAATTGTATAGTGTTTTG